>CM055430.1:7167202-7767202 GCA_029228465.1 Salix viminalis
AATTGTCCGTTGAAATTAAATTTGCAACGGCTAATCCGCTGTAAATGAAAAATCCCGTAAAAAACATGTTTTGCAACGGATTCGGCCAAGTTGTAAATTTAATTTCCAACGGACAATTTGTATCGGATTTTGCAACGGATTATCCGTTGCAAACTTGTCCGTTGAAATTAAATTTGCAACTACTAATCCGTTGTAAAGAATAAAACTATTATTATTATTATTATTATTATTATTATTATTATTATTATTATTATTATTATATATTGCATCAATAATGAAAAAAAAATTAAATCAAAGAATAAAAAAAGCCTAAAACTATAACAAAATAGCAAACAAAATCAATGAAAAAAAAATATTAGTTGGGAAAAAAATTATTTGACTTAAAAAATAAAAAAAGAAAAAATTAAAAGAAAGAACAAACTAAAAATCTAAGAACAAAATTTTTTTCAAAAAAGTTACCACCTTAACAAATAAGTAAATAATAAAAATTAAAAAATCAAAACTAAGAGCACACATATATAAATATAGACAAAAATAAGGTGTGCATCAGTCTAATATTGTCTACGGGTGTCGGGATGCAGTACATAGTATTCGCAAAAAAGAATAATAAAAAATGATAAATTAACATAGCACCCCTACATTCAACTCTTCAATTTTGTCTTATCATGGGTAAAAGAGTTATTTTACCGTGCAATAGTATGTGAAATCACTAGACAAAATTTTATCGTATGTGAAATCACTGTGACACCTCCTCTGTTAACTCTTAGTTTTTATCTTATATCAGGATAGAATAGTTATTTTACTATAAAAATATAAAAAAATCTCAAAAAAAAATATATTTTAATATAAAACATCAAAAAATTACTAAAAATAATGCAAGAAACAATTTTGAAGCATAAAATCAAATAATTCATCATCATCAGCATGCACGTAGTGCGTGCTCACAGAGTTCTAAGCAATATATCTAACTTAAATCTCACGAGGATCACCCACAAAAACATGTTTTCATTTTCATTTCAAAACCTTTAATTATGGATAATCCGACCCAATCCGAACTCTCTAACCCAACTTCACCTCCTTCAACTACTCCGACCGGCTCAACCTCTTTGTAAAAGAGCAAGTTCAATGGCAAGATCTATTTTGAAGATTCAAATCTTGAAAATGGCTCTTTGAAAAATGTATATTTGATTTTTTTATTGATATGTACTCCAATGGTAAAAAATATTTTGAAGAGCTATTTTTTATATTATTTCAAATATAATACAATTATTTTGAATTTAGTTTAATTATGCAATTAATAGGAGTAAATTATACAATTAAATAATTGCTTTTGAAAAACCTTCCAACTATAAAATAAAAGATTTGTCTTTTTCTAAGGAATAGCTCTTCTTTTAATCTAAGGAAAACAAAAACAGCCGGTAAATCGATCGTAAATTAATAGAATATCAACAAAAAGAAAAGACAAATTACTTATTGATATAAACAGACTCCTTGAACAAAATGAGCCACTTTAATGCCTTGTTGAGTCGGTCAGTGTCTCTAATTAAGACAAATAAGATATCTGTGGATATCTTTAGTCTCCGTAAAATATTGTTTCAACATATGAATATAGTCATCCCTGTAGGAGACTGAAAAAATTCATGTATTGAAAAAATATGTAATTATAACGTTATGATGGTAAGGTTATGGCCAATTTTCAATGTATATGAATGTGGGTCATCGTGGTGATCCTAACCCTAAGCATACAAAATTATTGACCAAAAGAATCAAATATGTATTTAAATTAGTTTTAATTTCGTTATGATATATTATGGGTTGGCTAAGAAAAACCGAAAGGAGGCCGAAAGCCGAGCGTAGCTCTCTTAATTGGGGTCGATGCCGCGTCATGTCATCAGGGTTCCAAGGGCAGCGCCCTGAAGAAATTTTTTTGATTCTAAAGGTTTCTAGAATAGGTTTTTATTTTAAAAAATGAATTTAATTATTATTAAAAAATGAATTTTATTATAATTAATAATAATAATTGATATAAACTCAACAACATTAACAAAAGAGTAAGCACGAAGAACGGTTAAAAACTGTTAAAAAAAAATAACTTGAAATTTAATTTTTTTGTTAATAACTGTTAAAAAAAATATGGTAAATAATTCACCGATTAATACTTATGTATTAATAATTGTTTCTTGTTTACTAATAAAATTCCCCGTCTCCCGCTCTAGACATGGGATGGGCGGGCTAAATGAAAATTAATGTGAAACGCACCGTTTTATTGAAAACAATTGAATATCCACTGTCTTCCTCTTTACACCCATTTACAGCAAAACCAGACCTTTCCCTTCTCCTCTCTTCTTCCCGGCCTCAGCACTTTCCCTTCGAAAAACGGTGACCTTCACTCTTTAAAACCAGCTCTTTCCCTTCGGAATTCTTCTCTTTTTTCTCTTCTTTTTCGGTTCGGTGACCTTCACTCTCTAAAACCAGAAGACCTTCTCTCTCTCTCTCTCTCTCTCTCTCTCTCCTCCCTCTCGGTTCAGCAAAATCAGCCATTATCTCCGAGCACCACCTCGTCGGGATCCTCCCTCTGCACCAGAAACCCAACTGCAACGCCACCGTGGAACAACGAAGGTACGGTCACCATTTCAAAATTCAAATTTCTGCTCAGTTTTTTGTTTATTTTTCTTAGTTTCTAAATTAGTTTAGGGTTTATTATCTCGCCTTCTGTTTGGTTGGTGGGATTGAAAGAAAGTTAACAGATTTTTTTTTTTTAATTTTGAATCCGAAATTATTGTTTTTAATATTTCTTGATGTTAGGAAACGGAAATATGAAAATAGAGAAATCCAGAACATTGAACTATTTGCATTTTGCCTAATTTCAACTGTAGTTTGCCTGCATCTTCAATTTGTTAAAGATACTCATTTTTTTAATGATGCTTGTTAACCTAGTACAAGAACTGAGAAATTGAAAAAAATAAAATAGACAGATACATAAAACTAGATCTTATTGGATGCCGGGCTAAAGGAACTCAAAGGGCCGCTGCTTTGAAGGATTTTATCAAAACCGGTAGCAGGTTTGTGCTGTTTTGCCCGTTTTGCTCATTGTTTTTCTAAAGAAATAATGTGTTACTGGTTTTACAAGTTCGTATAGCATGTGTGAAATTCTGCTCCTTTCTTTGTCTGTGTAATGTGTTGTTTAAGAGTTGCAAAAGAGTCTGGAAAGCTGAAACAACACTTTGGAATGCTAAAGAAAAACCCTGGAACTTCAGAATTGTATACATGGGTACTGTGTGCAGTGTTATGAATTATAGGAATTAATAGTTATTGTTATTAGAATTAGAGTTACTGGTAATCTTAGCTCAATTATCACTTTAACGAAACAGCGTGTTTTTATGCCAGCTTATGTTTATCTGATGCCTACTTCTTTGCAGCTATGCTGTTGTTGAAGTGGAAGTAAGAAACAGAGGAGAGGAGTCTTACAAGCCAGATATCTATGGTGATTCCATAATAATAGAACGGAGAATCCACCAATCTTCCAGTACCACTGTTCTAAAGGATCACCAAGGTCTATTTGTTTTGCTGCTCCCATCTAAAATGCTGCAATACGAAAACTAAATGAATAAATTAAAATTACAGTACAACATGAAGGTATTTGTGGAATATATATATATACTCGACCCTTGATTTTTACGTTGGAGATTTGCATATCTACAGTTTATTTGATCCTTGTAATTTCGTTTATAGTGGTTTCACTTGCATATGCACAGTTCAAGTCCTCACTCTCTATCTCTCAAAACGAATCTCAGCCACCGCAACGAGGAAGCCCCATCGCCATGACCAACGGTAAAACCCACCATAAACCACGACAGCTGCGGCTACCCACATCAAATCACCGCCGTGAAGTGATGTTGGATATGTGTATTTGAAGGAGCCTGGAAATGGAGAAAGAAATTGTTTAGGGCTTGTTTTTTATTTAGAAAGTACAGGATTTCTTCAACCTTGTAGAATTGGAGACTGGGTTGCTTGCAACTTCTTCAGAAAATCAAGACATCCTCAACTTTTTATTATTTTTTCAATTAATATCGATTTAATCTACCGAGAATAAAT
Organism: Salix viminalis; assembly: GCA_029228465.1. Taxonomy (NCBI): domain Eukaryota; kingdom Viridiplantae; phylum Streptophyta; class Magnoliopsida; order Malpighiales; family Salicaceae; genus Salix; species Salix viminalis. The sequence continues at coordinate 7,171,298 of CM055430.1, forward strand.
TAATTTTAGTTTTTTCATTTTATTTTAGCTTTCAAGACATTTGATCTGATTTTCTTAATATAAGTGTCATGTTTCTAAACACTTGTCTAAAGATACACGTCATGACAACATGATAAAAGAATCTTATGTCTTTTAGTTTTTTTTTTTTCAAATATAATCTAATCTACTTAACTATTTCATAGACAACCTGATATATAAATAATAATAAAAACTGAATTGACAGGAAAAAAACCCTCACAATCCAAATTATTTTCTACCACGAGTTTTAGATTAAATTGTACAAAGTCTTTTTTATGTGACTCAATCAGTCTTAAATTAATGTGACTAACCTATAAAAAAATGAGGATGAAATTTAAAAAAAAATAACAAGATAAAAAAACCTACCAGCTAAATTCCTTACATATTATATAATAGTTAATCTAATATGATCTTGTTAATTTATTCTTCTAGTCACCTGCCAGATAAAAATAAGGATGGAATTTAAAAATGAGGATGTCGCATTATTTTAGTATTGAGGGGGGGAAAAGGACAAGTGTTTGAGTATAGAGAAGATTTTTTCGTGCCAGATTGGCATTGTCTACTTGACATTTAATTCTATTAATTTCCATGTGGCACAATTAAAAAAGAATTTGAAAAGGAAAGAGTGGTTGAGGGATCGGACTTGCTGGCGGAAACGGAAAGAATGGTTGATTGAGCGGTGGGTGCACTTGAGAGATGTAAGATCTGTTTTTTAAAAAAACAATTGTATGAAAATATTATTATTTTATATTTTAAAATTTTATTTTGATATTAGCATATTAAAATATACAAATATAAAAATATAATTCAAAATAGATAATTATTTTAAAAAAAAAGGCCCAAACCTTAAATATTCGGGCTTAGGTTGCCCGGGCTATTATTTAAAAGAAAATTTTTCAGGCTATTGCTCGAAATAAGCAATAGAAGACCAGCCCACTTACCGAGAGGAGAGCTAAAAAGATATTGAAAAGGGTGAGGTGGCCAAGCTTCCCAACTGGACTGTTCTTTCTCCATCTAACAGTTTAAAAAACAATATTATCAAAGTCATGACACCTCCTTCCTTTTGGTCACTAATGGGCGGGCTTCGACGCGTTCTGTAAATGCCAGTAAATTTATTGGCCCGGCCCAATTTTTTTTTTTTTTTTTTTTTTTTTTTTTTTTTTTTTATCATTAAATCCTTCAAAACTCATGTCACAAAAAACCCGTCTCAATTTGAAATTTTCCGGATATCGCCACTACTTAAATTACAGGAGTATGAGGATCCGGTGGAGTTTCGAAGCAACAATATATATTGAATAATGTTTATATACAATTGTGAAGCCAGTTTCCGAGTAATTTTATCAAAGAGAAATTCAAGTGACTGGTCGCTTAAAGCGTGTTTCGTTTACTTTGGGATTTTGGCAATTTGATTCTCGTCAAGGCATAACTCAGATGGTGACGGAATTCCAGTTCCCTTACTTAACAGTGTGTTCCTGCTTCCGCTATGCGAAATTTCTGTGTGAGCATCGCCATGCTCAATAAAATACCGCGTTACGTGTCTCTCTCGGTTAATTTGCGAGGAAATTCTTAACAGCCGTTGGAGGAAATGTTTTTCATTCTTTTTTTTCCGACTTTATTAAAAACAAAATCCCAATTCTTCCTCTTTTCCTTCAACGTCCAGCCAAAATGAAAAAAAGTATGTGGTTTCTATGGGATCAAAGGGGTGGAGAGTAATGTCGAAGAATTTTCATGGCAAATACATGACGGTTTTTTTCTAAAAAAACGCGGATGGGGCTCGTGCTGAATCAGCGAGGAGATTCCTGTGGGGCGCACCACTTACTTCTATTTAAGGAACTTGTCGTTCTAGCTCGACGTACAATGATGAGGAGTATCTACTGCTGGCACTGCTTGGTGTTCTAGTGATGGTGCGGTGTTCATGGATGGGATCAGCAGGGGACAAAAATGTCATAAGAGATGCACAAAGGGAGGGAAGACAGAGATCCATATCTGCTACCCTTCTGTTTCTCTTATGTATTTTTGTCCCTCGCCGGTCTCGCCTGTGTTAATTTCCTCTGATAAGGCCATGTATATATAATTCCTTGATCCAAGTCACGGGACTTCATGCATCATCTTGGTGCAAATCCCAGAAATAAGGTATGTTCTTTTCTTCTTTTTTAAAGATGTTTATAATTTGCTCCCTGTCAAAAAGGGGTGGGATTCTTTGTTAGGTGGAAAGAATATTCAGAAACAAAATCGAAGGGCAAGAAGGAAGCATGTCGGACTGGAGAGGAAAAGGATGTCAAGGGAAGCTAACGTTGTTGCACAGTTTAGACTATGTATGGTACTGTGCTTCTTATTTCTGTTTTTTACTCCATCGTGGATATAGAGGATGTCAAGGGAAGCTAACGTTGTTGCAAAAGGGAAGGAATAAATAAAAAAAATTAGCACTCTTACATGCACCGTTAACTAGCTGTACTTTCCAACACCAGATTCCTCAAAGTCAGTTCTCATGTTGGATTTCGTCATGGCCTCGTTGTGTTTTCCTTCTAGCTTTTCTTTAGATATCCCTCCCGAGTGATGGTGTTATAAATGCTAAGAAAAAGTCAGTTCTCATTGTATATTAGTGATTTATATGGCTTGGTTTCAGTTATTATTTTGCTCTAAATAGATTGGTTAGATTAGCAGCGGACAAGACAGCATAAGAGGAGAGTTCGAGGAAAGAAGAAGAGAGTCAGAGCAAAACTAAAAGTGGAAACAACTCTAATCTCTCTGCAGATTGCTGCCAATCAACATCGTCTAGAACTTAAAAAATATAAGATCAAGCTGAGGTTGGCTTGCTGCAGTCTGCTGGGAGATTAGATCAGTACTTTCCTCTTTTAGTTTGGCAGACTCTTCTCTTATTTCCTCAAATTCTCCTCTTACTTCACTTTGCCCTATCTTGTGCCTCGCTAATCTTTCCAGTCCTTTAGTTTTTACGTCAATATAAGCCATTGATTGAAGAATAGCACTTGAAGCATATACCAGGTATGCTCTTCCATCCTTAAACAGGTATGGTATCGTCATTATTTTTTTTATTTTTTTGGTTAATTAACGAGTGTTCTTTGCAAGGATTTTTATACTTTCCAACAAGCAGCATGTCCACCTCCAAGCAAGTAAAGATCTCTATAATTTGCTGCCCTGTATATATCAACGGGGAGATGTTTTTATTTATGAGATTTTCTTTTTTGTGGTCAGGAATTGGATGTTATTTGAAGTCAAAATAATGAAGAACAAATTGAGGTGTTTGTTCTGGTGGGACAAAAGGGAAAGAACAACGTTTCTCTTTTGGTTTACGTCGATAGCGTAAGCAAGAAAAAAGGAGATTTGATTCAGACAACGACACTAGCGGCTCCGTTCAACCACTACTAAAAAGGCGTGCTGCTTGTTTGGAAAAAAGACTACAAGCGAGTGAATGAAGCGGTCCAAATTAAGCTACTAATAACAGGAAGAGATACATTATTGGATTATTTGGCTAAATACTGGCTGAAATATGCTAGTATTATTTTATCTATGTTGTTTTGGCATCAGAATTTTTTTTTATCTCTCGCCGTCTCATCTCCCATTTCGACAAATTGAAGTGATCTAATTTTTTTGTTTTTTCTCATCTAATCTAGTAGCATTAAATTGATTTTATTACTATTAAACTCTTTAAATAATACTTGATTATATATATATATATATATATATATATATATATATATATATATATATTTATGTTTATGAGATATATTAAAGATGGGAGAACCAAAATCAAAACAAAAAAAATTCAAAAAATATATATTATAAAATTAAAATTATTGTGTAAACTTTGATTTTATAAAAAATAAAAATTATATTAATTTATTTTTCTTTGTAATTTTTTCTATATAATAATTAAATAATTATATATGAGTAGTACAACTCTAAAATAACGTGCTAAAACACTTTAAAACTAATACATTTTATTTCAATTAAAAAAATAAAAAGCACCAACAGAAATAAAACAGACAATTTTGGTACAAATTAAGCTACTAATAGCAGGAAGAGATAAATTTCCCGCAGAGGCACAAACTGATGTGTGAACGAAACTTTATGGGGTCTATAGAACAAATAAACATGTGGCTGTCACCCACCTATGATTTCCCGGGCCAAAAGTGAAAGATGCAATAGTTATTAATAATATCATGTTATTCATATAGAAAACGATCGTTATTGGAATACTTTTTTTGCAGACTATTTTTTAGGATAGCACTTTTTTTATTTTCTTTGATCTGTTAATAATCTTATTTTGTAAAAACTATTTGTTTTTTTTATTGACCGCCTTTTAATAGCAATCATGATATTAATAATAGTATGGATCGTCATTAAAAAATAATTCATAAGGAAATGTTAAGGAGTTTCAATAATTATAAAGCCAGATTCATAAGAAAATTTATCAAAATTCAAGAGATTAAAGTAATTAGCCGCTTATATTATGGCTAGTTTACTTTGGGTCGATGGCAATTTAACTCTCGTCAAGGCTTGAATATGATGATACACAAATACTTTATTGATGGAGGGTTCTTGCTGCCGGCAGGAGAAATTTCTATGCAGGCACTGTCATGCTCAATTTCAATACAGATGAGGAGCAAGATATAATTATAGATATAGATATATTGGCTTTCAAGAAATTAGATTTGATTTTCTTAATATAGGTGTTGTGTTTCTAAACACTTGTCTAAAGATACATATCATGACAACCTTATAAAAGGATCGTATGTATTTTAGTCTCTTTTTTCTGAAATAAAATCTAATCGACTGAACTAGTTCATAGGCAACATGATATATCATTACAGAAATGATTTGACAGGAAAAAAACCTCTCAACTCAATTATTTTCTACCTGAAGTTTTAGATTAAATTATACAAAGTCTTTTTAATGCGAATCAATCAGTCTAAAATTAATTTTGCTAACCTATAAAAAAATGAAGATGGAATTTAAAAAAAAATACCAAGATAAAAAACTTATTAGCTCAATTCCTTACATAATCAGAATCCAAAATTAAAGTATATAATAGTTAATCTAATATGATGTTGTCGATTTAATTGGTTGTTGTTAAGGTGACCTGGACCGCGGGGGGGGTTGCATTATTTTAATTTGGTTCCACTGTTCATTCTCCATCTAACAGTATTAAAAAAAAAACTATCAAAGTCCCTGCGGCCGCTATGCGAAATTTCTGTGTAAGCATCGCCATGCTCAATTTCAACTATATAATGGAACTTGGTTGCCGGGGAAAACGCAATTAAATACCATTTTCAGATTTTAAAAAATTATATAATTTCCGCGTTACGTGTCTCTCTCGGTTAATTTGCGAGGAAATTCTAAACAGTCGTTGGAGGAAATGTTTTTCATTCTTTTTTTCCGATTTTCTTAAAAAAAAAATCCCAATTCTTCCTCTTTTCTTTCAACTTCCAGCCAAAAAACAAGTAATTTGGTTTCTACGGTTGGTATTGGATCAGAGGGATGAAGAGTAATGTCGAGGAACTTTCACGGCAAACAAATGACGGTTTTTTTCTAAAAAAACGCGGACGGGGCTCGTGCTGAATCTGCGAGGAGATTCCTGTGGGGCGCACCAGCTTCCTTCTATTTAAGGAATTCAAGTGTCGTTCTAGTTCGACGTGCAATGATGAGGAGGATCTACTACGTGTTCCTTGGTGTCAGTGATTCATGGATGGGATCAGCTGGGGGCAAAAATGTCATAAGAGATGCACAAAGGGAGGGAAGACAGAGATCCATATATATCTGCTACCCTTCTGTTTCTCTTATGCATTTTTGTCCCTCGCCGGTCTCGCCTGTGTTAATTTCCTCTGATAACGTACGCCATGGTGTCTGTGTGTGTGTGTGTGTGTGTGGTTGCTTTGATCCAAGTCACGTGCACAATCTTCCTCTCTGGGACTGCATGCATCATCTTGGTACATGCAATTCACAGAAATAAGGTATGCTCTTGTATTCTTTTTAAAAGATGTTTATAATTTGCTCCCTGTCAAAAAGGGGTGGGATTCTTTGTTAGGTGGAAAGAATTTGCAGAAAAAATATCGAAGGGGCAAGAAGGAAGCATGTCGGATTGGAAAGGAAAAGGATGTCAAGGGAATTAGCTAACGTTTTTGCACAGTTTAGAGCATGTGTATATAGTACTGTGTTAGTTATTTCTGCTTTCTACTCCATCATGAATATATTGCTTTTAATCCAACAAAAGCATATATGATAGCATATTATTTGTTTGATCCAAGTCACGTGACGATCTTCTTCTCTAGACTTGCATCATCTTGGTACTAACGTATGTTCCTGTCTTCTTTTTGAAAGATGTTTATAATTTAGTCTCTATCAAGCAGGGCAGATATGCTTCGTTAGGTTTGAAGAATTTGCAGAAACAAAATGGATGGGGGTGTTTTTTTCTTGTGGGACGGACAAGGATGAGGCATGTGGGATTGGAGAGGACAAGGAAGCTCCGGGAAGACTAGGTCATTGCACGGCTTAGGCCAGAAATAAGAGAACGTTCAAAACTAGCATGATGACAAAAAATATGTAATTTTTTTGTGAGAGAATTGATTGGGCTACATCTTTTTAGGAGATTGCTTTTCCGATTTTGTCTTCCAAAAGAAGCTTATACAGTAACTTGTATGGTTTCCAAATGTTTCATGATATTCAGTTTGATCTGTTCCAAAACTGAGAAGAAGAATCGAGTATAACTTGCTTAATCTCTCTAGCCTCATATCACCTTTATGATCATTCTTTTCCTTCCAAAAACTACAAATATACGACCATGTTTTACAGGGGAAAAAAATCTATAGGAAAGTAAGGTCTACATTATCTCTTACTAACAAGGTATTTTAGTTTTGATTCACAGACTCAATTTAGATATATAATTGAGTGGAAAAACCCATCTAAAATGCTTCAATACGAAAACTAAATGAATAAATTAAAATTACAGTACAGCATGAAGGTATTTGTTGGAATATATATATATATATACTCGACCCTTGATTTTTACGTTGGAGATTTGCATATCTACAGTTTATTTGATCCTTGCAATTTCGTATATAGTGGTTTCACTTGCATATGCACGGTTCAAGTCCTCACTCTGTGTCTCCCAAAACGAAACCCAGCCACCGCAACGAGGAAGCCCCATCGCCATGACCAACGTTAAACCCACCAAAAACCACGACAGTTGCGGCTACCCACATCAAATCACCGCCGTGAAGTCGATTTATGTTGGATATGTGTGTTTGTAGGAACCTGGAAATGGAAAAATAAATTGTTTAGGGCTTGTTTTTTATTTAGTAAGTACAGGATTTCTTCAACCTTGTAGAATTGGAGACTTGGTTGCTTGCAACTTCTTCGGAAAATTAAGAGATGCTCAACTTTTTATTATTTTTTCAATTAATATCGATTTAATTTACCGAGAATAAATTAATTTTAGTTTTTTCATTTTATTTTAGTTTTCAAGACATTAGATTTGATTTTCTTAATATAAGTTTCATGTTTCTAAACACTTGTCTAGAGATACATGTCATGACAACATGATAAAATGATCTTATGTCTTTTAGTCTCTTTTTTTTTCAAATATAATCTAATCTACTTAACTAGTTGATAGAAAACCTGATATATTAAAAAAAAAGAAAAGGAAACAATGGTTGAGTGAGCGGTGGGTGCATTTGAGAAATGTAGGATTTGTTTTTTTAATTATTTTTTTTTATATGAAAATATTTTATTTTTAAACTTATTTTGATATTAGCATATCAAAACATAAAAAAAAATGAAAAAAAAAATATATTTTTTCAAAATTATACCAAAAAGGACCAAACCTTAAATATCCGGGCTTAAGTAATGGTTGAGTGAGCGGTGGGTGCATTTGAGAAATGTAGGATTTGTTTTTTTAATTATTTTTTTTATATGAAAATGTTTTATTTTTAAACTTATTTTGATATTAGCATATCAAAACATAAAAAAAAATGAAAAAAAATATATTTTTTCAAAATTATACCAAAAAGGACCAAACCTTAAATATCCGGGCTTAAGTTGTCCGCGCTATTATTTGAAAGAAAACTTTTCAGGCTATTGTTCGAAATAAGCAACCAGCCCACTTACCGAGAGGAGAGCTAAGAAGATGTTGAAAACGGCGAGGAGGACGTGCTGGGACACGGATTGCAAGTGCCAGTTATTTATTGGCACAGCCCAATTTATGTTTTTTTAAAATCCTTTAAATTTGAAATTTCCGGATATCGCCACTAATTAAATTACGGGAGTACGAGGATCCGTTGGAGTTTCGAAGCAACAATATATACAGTTTCCGAGTAATTTTATCAAAGAGAAATTCAAGTGACAGGTCGCTTAAAGCGCGTTTCGTTTACTTTGGGATTATGGCAAGTTGATTCTCGTCAAGGCATGACTAAGATGGTGACGGAATTTCAGTTCCTTTACTTAACTGGGTGTTCCTGCTGCCGCTATGCGAAATTTCTGTGTGAGCATCGCCATGCTCAACTTCAATTATATAAAATACCATTTTCAGATTTTAAAAAGTTATATCATTTCCGCGTTACGTGTCTGTCTCGGTTAATTTGCGAGGAAATTGTTAGTAGTCGTTGGAGGAAATGTTTTTCATTCTTTTTTTTTCCGATTTTATTAAAAACAAAATCCCAATTCTTCCTCTTTTCCTTAGTTAGTTATTTCTGGTTTTTACTCCATCGTGGATAGATTGGTTTTAATCCGACAAAAGCATATATGATAACATGGTATGCGTAATAATTTAAAATAAACCAATCCTATGCTTTTTTATTTGTTTCAAATTAAGCTGCTAATATATTAGCTTAATCTCCCTCCCTCCCCCCTCGATCTCTCTCTCCGACTTAATCGTATTTTTATTATTTCTCTTTCCCTTCCTAAAACTTCAAACATGCGACCCTTTTTATAGACAAAAAATCTACAAACTGTGAGCTCTACATTATTTCTTGATAGTAAAGAGTCTTAGTTTTAATTTGCAGACTCAATTTAAATATATAATTGAGTTGAGAAACCATCCATCATGTGGCAATAATTAATAAATAAATAAGTAACTTTTAGAATTAAAAAAAGTAAAATGATATTTTAACTTAATTTTTTAAGTAATTAATATGTAGTGTACGTGGGTGGCTGGGTGAACATCAAAGTAAACTAAATAAAACAAGGTTGACGTTGATAAAAAAATTCTTAAATAATTACAGCCGCAGTAGAACAGTTGGAGACTTATAGGATAAAAATGTCCTTCACCCTTGATTTTTACGTGAGAGATTTACATATCTACGTGAAAGATATGAACACTGTATGAAAATTTATTTTTTTAATGGGGATAATGAACCAGATATATACTCTATGTTCACAAAAGTAATCTGTGTTTTTTCAATGTACAATAGAAAATCCTATATATATTATATTCACAAGAAATACATTGTGTTTTTCTATGATAAATACTTTTTAAAAATAGTATTTATTATTTACAACAAAAGACAAATACTAAAGTATGACCTGTTATTCTTTTTACACTACAGCATTTCCCGACAAATTGTACGTGAAGTGGTGGGAATAGACGTTATTACGATGCAATTTCTAAGAAACCGTGCTTGAGGCCTGAGTAAAGGCGGCCCTAGCTGAAATTCCCATGCTGTAGTTTTTCTCTTATAAAAGATAGCATTTTGCTCTCAAGTTTAACAAATGCGAATAGGAACATCAATTCCATGGATTGAAGGAAGAAAGAGTCAGGTACGGGTTACTTCAGTTTCATTACATGATTAATGAGTTCTAGACAGGTTGTTTTTTTATTGCAATTGTTCCCTGTGAATTGCGAAGTGGTTTATTTTTCGTTCTTCAATTAAGATTTCTAACATCTGATTTCTGAATTATCGTTGCAAGCAGAGGAGAGGAAGAACAGTCGTCTGTGAATAAAACATGGGTGAGATTAGCTGGGACAAAAACCCATAGTGGAGGATAAAGAGAAGGCAATAGAAAATTTCGGAGAGATAGGAAAGGCAGTGAGAAAAGCTAACTGGCTTGATTTCCTAGCAGAGTCCTGCCAACCAGCCAAAATCCACATAGTTTGGAACATGACATAAAGCCAAAGCTGGTTTGCAGCCCTCTGCCAAGAGATTTGATTAGTTTGAACCAACTCTAGTTTTACTGAGTCTTTATCTTATTCCTTCAAAATGTTCTATTACTTCTTATTGTCCCTCTTCTATGCGTTTTTGTCCCTGGCAAATCTCATCCATGTAGGCTGAGATCAAGAAAGGCATGGTTTTACAGGGAACGAAAGAATTTGTTGAGAGGAATGGTTTTGATTTCATCCTGGCAAATCTCGGGTACGGAAAAGATCATAGTGTCTTCTCGGTTTCCTTAACTTGCAGCAAACAGGGGAGGCATTTTATCATTTAAGGGATTTTTGTTGAATTCCTTTCGTTTTCTTCTTGTATTTTGTTATACAATGCTTTCAATTTTCATTTCCTTCTTAAATTTTTCATCTTAGGCGTGTGAGCTGGGATTCTCAGAGTTTTCAGAACTTGGTCAACACAAACATTTCCTAGAAAACCCGGATGGCTGTGTCTAATAAGAGGGGAGGAAGAGGAATAATCATTTATGGGACTTCAATTTGGGAATCTAAACTTTGAAGTCAAGGGAATTTGAGCCTAGGGCAAGAAGAAATGAAACAAAACGCTGTAGCAGAGGAAACTTCCGTGGAAGCTACTAGTGGCTTCCCATCCATCCATCATATGCTCTGCTACTTTTCCTTTCTAAAGAAAGTTTTAACAAGTCCAACTTTTTGGCTACTAAATTCAATAGAAGCCGAGGAATCTGTCACAATGCCACATCGAGCTTTGTACTTTTTGTAATCCAAGTCATATGGGATCATTCTCCAAAAAGTAAAAAAAGAGTGTAAAGTAGGATTTATTGTCTTGATCTTTTTAGTTGACAACAAGTGAGCATCTTGCTGTCAACCCCGTCAATATTTCGGGCCATCAATTACTTAGAGAGTTTGGTTTCTGTTGTTTTTTAAAAAAAAATTAAAATATTTTTTGATTTAAAAATATATTAAAAAATTATTTTTAGATATAATATATAAAAAATTATTTAAAAATATCAAAAAAAAATTAATCTAAAATACAAAAAAATAAAATTAAAACATATACTATCAACAGCTCATCAAGTTTTGTAATTGGGCTCAAGTCTGGAGCAGTTATTGCCTTGTAATTCGTGCAGGATCGATCCATATTTACCCACCCAGAGCCGACATGAACAATAATCTGAAACTCGGCCCTAATTGAGCTAGCTCGGCCCAGTGAACTAGACCTCAACTGAGCACGACCAGGGCAACGACCGGTCCAGCAAATCAAATGGAAAACAGAGATTTTATTCATGGCAAGGGGCATGAGAATCAGGTTTTCTATTATTCAGATCTCAATTTGCTGGATTACCCAATAATCGAGGACTGGGTTTTGAGTTAGCCAATCCAGAACCTAACGAAATTAAAACAAATTCAATCGAGACAAAATCTCAGATGAATGATAAAATATTTCAAACTGAACAACACCCAAAGAGATATTCAAAACCAAACACTACTGGTGGATGCATTTTCTGAACAACAAAAAGAAATTCTTTTTAACTTTTTATTTGAATTTGATTTTTTATATTTCTAAATAAGGTAATGGAAAAATCAAATTTTTTATCTTAACATAATTGTAACAAAAAAAAACAATACCTAAAACATTTCTAACGACTCAAAGCCAATAATTTTTATACTGATTCCAAGATTTTATGGAATATCTTCAGTTAGGGATCAGATAGGTGAAAGATGGGAGTGCCCTGTTGTCGTAACCAGGGAGTGGGCTGGACACCCATCTCGCATATTTATTTGCGAGCATTGACCACTCATCATATCCCGTTAAACCCTGAAGGATCATGGTTAATAGAGGAGTATTTTCTTAGTTTTATAGTAACGTTCAAGACCCTCCCTCTTTCTATCTTGTCGATGTGGGATTATAAAGCCTTATGGTCGGAGTCAATACCCTTTTTGACCTTGCTAGGTTTTCCTTTTTTAGCAAATGGCATGTCTTTCACATTACTGGCTGAGCATATTAAGGGGTAAAGATGTGTGGTCCAGCAAAGTCATTTTCTTCTATTTATTGGAATTATATGTATCTAAACTTAGTGCTTCTTATCTACAAAAATTAAAAAGATTTACCTCGTAGTTTCAAATTCTATGTTTTTTTTCTTTATATATCTATATATATGTGTTTGCTATTTACAAAAAAAAAAAAAAAAATCTTTATCTTGTAATTTCAAATTTCAAATTGAATAAAAAATTTAAATGCAGATCCTTCGTGAATAAAGTATATGCTAAATTAAATAATTTTGAATTATTACATTTTAACACTTTCAAAATTAAACTCAGTAGCATAAGATTGTTTCTTTTAATCAAATAAAGATAAAACTTTTATTAATAATTTGAGCATAAAAAATTAATATAATTTGTGTTTCTCAGTTATCAAAACATCATCTTGAAATGTTATTTATTTATATCAATAACCATTGCTATGAACGTTTTTTAAAATATTATATATTAAAATATAATTGATCTCTAAAAACCATACTCGATTATATGCATCGTTCACACGAATGAGACCGTTTTGACCAGCAGCTTTCTGTTCCAGGTGCTAACAGTGATGTGAGGTAAAATAAACTTGTAATTTGATACTTCACTTGATATTTAGGTTCGAACTTGTAATTTAAAAGTGCAGTAGTTTTTATTTTTATATAATTTTTAAAAATGTATCTGTTTTTTTAAAAAGTATAAAATTTATATTTTTAATGATTTTAATGTAATGAAGTAAAAAATAAAATAAAATAAAATAAAATATATTTTATTAACAAAAGAGCTAAAAGAGCTCGGGGTCGGCACTGTACATTGTGACCCATTTGCACTGTGGACTGGACTTTTGTCCGCCGTGCGTCGCGCGAGTTCGTCCACCTTTTTTTTTTTCTATTATGAACAGTGTAGAGGCGAGATTAGCCCTGGTAATAGGACAAAAAAGCTGTCGCCTTCGAGGGGTAAATACCGGTTAGACTCGTGGGCGCGTGAATTGCATCGCCAGATGGACCGGGTCCGGTCCCGGTCCGGTCGATCCGTCCGCCGAACCCTTTTTTTTTAAATATTTTTTGAAATGGCTAAAGATCGGTTATAGCCCCCGATAAGACAAAATAGCTTATTTACGGGCAGGGACATAACAGTATCGACCATTATTATTTATATATTTTTCGGAAACTGTCAGGCGCGTGCGTGCCACGCGGTCGACGGTGCCCCCCCTGACGCCCCTTTCAAGCCGCTGCAGGCGTATGCTACTGGTGGGTCGGAAATGGTCAACCGGAGTCTAATCCGGTGCGCCGACGCTTGGTCTTCCTCCCGGTGCGGCGCGTTGGACCACACTGTGTCCGTGTACGCGGCGGAGGCCGGTGAAGACGGCGACAGCGTTTCTCTCTCTCCCCTGCACGTAAAAGTGCAGGGGAGTCCCCCGTGTTTGTGCATTCTTCAATTTGGTCCCTCAACTTACAATTTGCTTCCCCGCACCTTGCACTTTTTGTTACAATGGTTTTCATTTTCTTCGATTTCGTCCCTTCCGTTGAAATTAATTAAATGGGCACCTTTCACTTCGGGTCCTCGAACGTTTTATTTCCGGATTGGGTCCAAATTGGTCAATAAATTCGGTACACAGGTTTGAATATTTGCAATTTTGTCCTTGGATTAAAATTGATAATAAATGTGATTTTCATTTCAGCCCTTCAACTTTTGATTTATGATTTAAATCCCTGTTTAAATATTTAATGCTTATCAAATAATTGCTACATTTTTGCTAATAATTTTATTTTCCATCGATTTTTTTTCTTTGATTTATTTTTGCCACTTTCATGCATAATAATAATAATAATAATAATAATAATAATAATAATAATAATAATAATAATAATAATAATAATAATAATAATATTTTTTTCTTACTTACTCTTTTGTTAATGTTTATGAGTGTTTTTTCTTCCGTTAAAATTTTGTTATTTTAATGATTTTTGCAATAATAGCAATAGTCATTTTATATCTAATATTACTGGGGATAAAAGACAACTCAATAAAAAAAAATAGACAAATTTACCTAGGTTACCTACAATTAAAAAACGATACAAGTCACCTTTGTCTCGATTACACTGTTCCTTTTAAACGGCAAACAAGTCATTATTATATGTTTTATAATTTATTGCATATTATCGCCTAAAAATATATAAAGAGAAAACAAAAATTGACCTCGGATTTTTTGCAAGAAAAAAATTAATATCAGCATGCTTAAATACATTTAATATAATAATATGAAGAATAAATCTTATAAAAAAAAAAAAATTGGCTTCGAATTTTAATTTTGTGCTCTTTTCTTCAAGTATATTTCTGGAAAAAAAAAATAGATTTTTATTATTTAAGATCTAATATTACCCGGGAAAAAATACAACTCAAAAAAAAAAGGTAAACAAATTTGCCTAGATTATATAATTAAAAAATATATGAGGCACTTTCTGTTTCGACTACACTATTCTTTTTAGACAGCAAATAAATAATTATAGCACGCAAAAAATATATATTCCTTTCTTGAAAAATATTGAAATGTTTTTATTGATAATGTGTCAGGTCTAATATTACTGGGGAAAAAAGGCAACTCATATTGTTTTTTTGAACAAATTTACCTAGGTTATCTACAATTAAAAAATATAAAAATCACTTCCCATTTCGATCACACTATATAATATGTGAGACTAAGTATATGTGTTTAATATTTATTTAATATTATCGCCTAAAAATATATAAGAAGAGAAAAAAAATGACCTACGATTTCTTGAAAAAAAAATTAATATCAACAGTCTTAAATATATTTAATATAATAATATGATGAAGAAATCTTATAAAAAAAACTTTGGCTTTGAATGTAAATTTATATTTTAGACCCTTTGTTTGCTTCTTTTAAGAAACGGTGACTTTTTTTTCACATGTATTTTTGATTTTTCACTGTCCAACTCAGTTGTTCTTTTTTAACCGGGTTTCTTTTGTTGTTTTGTTTTTTTAACCAGAGTATCCGTGACAACAAATTTCTTATAAATCATTTCACCTTCTTAGCAAATTTTCTAACAAATTTTATCAAAAAATTTTTAGCAATAACAATATTCAATCACATTTTGATTTAAAAAAACTATTTTTAGCATATTTTATCAATTACAATTATACTAAGTAAATATGAAAATAACAAAATATAGCATTTATAAAATCAATTAATTTTTTACATAGATAAAAATGCCCAGCGAAGCGGGCTAAGCCAGCTCGTTATTTTCTAAATAAGCTTATTAAAGTACAATTTATCCCAGCTTCAATGTTTTTTAGCCCATCACCTTGCTACTGCTAATCTTGATCAGAAAGCTGGATCCATTGTAGTGTTGCCTGGGCTAGCCAGTTTTCTATTTATCCAGTGGCTTTATTGCTTCAGACTCTATCTGATTGGGCTCTTTTCTCGGGTCCTGATCTCTTAGCTCAGAAAATTTTGGATTGAAAGTTCAGGGAAAAAAGAAGTTGTTGTTGGTTGGATGCCTTTATTATTAAATTTATATATGAGATTTGTCAAATATTTAAATGTTCAAAATCTAAATTCTAAACTTATTCTTAAACCAATTTTTAAAATTATTTCATTGTTAAAACAAGTTGATTTTTTTCTCATTATCCAAGTCAAAATATACTTGATAAGTCCAATTAAAGATTTAAAGTTTTTTTTATCAATTAAAATATTTTAAAAAAAAAGCAATATCTTCAAAAATAAAGAAACAGATTGTTTTAAAACAATATACGTACATTAATGTATCTTACTTATTTAATACATTCAGAAAAAAAATGATACTTGTTGATGCTTGGATTGTTATTTGAAAGTCTTTTAAAATCAAGATATCACCATTCTTCTTCTGCTGGAAGACTGACCTCTATACCTCGATCAATATTTTCACAGCAATTTTCTATTTCCGGTGACTAAATCTTTAAATACCTTTATATTTTTAAAATTAAATTTATTATATACTATATAATTTTTTTTCTTTCAGAAATCCAATACATTGAATCAACAGCTCTTGAAACCAAGAACATCATGAATTCAGTACCGGCGAATTTCTTATTAAATCAACTCGATGGGAGTTTACATGGGATTAACATTACTTTTATTTGGAATATGTTTTACAACCATCTCCAAGCTATATTCTATAGAGTGTTTGACACTATATTTTAAAAATATTTTTTTTAAAAAAAATAATGTTTTTAAATTATTTTGATGTGTTATTGTTAAAAATAATTTTTAAATAAAAAAATATCATTTTAATATATTTTCAAGTCAAAAAAAAACTTTTAAAACAAGTTTTGTAAGTCATCGACAGTCGGTGTGCCTGCAACTCAATCATAAAGTTGCTGCTATCAATAGAGATTGATGAGTAATATTTTGAGTGGCATTTACCCTACAAGAAGTGTTTAAGAATGTGTTTAAAAAACTATTTTTAAAAAAAAACTTGATTTTTTATTTCAAATTAACAAAATAATATTTTTAGACAGATATCAAAAAATATTTTTTTTAAAAATATTATTTTAATAAAACTCTAAATAAAAAAATATTTTTAAGAACAACTCAATCAGATTTCTAAAACAGTCGGTCAACCTGTCGAATTAGTTTTTTCTATAAGCTGGGATCAATGAATTTTGCTTAGAAAAGTAAAGCATAAATTCATGGCGAGGTCGTCTTCACGTGCTACCCTGTATTGCAGGAGACCACCGTCCATTCCCCGAGAGCCGGACGCGCGTCCATCCTTTGCAGAAGCAATGGATCCTCCTCCGTCCTCACATGCTCACCATGTGACTTGGGAACTTGACACTTCAAAACCAGGGCATTTGTTAATTTATTTATTTATAAAAAATATTGTTTTAATTTTTTTTTATCCAAAACAAGTTAATTAATCACAATTTGATTCATCAAGCCGGCCATGTCCTATAGCAATGCTCGGAATTGTAGGCTGGTCAACATCACCGATTTCATCTCTCTTTGTTTTTTTTTTTAAAAAACGAATCACATAATTTTATTGGTTTTTTCAATTTGATTAAAACATTATATGATCCGTTATTGGTTTTCGTCTTCGCAGGACCGTGCAAGATTGCAGATTCGACAGGACCACAACCTACCAAGCAAGGACAACATTTTCTACCTGGTTTCTTTATCCATGCTCAATCCTGATCGGTCGACAACCACATAGCTGCAAAGATTATTAACCTTCCAAGTGGGACACTTGGAATTCAGGTGGTAAAAAAAAAGGCCAAAGAGATTACTGCTCATGGAGATACTTTACAAATACAGTGTGGTCCTCGGTCAATTGACTCGTGTCCAACGACATCCAAGCTGGCAAATGCGCTGTATTCGACCCATCTCACGTTACGAGGACGCCGGTGAATAGCCACTGTTTTACACTATATTTAAAAAAAAATATCAAATATAATTTTTAAATTAATATTTTCGGGTATTTTTAGATTATTTTTATGTGCTCATATCAAAAATATTTTTTAAAAAATAAAATAAAAAATATTATTTAATATATTTTTAAATAAAACATACTTTTAAAAATAATCATAAATACAGTATTTAATAGTAATATCTAGAGCAGATGTACTGTTTAGGGAAACTAGTGTCTACTAGTCCCCCATGACTCCTATCTTATCCATATTCATGGCCCATGAGCCTTTTATCCCCTCTTATTATCTGCTAAAAAAAAGAAAAATGACAGTAACGTTGTTGCAGGGCATATCCAAAAGTATCATACGATTCACCTACGACTTTACATGGTTACGTACGTATCGATTTACATTATATGTAACCTCTCCAGACAACCTTTCCTGAGTAAATAATCCAACATAACTGGATTGGAGCATTTAATTGATTTTTCGTCTGATACGATGATGACAGTGTCTGTATATTTCATCTCGGCCGCAGTGGTTGCGGGAGTACGTATCTCTGACTTTGCATTCGATAGCGGTATTGTTATGTCGTTGTAATGTGTCATCACTGAGTCAGCTTGACAGTTTTTTTCTGGTCACAAGCCAGATGGTTTAACTACCAGCAACGCACTACAAGACAGCCCAGATTTTTTTAAGGAATTAAGATATTTAAAATATTTTATTTTTCGTTTATTTAAGCTTTCATTTTTCAACAAATTATGACAGTAATTTATATACAAAAATAGAAATCTCCGGTAATGAGAATAAATGAATAGATATATTGTTTTAAAGTAACTTTACTAGAATTTTCTAGTTTTTTATTTCGCGCAGATACCTTTCAAATGGTACCAAGTGAACCATGTCTCATGAATCATACTTATGTGAGCAAGTTCAACATTAAAATATCTTGATGAACCAAGAACACCTTCAAGAGCTACTATAAACAAAGGTATTCAATGAAAGGAATAACACTATGGGATGGGGTTTTAAAATTTGAAACCCCGACAAGTTGGAGCAAATATTTCTTTAGGAATTGTATTTTGATAGATATTATAACTTAGTCCTTCATATTTTGAAAGTCTACAGCCTAGTCCATCAACTTTTCTTGATCATTATTTTGTTGAAACACCTTTTGATTTGTCCTTAATCTCAAATCCATCACTTGATGATTAGATAATCCCACGGTAGTTTTACAGAAAAACAATTAACTTCACAGCTACCACCAAAAATTAAGGGAATAAATTATAACTGGATTAGAAACCGAGGGATTTTAAAAAAATTAGCCCACAAACAAGTTTTGGAGGAGGAGAGGTTCAAGAGAGGCACGCAAGCTTCCGACAGATACCTGGACTACAAACGTACAGTGTCAGCTCTTGCCTGCCAGTAGTCTGAGATTCTTATATACGTCGACGGTTTTCTGAGTCAGCATGCGAATGATCCAAATGGATAAGCCCGTAATTCGTTAACCAACCAAACTAACCATGGTTAACCAATCCCCGGCATCTCTATAAATAAGGAAGTCACCCGTTCCTCACCCCCTCGGCATCCTTCAAACACACAACTGAGCACAGTAAAAACAGCTTCCTCTACAACCATGGCCGTCACATCTTCTCTTGCATCTTTTAGCTCCTCCACATCCCCTTTCACTGGCTCAAAATTTTCCACAAACCAGCCTCATACATCACCATCTCGTGTCAGCTTCCGCCCTTTCCGAGTATGCGCCGCCTGCGCTTCCACCGCGGAGAGACCCACGTCATACACCGCTACACTAACATCGGAATCGTCTCTCTACGAAGTTCTTGGGATTCAAATGGGTGCCACGTGTAAAGAGATCAAGACTGCTTATCGAGGACTAGCAAGAATCTTGCATCCCGATGTTGCAGGTAACGGTCAAAGGGAGGGCACAGCTTATGAGTTCATAAGAGTCCATGAAGCTTACGAAACCCTGTCTGATCCTGAAAAAAGGGCAGATTATGATCGCTCCCTTTATAGACGAGGAAGGCAAATGGGCTCTCCGTTTTCAATGTCTGCTGCTACTGCAACAACAATGGCAGCAGGTTATGCAGCTGCTGGATTTTCCGGGCGTACTAGGCAGAGATGGGAAACTGATCAGTGCTGGTAACTGGGAAATGAGGCCGTAAAATTATAGATCATAATCGATTCTAGTCCCTTAGATTGCTAGATGAAATAGTAAGATACAGTATGGATCCCCAATTTCTTCAAATTTTGGGGGATCATTTCCTGTTGTAAATAGTTGAGATTGGATCTCGATCTCTTGTATCATGTTCCAAGACGGCATTTTTTAAGCCTGGAATTATTAATTCTTACTTATGCTAACGCTAAGATTTCGACACCGATGTGTTGGAACTGTACTCATTGAAGGCGTCTGTTTTCGTCATCATAATACCTGTACTGGATTATATTTCAAGGAATTTGAACATTATTCATGAAGAATGCTTCGTTTACAAATAGAAATGGAATCAAACCTCGATTTTTATTTTATTTTATTGAGAATTTAGATTCTTATCTATGTTGGTTTGAGAAGTATCTGGAGTGATAGATATAGCTGAAACAGCGTTTCAGCTTCAACCTTATCTATCGATGGAGGGTCCCATTTCCACAGGCCATATGGATGGCTTTTGCTCAATGATTGGACGAGAGGATTAGAAATTCTGAAATTTCTTGGAGTTCAGAGACAAATGGCTTCGATTTTCAAAATGTATGAACAGGATATATACGCCAGGACTTGTAAATCGGACACTCTCCGATCTCTACAAAATTATTGGGAGGTTTGGACAGAAAGAGATAGAACTGGGCAGGAAAAGTGGTTGGAAAATCTATTTTAGCATTCAGTTTACAGCAACAACTAGAGATAAAAACAAATGGGTGAATTAAATACATATATATATTTTTTAACAGGTAGTTGTTAGTTGTTACAGCAAATTTAAAAGGGTAGCTGTTTAAAGAATTAACTCCAAGATCCAAAAACAAATTATTACTATATATTTTATGTTTTTTTTTATAAAAAAATTGTGTTTTTAAAAATATAAAATAAGTAATATTTTTTAATTTAAACACTTCAATTTAAAATGATGAGATGATCTATTTTTAAAAATAAATAAAAAATCTCTTAAAGAATATTTAAAACCTCATTATCTACCTCCATTACAGCTACAATTATACAGAGTTAAGCCCAGCAAGTACAACGCGGTCTTAACCAGGTCCACTGCCATTTAAGCTGGCAAGTGCTCTGTCCTTTTAAAGCACCGCATGCACATCATGTACATCTCTAGCCGACTTCTATCTTGTTTCACACTGTATAATGTGTTTTTAGAAAATTTTGAGAATTTTTTATTTTTAAAATATATTTTTTTAGTATTTTTAGATTAATTGCTGATATGAAAAATATTTAAAAAAAAATAAAAAACACATCATTTTAATATTTTTATTGATAAAAAATACTTTAAAAACCACAAATTCATCCCCACTAACAAACATCACTTCTTCTTTTCTTTTTCCATGTTTAAGGCGATGCAAGGAAATAGCGACGGGACATTATTACTCTTTTTTTCAGCGGTTCTTATCTGGATATTGCTACTCTTCTACCGGATCAGCATCTTTCTTCTTATCCACTTTCATGGACCCGCATATCACAGCCATTGATTTTGTTTTTCTCGACTAAATTCAGGCTAGTAGGTCAAGTGACATTTTGCTAGCTCAGACGTCAAAATGCTTTATTGGAATTATATTTAGCACTTTAAAAACATGTATTGTCAAACATTTTTTTTTATATATAATTATCTTATGCTCAGGTGTTTTCATCAAAAATATTTTTTTATTTTAAAATGTATTAATTTTTTTTTAATATCAGATAACCAATTAAAAAACATTAATTTTTTTATTTAAACTCAAATATATTAAAAATACTCCGAGGTATAATTTCAAACAAGAAAACAAACTATCTATTCATTCATCTAAAAATCAACCTTGATAGTTTTACGATGACCCTACCAGATAGCGTTGGAATAGTTGATACTCAAATTATATTTAACTGTAAACTCTATTAAATGAGATTTAACTCGTCATATTCTAATAGCTGTAATTTTGACAAATATTTTTCCCGGTCCTATGCAAGGCTCGACTCTTTAAGAGCCCATGGCATCCAAGTACCGAGGAGAAGGTTTTGCGGAGAGTGTTTTTAAAAAATATTTTTGAGAAAATTTAAAATTTTATTTTATTTAAAATTATTTTTTTATTTATTTTTAGATCATTTTAATATATTAATGTCATAAATATTTATTTTTAAAAATAAAATATTATATTGATATATTTTTAAACAAAATACATTTTAAAAAACACCTCCAAATAAGAAATCCTCGGCTCGAGGCTTGAGACATCAACTTATGAGACATAGTTCTTAATTTAACTGAGATCCACTTCACTGGGACTAAAACACCAAAGGAATCCTCGGCTCGAGACATCAACTTATGAGACATAGTTCTTAACTAGCTAAATGCCCGCACTACGTTGCGGGCGTAGTGCAGGCGGAACAAATAATTTTTACAGCTGTTGAGATTAAAATATAATATTTTAACATGTAAAGTTTGATATACTGAAAGGGATCAACATCCTCTATTATATTAACAGTCATATCGAAGTCTTGACGTCTAAAATTATCATCACTATTACTGTCAAAACAATAAACATTATTCAACAAATCTGAGAGAGAAACAAAAAAAATATTAATAAAAAAGCACGTTGGAACAAAAACTAAAATTATTATTATTATTCTTAATATTAATATTATTATTGCTTTAATAATGGGAAGAAAACAAAATTAAATCAAAGGCTAAAAAAAAAGCTTAAAAACATTAATAAAAGAGCAAATAAAAAATGAAAAAAAAATAAAAGTTGTTGACTGGGAAAAAAATCATTTGACTTGAAAATTAAATTTTTTTATCACACAACGTTGCGGGCTGAGTAAGAAGTGTTTATAATTATTGGGATGAAAGAAATTAATAAGATATGTTGGTCCAAAATTAAAATATAATATTTATTTATGTAAAATTCAATATAATAAAACAGATCACCACACCCTATTATAAAAATAACAACATCGAAGTCTTTACATCTAAAATTATCATTGTTATTACTATCAAAACAATAAAAATTATCAAATTGTCCTGAGAGGAAAAACACTGAAAAACATTAATAAAATAGTAAGGAAGGAAAATAACTGAAATTATTATTATTGTTGTTGTTGTTGTCGTGTGAATAATAAAAAAAAAGAAAAAACTAAAAAAATCATAATAATTTTAACAGAAAATCAAGCAAAAAAATAAAATAAAAATTATGAGGTAAAAAAATCCATTTGATTTGAAAATAATAATAATAAAACAATAAAAGAAATAAAAGAAAGAACACATAAAATAAATGAAAAAAAAAACGGTGAACAAACGCCTGAGAAGCACGAAGGATAAATGGCTAGGGAAAAAAAAAGGTGAACAAACGCTGCTAAGCATCGAAGGATAAATGGCCAGATCTACGATCGTTTGATGTAGGATCCTCTTTTAGTATATGTTAATAATTAACGTCTTAAAAAATATATATTCATAACTTTTTGGAATTGCTATCTCCTTTAGGTATTCTATAAAATAGTAATAGTCGTAGTGCATGTAAGCTAATCCGGACACCCTGATTATATAAAAAAAATATATAAGTGGGAAAAAAAGAGGAAAAAATGAGCCAAGGGATTACTCGTGGCGCACTCAGTTGGGCAGGAAAAAAAATATACTTGAGAAGAAAAAATTATGGTGCGCGTAAGCTGACCCGGACACCTCGGTTAAGAAAAAAAAATATAAGTGGCAAAACAAAATAGGGAAAAAAATGTAAGAAAAAAATAGATCCGGAGATTAGTCGTGATGCGCGTAAGTTGACCCAGACACCTCAGTTATTAAAAAAAAAACCTTCATATTTTTTTAAAAGAAACAAGTTCTTTAAAAAAAAACCAAATCAGAAACAACAACCAGTTATTAAAAAACAAAATACCTTTTTTTTTTAAAAAAAAACAATTCTTTATATTAATTAAAAAAAAATCCAAATTAGTTTTGCGGCCGGAGCGGTTTGAACTCGCGCGCGCCAATGCTGGCAGCGAGCGGACAACCGCTCGGCCACAGCCATTGCTTCGTCATTTCCACCATAAAAAATACACAAAGAAGGTCTGTGTAAAAAAAAAAGGTGGACAAACACCAGCGAAGCACGGAGGAGAAATGACCAGTCTACAGTAGTCTACAGTGCTGACGTCAGATCCTCTTTTAGTATATGTTAATATATATATATATATATGAGATGATGCGGTGTATTCACATCATATATGTAACAATAATTGCTGTCAAATGTGGATGTGGTAATTGTGGAGCAGGTGGTTCGGAGTAATTTTTGGGAATTATAAAAATAAAAAAAAATTAATTTTTTTTTAATCTAATAGATTTTTTATTCAGAAATGTATCAAAATAATTTTTTTATATTTTTTAATTTTTTTAGATATTAGCACATGAAAATAACCTAAAAACACAAAAAAAAATTTAATTTACAATAAAAAATAAAAAAAATTATTTTCTTAAAATACTTTTTAAACACTCTGTAAAACACCTCCAATGAGATATTTAACGTTGTGTTTTAAAAGTGTTTTTGAAAAAAAAATTATTTTTCACTTTAAATTAAATATTTTTGATATTTTGAACTCATTTTAATATCTAATATAAAAAATAATTTTTAAAAAATAAAAAATATCATTTTAATAAATATTTAAATAAAAAAATATTTTTTAAAATAACTGAAACCACAATACCAACCAAACAGTAAAAGTGAGATGTTGGTAATGGTGTGATTATAATATATATTAATTATGTTTTCAAAGATGTGATTGTAAATGATAATTAAAAGGGAGGCTAGCCCCGAGAGATAGAATCAAGAAAAGAGAAATCAAGAAAAGGGAGGCTAGTCTGGTGAGATTTCCACAAAGGTGAAAGTGGAGTTGTCACCGGTCAAATCACATTTCTCAGATAAATACACAGCGTGAATTTTTTATTTTTTGAGCAGCCAGCACGTCGCCCATAAACCTTTCTTCTTTGCATTGCAAGTTTTACAATTACAATTGAATGCAAAAGCTCACGTACGCGCGCGAAACATCGTGAATAAATATCTACTCTACAGTGTTTTTACTCACATTGTACAGTAACGGACTGATCTGTTTTAGTATATAGGATAATAATTTAACTGAGATCCAGTTCACTGGGACAAAAACACCAAATGGAATCCTCGGCTCGAGTCTTGAGACATCAAATAATAATGAGACTTAAGTGTTTTTTTTGTATTTCACTGATGGAAAAATATATTTGCCTGCCGGCATGTACGGTACAAGATTTCTGTATGCACGGCGGTTCCTGAGTCAGCATGTGCATGAACCAAAAATATCCAAATAGATAAGCACATAGTTCATCAATCCAAGCAAACTAACCATGGTTAATCAGTCTCCCACCTTCAGGTAAATAACAACAACTCGTCCATTTCTTTAAATGTAGTTATCTGACATGATTAAGGATAGATTTGTAAAAAGGTTTGGGCTAATATATCAATTCACGTCAATTTTTCTTATTAAAATTTTATTTTTATTTACTATTTTTTTACAATCAAGTTTAAATTAAAATTAATTAGATTAACCAAATCATTAAAATTCTAGTCGAGTGGATTGGATTTTACTGGATTAATATTTAATAAAATTCAACTAAAAACTTGAACCATGTTAAGTTTCAAAATTCATAAACTCGATTTCTATTCTTACTTGAGGCGCTAGAAGATAAGGCTGGGTCGGGGTTTTACGGCCATGACCTTTAGGTTATATTTCACATTTTATTTTATTTTAAATTAAAAGAATTGGTATTTTTAGATTATTTTCACATATAAATATTAAAAATATATTTTTTTAAAAAAAATAATAAAATATTATTTTGATATATTTTTAAATAAAAAATATTTTAAAAAATAACATCAAATAAACTCATAGATAGACACTTACCTTTTCGCTTCACCTTTTCTTTTTTTTTGGTGTGTGTTGTTTAATAATAATGAATACACTAGAAATGTTACAGGAACAGTTTCAATAGAAACGAATCTATTATGTAGAATAGTTGTCCAACTTAAAAATAATATAGGTAATTATATCATCGAGTGTAGTTAATATATATTTTATTAATTTAATATGATTTATTTATTTATATTAAAATTTATTCTGAATCTTTGAGCCTCTGGTTTTATAAATTGAATTAATGGTCCGACTATGTTAAAAACATATTTGAAAGTATACTAATGGTTGTTTTTAAAAGTAATTTTTAATTGGAAATACATTAATTTTTTTTAATATTAAGATTAATTGAAAAATGATATAAATATATATTTTAAATAAATTATGATCAGTCTTCATTTAAGCCGCAATCATAAACAAGGCTATCATCTTGAAACACATGGGCCCATTTCTCTTCATAGGTCATATATTTCTAATGGGCTAGAGCTACAGGCCGAAATGGAATGAGCTCTAGAAATTACCGAGCCAGGCTCAAACTCTTCTTTCAAAAATGACATGCCGTTGCAGCATTGCTGCGGCACATCAAAGAAGCAGAAGTAGCAATGGCTCGTCTGATCCGGCAATGGCCGCTGTTGCATCACCATTGCTTCCCTTACGCTGCACTCAATTACCTCCTTTCTGAACCCTTATCTTTATCTACCAAAGCTACCTCGCATCGAGCTTCTTTCACTAAAGTTGCAGCTTCTAATCGTGGCGTGCGTTTTCGACCACGCGGTCCCAAGTTACCCAATTCTCCAACACCTTATGATTTCGATCAAGGAGGAAATGTGATCCCTTCGGATTCAGAAGCAAACAAAAGCCGCAACCAGAAAAAACGCGAGGCTCGACGCGCTGTTCGTTGGGGCATGGAGTTGGCTTCCTTTTCTCCGCCTCAAATCAAACGCATTATCAAGTGATGAATACAAACTCTCTTTCTTAATTTTCTCAAACCAGCAATGTTAAAGCTATTCTTTGTAGTTTACTTGTGTTTTGCTTGGGATTTTTTAGAGTGGCTTCACTTGAGAAAGACGTATTCGATGCGTTAATCCTAGCTAAGGTACTTCTGTTGTAACATAATGTCTATTACTCTTCCAGAGTGTGATGATTTTTCATTTTTTTAGTGTCCTAGAACGATAGAAAAAAATGAAGCTAAGGTGTTTGTGTTTTGGCCGCAGAGTCTAGGACCGGATGTTCGAGAAGGAAAGCGGAGGCAATATAGTTATATTGGTATTGGTTGGACTCTGTGTCTTTAAACATTAGTGTTTAGTAACTTCTCTCTTAAACATTATGGTTTGCTAGCTACGTTGTTTGATTTCCTTCCTGAGAAACATTGACAGCATGCGTGCAAGCACTCTTAGTTTTGGACTATTGGTCCATGTTACTTATCATGGAGCAGGGCTCGTTGCTTTCTATTTTCATGACGTGGATTTTATTTCTCTGAATAATCCAGTAAACTGTGCGACAACTGGGTGTATATTTTTTGTCATGTAGAGAGTCTTTGAGGTCAATGTTTCAGGAATTATAAATGTTTTCTTGGCCTTGATTGTTATGGGAAATGTGTTGGCAGGGAAATTGTTGCGGGAGGTTGAACCTGAATTGATGGATGTTTTGATT
Organism: Salix viminalis; assembly: GCA_029228465.1. Lineage (NCBI taxonomy): Eukaryota > Viridiplantae > Streptophyta > Magnoliopsida > Malpighiales > Salicaceae > Salix > Salix viminalis. The sequence continues at coordinate 7,198,651 of CM055430.1, forward strand.
CAATGTACAAAAGATGGTGATTGGAGTAGGCTTCGTGATTTTCCTGGCTTGGAGGAAACGATTGTTGGGGACGACAATGAAGAATGTGAAGAAAGTGAATACGAATCAGAAGAGGAGGTATATTGAATAATTATCACCTTTAATTATTATTGTGCAAGTTTTGAGTGGTTGTACGGTTTGCCAAACTCTTCAATCCTCTTCTAGTCAAACTTCTTTTAATAAACTCTGCTCACCGAAGAGGCTGACCTTATTTCAAGGTTTTCTGCATTACCATTTTGGTTTTGAATGCAAATCTATTGCTACAGTTCTTTTCTCGCTCTCCATTAGTCTTGATATGTTGGAAGGCATTTGGCTGCCATAACCAGAAGCTTGCAGGGGTGTGGTAATTGGAATATACTACAATTGACCTTTGATGATAATTACACTTATGGAAATGGAGAAGGTTAAATCAATCTAGAAAAAAAAATCCTCTCTACTTACTAAAGTGCAAGCATAATTAGAATACAATTTGACAAACTACATTTTTGTTATTTGTACAATTTTCAGGGTTCGAACGAGTACATTGATGTGGCAACCAGATGGTTTGATGGCCTGATTAATAGGGACATAAAAGTTACCAATGAGGTTTATTCACTTCGCAACATCGATTTTGACCGCCAGGTCAGTGGACTGTTACCTCAAGTGAAGAATTATTGCATTTTTTATTTGTTCATCATACCTCTCAAATTAATTATAGGCTAATGATTTCTACTGCGAGTTAGATGATGGAAATATATTGCTTGAAAAAAAAATGAACCAGATGAACAGGACCCTGTCATTTATTTCCAGCCAAAGAAATAAAAAGAATCAATATGGGACTTATTGCTTCCCAGACTATTACTTAGCTCTTCTGAATCCAGCATATTTGACCCATGCTCACTCTATGCACGTTTAGGTGGTCCAATCTGCAGAAACCATGGTGGGCTTGAATAATTAGTTGCATGAATGCCTTCATCGGTGAAGTTTAATTGCTTATCATCTATTGTTTATATGATGGCGTGACATCTATTGAACAGGAACTACGTAAACTTGTGCGGAGAGTGCATGCAGTTCAAGAACGCAAGGGTGTTGCGGAAGAAAATGAGCAAGAAATGGACACTGCAATCACAGCTGCCAAAGAGTCCCTCGCTCGTTTCCTCCATGGCCTTGCTAAGCAGATGCCAAGTGAATCTAATCGTATTTATTTGTAAGATAAATACTTTTTCATCGCATATTTCCTTTCCAAAACGTCTAATATGTGTAACATTCATCTCGGTAATTTTACTGGTTAAAACAAGCAGGGCTCCTCATACAGTTACCGAATATCCTGAGCTTAGGCTTATAAATGTAACCATGGCTAGCAGCCTAGAACTTTCTTTGCTTTTCTGGGCCAGGCCCATTACAGAATATCATGCCCACCTTTGTTTCCCTCCTCTACCATTTGTTCTCCTTCTTTTTTCACAATGGATGATGGCAAGGACCACCGGGAAGAAGAGGCCTTTGTGGTCCAATATCCTAACTTGACATGCACCTTAATTTTTTATTTTTTTTTATTTCCTTTCCCAACTTGGGACACAAGTAGGGATATTGGGGGTCTTAGTCTCGTAGGAGATGAAGCAATACAATAGTTTAAGATTTTTAACGTGTGGCATGATAGATAAATACAAAATGAGATTTGCTTAAAAATTGTTATCGCTTTTGTCTGTAAAGTTACAAAGCGCAAGATGCCTAAATCGTTCGAGTGCTTTTAGTCAGCTAGTGATAATGCCATTTTGTTTTTTTGGAACTGATATGTAGTTTTTAAATGGTGTGAATCAGATCTTTATAGCAAGTAGCAGGTGATCTTTGTTTTGACAGCAATATTGATTGGGTTTGTTTCTATACGATTGCATCATCTTCGTACATATTAGTCCGAGCCATCACTTCTACCTTTTAGTAGGTCATCATAATCCAGCTATTTATCACAATGGTGCTATTACTTGTACATTTTTAAAATGGTTTCCTGGATGTTTTTATTGCTTAAATTTCAGCATTTTCGGCAACCTCTTAAGATTCCCGGAGAATCTCATTGTCTCTCGAGTGAAAATATCTTTTTTTTTAGTGTCAAAATCTCAGCGTTGTGGGCTCTAATCACGATCACATCCCTGTAGCAATGTCACCGACGATATATGATCGTTAAAAAACAAGAAGACCTCGTCTTCGATCGCTTTCGCTTCGTATAAAGAGATTCTTAAATAACTTAACAGAGGGTGTGGCACCCTTGACTTAAACTTTAGCCAATGCTTCCCTTGATGGGTTGCCCCTTCACTTTTGATTTTTGAAGATGGACTAACGAATGCCAAATGAGAAACAAATTTTCAGAAAAACAACGAGAAATAAAAGGACACACTAAATGTCATTTTCTGAATAAATAGGGCACCGTCTGTTGATAAACTTTTTTTCGATTATCATAAAAGCTCAAGTGCTTTATGAGAAAGTTGTCTGGTCCCAAAAGTTATGTCGATACATTCACTATATACTAACCTAATCATTATATTAATTTACTCTCGGCAAATAGCAACACTGTTTGACAGTGAAAATAATTGCAGTTTAGGTCAAGGGTGTGGCACCCTTTGAAGCCCTGACAACAATTCTGATTTTGCACCAGCAAGAATAGATTAGCATTCGAAAACTTGGAGCTCACAATTAATTGATAATGCATGCAGTCATATTGCATAACCCAAACTCCGAAACAACTTGACCCTGCAAGAGATAGAGCTTCTCCGGTGGGGGATTATTTCCATCAGTTCTGTATTTTGTGTGTCCGATTATGCCAAATAAATCTGGAGTCTGTGTCATCTGGACGTCGTCGATTGACTTCTGGCCACGGTAGGTTGCAGCAGCAGTGCGACTGATCTATTTGGCACTAGAAATACTATTTCTGAAGAGATTTTTTCAAGAATGAGTTATGACAATTAATGCACACCTGAGAAATTAAATTGACAATCCTTGCCATTGGATTTAGCATCGAAATCATGATCCGAAGCTCCCCAATCTTCTTGAAACTTAATTCTTATCTCTTTTTTTCTTAGTTAAAACTTAGTTCTCATATGGAGTTTGTCCATCTTAAAAAATCAGAAGAATGGAAGGCGACCCACCACGGGAGGCATTGGCCTGAGTTAAAGTCAAAGGTTGGCGTAACACCCTCCATTAAGTTATTTCAGATTCTCAAAATATGAAGCGAAAGCGATTGAAGAGAAGCCTCTCTTTTTTTTTTAACGTGTTAGAAAAAAACAAAATTGATAAATAACACAGTTCAAAAGAAATATTGAAGTAATTAGCACCCTTAAAATATATATATATATATCGCCGATGTCGAGTCGTTAAATAGCCTGCAACCCTTCCAGAAACCGAAGGAGTGGGTTGAGGACAGTGTTCTAGTTCACTAGGTTGTCCCAATTAAAGAGAAAAAAAATGTTTGAGAGGCCAGTGGACTGTCTGTCAGGCCAAAACAGAAGGTTGAATTTCTGACAGGACATTTGACCTAATCAAGTGAACCTTATAAGAAAGAACCTTCTTTCCCTACAATATATGTTTTTTTAATTAATCCAATCGCATGCTTGCACTCATGGGTTTGAACTTTGAAGGGTCTTGGGGCCGCCATTCAGGTTTACTCCAGGTGAAGGTGACCCCGTGGCGAATAAGAAACAATCAATTACTCAGTCCAACTCGACCATAATTTACCATCATTACACGTGTGCGTGGAGTAATCGTGCCAAGCTATCTGGTCCGAGGTGGTGGCTTCTATGTGAAAATTCTCAGAACTACTGCGATATTTTATTCATGTTTAAAAGATAGCTAAACTACCACTACGATATTTCCTGTATTGATGGCCCGAGCAGTTGTTTTCTGGTGAGACTAATTTCTGGTCGCCACCTAATTCCTCGAAAAACTGTGACTGATACAAAACCTAAAAATATAGAATATTAGAGAATAATATAAATTATATTATGGGACCTCACTTTAACAATTTAAATTTTTAGATGAGATGGTTTCTTAATATGATATCAGAATCTTGTTAACTCAGCGGTCACGAGTTTGAATCTCACCATTCTTATTCTATTTGATAAAAATCAAACATAATATAGTACGAGACTGTGCACGTTTCAAGCTCAAAAGGCTTTCACTTGAGATGATATATTAGAGAATAATATAAATTATATTATGGGACTTCACCTAACAATTTAAGATCTTAGGTGAAATGATTCTTTAACATCGAAGACATGTGATATGGGATTTTAAATACAGTCGGAGGTCGAACCCAGATTTACCTGACTTTCTTGCAATTCATACAGATTGTCTGGCAAATTAATTATTTTTTCCAGCACCATAAGATTTCTCGGTTCATTTAGAGATTAGTTGCCTTTACTGGTCAACAGGCATGAAGAATTGGGTCACAAGGTTTGACCTCGTGCTGTGAAGAAGAAAAACGTGTCTTTATTGCGAAGCTAACCACAGATGACTTACATTATCCAAAATACCAAGAGATTAAAGAACTCCCAGAAAGGCTGCAAGCCGGTTTTGACTTAGCTTCATTCCCATCTACCATGAGCAGGTCAAAACTTCCACTTGTTTCAAACATTAGGTTATAAAATTATTTATTCCAGTACTGCTCTGTGATAGAAAAAATATACCTTGTTCTTGAAATTGCCTGTCGATTAGTATATAAATTCAGAAACCATTTGAACTCTTGAAACAATCAAAACTTTCTCGCACCATTTACCCTTTGAAACTCATACTGGTCAATTAGAAAGTGATTTCTTGTTTTTTTCCCTTTTCTCTTGATGAACTTTATCTCAATTGAAGATTATATAAATGCAAAATGCTGACCATCGCAATGCATACATAGTCAGCTGAACCATTAGTATAATGTTGAAAGAACAGGTCCAGAACATTTGAATGGTACATACACCATGAAAAACAAAACATAGTTATAAAACCTAACTTTAAGTTTGTGCCGGCCGGTCTAAAACTCAAATCCTCGATTGGACAGTTGATAAACGAGAAAATTATAGTTTTTTTTTTAAATTCCTCTGCTTTATTTTTGATGAATTAAAGTTAGACAACTGTACGTTCGAATCCAATGTTTGTGCTTAATTTCCATTTCGTGTCTCCCACTTGTACTGCCGGCGAAGCTGTCAGAGGCAGGAAGCTCTCTTAGAACAGCAAAGAAACGGTCGATCAACATGCCATCTTCTCCTAATTATGACTTACTTGCTGGAAAAGAAGAACTTTAACGAAAGAAACTCAATCCAATCTCGAGGTTAGTGCTAACGGGAAATATAATGATCATAGTTTAAAAGAAATTTGATGGGGTTTGGTAGGAAAACTTCCATTCTTCCGAAATCAGTACTACTGTAGTACTACTACCCACGTCTCTTGTAGCTAGAACAAAAGTACATGTATATATTTTTTAAATTATTTTTTATTAAATTGATATTGATCTAGAGGTTTTTAAATTATTTTTTATTAAATTGATATTGATCTAGAGGTTTTGCTATGACTGTAATATATATATATATATATATATATATATATATATATATATATATATATATATATATATATATTTATATAAATAATAGAATGACATCGACAGAATTTTTGTATTTATGTAATTCTTAAATGAAATGAAAACTTCAGTCCCTTACCATCTCCAACTACCACGTGGAATGCAACAAGCAAACGGTCTTTTTATTATTGCAATAAAAGTGAATTAAATTTTAATTTAATCGCAATGTGAATGATCTAATAATGGTTAGAAGGTAATTAAAAAATGAAGATTAAAGATGTCTTTAGTGAAAACATCAGCTGCTTGCTTACATTAATATTTGTTTATAAATATTGGTTAATGTTTCACTGCCTGAGAAATATAGATGGAAAGGAAAGGAATGTTTTTTATTAGAAGAAAACAAAGAAATAAATAGGGATTAAATCTTTATTTAAAGATAAAAAAAAACATGCATCAGACATTTTTATTTTTTTCATGTTCTGAAAAAATAGTCTTTATGTTTTTTTCTGAGAAAATAATTACTGGTTAAGGTAACTTGTACCGACAGTTATTTCATTATCCGTGACCCTAACAAGCAGAGTGCTGGGTGTTTGCCAGCAAATTGAGGTTCATCGAGCTACACATCAAAGCTATCTCTATTATGGGGTCGTCGAATATCTTCAAAGTTTTCACACACCTAATTGGTTGGTCAAACTATGAAAATATGTCTAATATAAATTTGAAAAACGATGCTTTCTTCCCATTATTACTACTTAAATAATTTTTAATAATTTCTTCCTATCAATTTAGCTTCTGAATAAAATAAAAGTTGAACCAAAAGTCTAATTTATTTTTTTAATTGCCACATATATAAAATAAACAAAGGCCATTAAATATATATTCTTAATTAATCAAAGAAACAATACAGAGCACTAAATTAAAACGATGTGGCTCCTCGTCAGCTTAATTTGGTAGACACATCTTCTCGACTGGCCCTTCAGGACTCATCACATGCCCCAAAAAAAAAGTAAAATAAATTAATAAAACCAAAGCAAAATCCAGAAAACACACTAGCTTCTCTCGCTATAAATACCCATCATGTCAGCACGATTTGGAATCTCACAATACCTCGTTTCATCAACAACAACAAGAAGAAGAAGAGTTCGGCATCTTTGCTAATTGGATTCCAAACCAGTTCTCTTCTTCTCTCTCTCTCTCTCGACATATATCTAATTAATTCTCCTTCTTCAATGTCTCAGCTAACATTACTTGCCACTCTATCATCCTTCTTCATTGCCCATTTCTTCATTCCAGGTAACTAAATATTCTCAAGAAATCCATTGATATGATCGGTTCTTTATATATATATATATATGTGTATGTATGTGTATATAATCTTTGAAATTAATGTTGTTTTTTTAATGTTTTTGCAGCTGTTGTCTCAACAACGTTTACATTTACAAACAAAGTGTGACTACACAGTATGGCCAGGAATTCTTTCCAACGCAGACGCACCAGCTCTCTCCACAACTGGGTTTTCCCTTCAAAAGAGTGAGTCAAAAACCATTTCAGCACCAGCTTCATGGGGTGGACGTTTCTGGGGCCGAACATATTGCTCGGAAGACTCCACAGGGAAATTCTCTTGTGTTACAGGTGATTGTGGCTCGGGAAAGCTAGAGTGTTCAGGCACCGGCGCAGCTCCTCCGGCCACGTTAGCAGAGTTCAAGCTTGACGGCTATGGAGGGATGGATTTTTATGACGTGAGCCTTGTTGATGGGTACAACTTGCCATTGCTTGTTGTCCCTCAAGGAGGTTCTGGTCAGAATTGTACGAGCACGGGATGCGTTGTGGATTTGAACGGCTCGTGCCCTTCAGAGCTCAAGGTTACTAGTACCGAAGGCGGGAGCGTGGCCTGTAAAAGCGCCTGTGAAGCTTTTGGGTCTCCACAGTACTGCTGCAATGGCGCGTACAGTACACCTGATACTTGCAAGCCTTCCACGTATTCCGAGATTTTTAAGAACGCTTGTCCACGCGCTTACAGCTACGCCTACGATGATAAGACCAGCACCTTCACTTGTGCCTCCGCTGACTACCAAATTACCTTCTGCCCCTCCCCGAACACCAGGTAAAATTATTTTTCACCGCTGTCAGCTCTCAGACGTTAGAAGTAGTTTTATCAATAGAAACGTTATGAAAAAGCCTGTCAATATGACCGTTTTGTCCTCATTCACCACCTGACATTAACGTTACTACCACATAAAGACACGTTTGAAGGGGACCGTTGATAAACCGTCACTTTAGCTCTACGTTAACATGGATTTGGGTAAATCCCAAGACAACCCGGCATGAAGGACACGTCACATGTGACCTAGAGTTAGTGTCCCCTTGCCCGGGAGTTCTACTTTTACCCACGTGAAATGATGTTGTTTAACATCTTGCCCACGTTTGCCGCAAAATGCTCTGATCAATCCTGAAAATTCATAGACAATCTTAGAATTTACAGATAGGAATCTTAGTTGTATTATGCAATCAATCCTTAAAAACTCATTATTGCATGATAAAGTAAGATATGTTGCCTGCCTACATTAGTTTGCACGTCTTTTGCAGCAGATGGGTTTGTGATTGTTTATCTACCATGTGTTTTAAAATATTAAATTAATATTTTTAGATAATAAATAAATAAAAAATACTTCAAGTGGGTGCACTTATTATTAGCTTATTATCTGAAACGTAACCACGCAAAACAATACTTCTTTCCAAATCCCCACAACAAAGTCGATTTTCTTACCAAGTTTTTTAGAGTAAATAAATGTTGCATCAATAACGAGGGTACTAACGGTTATGTTTTTGGTGAACTGTGCAGCCAAAAAGCATCACAAGGGCAGAACACTGAGAACACAAACGCAGACAAAACTACACCACTCGTCAACAGTACAATGGTGTATGAGGGTGCGCTGAGCCAGAATGGAGCGTCCCCATCATCAACAGTACAATCACATGTGATTGCGGGGATTGTCAGCTTGGCAGTAGCCATTTGGCAGATGAGATAGATCTTCTAATTCTTCTTCGGGCAGGCCCCCCCATGAAGAATATATAATCCACCAAGTTTTTCGTGCATCTTAACCTAAGAAAATCGGCCATCTAAATTTTGACCCAAGGGTTTGGCCTAGGTGCGAGTTGAAGCTGTGTGCGATGATGGAAAAGTTGACCAGTCAATTCAAGGCCGCTCCATAAAAAAGGCAAGACACATCTTCCGGAGATCAAGCACTCGATACTGCTGTGCTGGCCGCCGGAGGCTGGGGAAATAGTGGTGGCGGGGGGCAGAAAACATGAAACTGAGCTGTTATGTTAAAATAGAAATTTCCCTTTCTCTTTTCTTTTTTAGTTTAGGAAACCATTCTTTTTATTATTATTATTAAAAGAGGGATTGTATTATGTAACCATTGCATCTGGTGCCAATTAAGATAGTGAAATCATCTAGCTACTAATTTGATGTTTGTCTTCATGTTTGATGTCATGTTGCCACTTGAACAGTCCTTTGAGCGTTCATACAATAGAGGTAGAGGTGTCTAGCAACACACAAGCTGTTCTCCAATTGGATTAAATATTGGTAGATAGGATAACATAAAGAAATCTGTAGTGTTCTAAGCGTGGAAGATAATGCTAGCAATTGTTGGATGTAGCCCACCAAACCATCGATGGCATATTCGAGTACCCCACAAAAAATGGATTCTTCAGCTGTAATAATAATGACTTCGTTTATGTATATTGATTGCAGAGAGCAGTTAATTTTAGGCCTTTCTCCAGCACCATTTCAACGGCTATATTCCTGTTAGCACAAGGTGTTGATTTTCCTTCTCAAAAGATAAAAATTTTCTTGATCCAACCAGTGGCAGACCAGGCCATTTTCTTGCCCGTCAGAAAAGGGTGCGAAATTATGAGGCTAGCCAAAGAGCGACAGACCATTCCGTCGAAAAATTGTATGGTTTAGTATCGATGGATAGGTTTAATTGAATGTGTCAATTTCACATCTCATACCTGCAAGTTTGTTGAATATTGAAGGCATGAGCATCACGACCGGCCATGTTTTGTCTTTTAAATTGTTTCTTCTAGGTCGGGATCATCACATGTTAGCTCAGCAGCCATGCACATTAGAGAATTCAATGATAAGGACCCGATGCCGTCGGCTTACGCAGACTTCCGTCAGGTGTTAGTCACGTTTGATTACTTGCATTATCACATCTTAATCTTCATCCCCTCTCTCCCCTACATTTTCGGCCTCGAGAAACACTGCTAGAAAGTACAGCACCTTATCTCTCTTTTTCAGTCTTAATTTTTAATTTAGCTTGAATCTCTAACATTAGTAGGCAAGACATTGGACCATCACTCTTCATTATACTACTTTCCAATTTCAGTGGATTACCACAATTATTCCCTTATTGCAAGAAATTAACCGGATGGATCATTGTTGAGTCAAGGCATGTATGATCTGGCTCGATCAATGATGGGGGGCAATGTGAAGAACATGATGTTAGGATAAACTCAATCTACAAAAGTCCAGAAATACAACCACCGGCATCCATCAATTAAAGTCTCTGACAACTACTATCCACGACTACCGCCTATGACCACCGCCTGCAACTTTCCAACCTCAAAGTCAATTTTATCAAGCTTTTATTTTGTGTATAAATAGAAAGCTTAGTTAAGGTGAAATTGTAGTGGGAGATATTAGAAAGAAAACACGAGAGAAAAGGAGAGAGTTTTGACAGTTTATTTAAAGTTTATGTGTAATTTTTTGTTGAAATAAAACAATGTGTTTTATCACTTCTGAGTGTTTACAAGCCACCACCAGTGGCCTCTCCCACCAACACATGAAGGGTAAGATTCAAACTGAAGTGAACGAAAAAGGATCACAAGTGTCACGTAAGCATTTTACGGGGACTTGACCATAGAAAACTAAAATTAGGGATCGAATTAGCTTCACAAAACATTTTCTTGACGAAATGGATTAGGAATAGCATTTTTAAGCAACAAGCACATGTTAATCCACCTCTGTCACGCACGGACCATTGGGCGAGAATGCGCGACTCTCGTTGTCGAAGAAAGAGAACGAGCATGGCTGAATAATCGTAGCAAATAGCACCGAGATTAAAGATAATCCAGTCGTTTGAAAAGTAGACATAAAAATTATTGTTGAATGATTCCATTAATTAACCTTTCGTGCTTAACGAATCCTTAATTATTTAATCTCCATTTTTTTTATTAAATTATTGTCGAAGAGGTAAACTTCATGCAAGTTAAGTCATGGTATTGTTAGAATATGGCTGATACAAGGAAATGGCATAAGATATGGTTAAAGAATTTTTGAACATGAAGAGATGTATTTGTCGCTCAAGTTCTTCTGTGTGTGAATGAAGATTACAGCTATTCTCTTATTTGTCCCTTGAAAAAGACATTGTCTGCTTGCATGAACATTTCCCGTTTGCTACTTCAAAAACAATTATTTACTTCGCATGGAGCAAGATTTATTTATAATCACTTTATTTCACCTAATTAGATGAATTTGTCGATTTAAGCCAAGGCCAAGCCATGTCAATCAAGAATCTATATGTTTTTTAAGAATTTTTCATAGCATATCTATAACCAAATCGTGAGCCGGGCAGCCTCCACCTTAAATCTAATAAACGATTGCAAAATTATTAATGTCGTATCAAAACAAAAAAAAGACATGAGCAATCAGACAGTGGTAAATAAGTAAATCAAATAGTCAGAGTAGCTAACCGAGGCAGAACTCGTTATTGATTTTTTTTCCCAAATCGATGATAATCACAGCAACGAATTGATTGTAGACCACTTTTTGAACATATATAAAGAATATGCCAAAAAGCTTTATTTTCAGAATTTACCAGATAACAAAGGGGAAATGGTGACGGGCCCAAAACTTGGGGCGATAAATTATCCGGCCCATCTTCATTTCCATTCAAACGAAGCCCACCACTGATCGGACTGTGCTGTCTAGGTAAACTCAGAAAGAGTTGCGTCCCTTGTACCTCACTGCTTGAGCCCTTAGGTTTTCAGAAAGGATATACACCCTGTTTCTTTAGTAGATGAGTATTTTCGAATTAGCATACGCAAATCATAAACGAATCATCAACACAAATATGTTTACCATTTTCTTGTGGCAGAAGTTTTTTTTTTAAAATTTATGGAAGATGCTACTTATGTCTTTATATAATGTTATAGAGTTGAATGAATAGTAATTCGAGCAAAAATCTTTAATTATCCTCGAAGCAGCCACACTACTACAGGTTTGATTTTTCTATTTATAAAGAGGCAAAACCTTAACTTGGAAGATAGTGTGAACATTTTACTGGTCCGCGAGATAATGAAAAAAAGATGGATGACATGCCAAAATTTCAAAATAACAAATCCTTCAAGCACTTTAAAGATCCATATTTCTCTTTTGATCTTGCATTTATATCTTGTTTCCGATATTACATCATGTGAGACGGTGAATGTTCCAAAAAAGGCCCATCTGATTAAAAGTGGTGGATAAAAGCATGTCCACTGATCCTGTTTCTGTCCAGATAGCATTCAATCCAAGCGAGCAGTGCGCTGATTAGTTCAATTGACCCCAAAAGTTTGATTTTCTTATCGGTTCCTTGTTTAAATATATGGAATTCCCTCACTGGCTGGTCATCATATTTGAGAAGCAGGCTAAGTCCGAATCGAGAAAAGAAGCAAAGCTTCAAAGATTGCTAAGAACTGACAGTACAAAGTTTGAAAAGGCAAACCCTTCTTTTTAGGTCTTCGAATTGCAGATATAACTATTGATAATGTGATGAAAATCTTTTATAAAGATTGGAAAAGGAAATGGTAAAAGGAATTGGGAGTGCTGTATTATGATAATGACAATTAACCAGACGTCCTTTACACGACATAAAACGTGGCAAAGGACATTCTGAAATGCTGAAAGAACTGCATATTTTCTGCTAAAAGAAAAAATATATATATATAGATGGAGATCATCGGTTTCCTTTTCTTATTTGGATCTGCTGCTGACCCTCCTGATCATCTCACCCTGTTCATTCTAGGAACGCACGTCGAGCAAGAGAACTGTCAATTTGGTGTACGGAAATATGCAGCAGTTTATGAACTGCATAATTCATAGAATTATCCACAGTACCTTTTAGTTTAGTTTCATAATTCATTGCAGGCATACATACACGTTTAAGAACCATGCTGTGATCAGCTGTGCCATTCTCCCAATGGCTTCCACCTCATTTATACTCAGAAAAGAGACTGTCAAGTACAGATGTGTCCGACCATTAATATGAAGGGTGATTTCCTTGTCTAAAAGATACTGCATGCGCTTGCCATTGAAATGCTTGCTAAGTTCCTGTAATTTTGCACATGGTAACGTACAAGTCAAACCCTAAAAAAACTGCAGTAAACATCCCGCTTTCGCATGTCAGCACGTGTGTGTGTGTATATATATATATATATATATATATATTAACACCTCGTATAATGTGTGTTGAAGTCTTGCATGTCAAAACACTTATTTTGGCAGCTAGATTTTCAACATACTTCAGCCGCAAACAATATATTCAATCCTCACTTGTGGCCTGTGATCTTATCATTCTCCTCATATTAACCAAAAAAACATCTGCGCCACTTCACAGAATAATGACTAAGTTTTTTTCCACATTTGTGCTCTAATCGACTACCGCGTAATATAAATTGCCATCATCATATTGATTATTTGATTTTCTAAGTTGGCTTAATGTGACTATTTTAAGTTGAATTTGATGGGGATGATACTTTACAAATCATATATAATTAACATGGTCACATAAAGCATGTCTGAATACAACTAGCTAGCTTTAGTGCCATGTAAACCTAATTGGCATGAAAAGCACTCGACGATACACGATATGGACAGTCACCTTTTTTTCTTTTTTTTCATCACATTAGCGTGCTCTATGAATATATATACTACGGACATGGATTGTCCACGGCCCTTGCATTACTGGTTAACAACTTTTTTTTCTTTTTTTTTAATAATTGGGAGTGTTTGGGTTAGCTTGCGCGCACCACAACTAAATTCTCGGGCTCACTAAACATCATGTAAACTCAATGAGCATGTAAGGCACCGCGGGAGTGACAAGCGTGTCTGACAAGGCTTGAACCTGGGGTGAGAGGAAGAGAGAAGCTCTTCTTGACTACTAGGTCAAGACCCTGCTGGCACAACTTTTATTATTATAGGAATAAGAATAGGAATAATTATTTTTTAAAAATATATTGAAATAATGGTTTTTAAGAAACTAATTTTAAATACCAAAATAGTTAAAAATAAATAAATTATTGGATTTTTTTCAAAAATATTTTTGAAATGCCAGAAATAGACATACTCTATATTCTAATTACGTTGATTGAGTTACACTACTAAAAAAAGGGGTGGTTTGCAACGGACGTGTCCGTTGCAAACGAGTAAGGAGGCCGTTGCAAATATTTATTTGCAACGGACTTCGCAACGGATCTAATCCGTTGGTAACCGGAGATGCAAATTTTTTTGCAACGGATTTTCCGTTGCAAATAGGCAACGGAAAATCCGTTGCAATATTGCAATGGAAAATCCGTTGCAAGCTTGCAACGGAAATTCCGTTGCACATTTGCAACGGCTTTTTCAGTTGCAATATTACAACGGATTTTCCGTTGCAAATCAAATCGCATTTCCAACGGAAATCCCGTTGCTAAATTTTGAATTTGCAATGGAAAATCCGTTGCAATTTGCAAATGGTAATTAATTTTTTTTCATCAATTTTATATTTATTTTTTTTGTTTAATTAATTATGAATAAATATTTTAAAACTAGTATAATATATTAAAATATCATTAATATTAAAACTAAATAAATATGATTGAAATAAAAAAATAAATTGGTAAATTAAAATTCATAATACAACAAAGATTCAATTACATTTATATGTCTAAGTAAATCAACATGTAATAAAGATTACATATTAAATCCATTAATCTAGTTCAGAAAAAAAATTACATATCAATTTTTTTTCCTTTTCTTTTCACGGTTCGAAACCGGAAATCAAATCTGCACGGTGCTTGTTTACTAACGGTGCTTTGTTCATCAAACCAGAAATCGATTGCTACTGATGTTTGTTCATCAACAATTCTGTAGCAATCGAGAAAAAAATACCCAAAAATCCCAGAATCGGGGGCTCCTTCGTCATCTCCGTGAGTCCCATTCATCGTACTTATTCATCATCTCATGCGAAACCCATCTCAAACAAAGCGAAGAAATCCACCCATCTCAAACAAAGCGAAGAAATCCACCCATCTCAAGCAAAGCGAAGAAATCCAGAAAACCCATCTCGAACAAAGCGAAGAAACCCAAAAAATCCCAAAAAAATTGCACTCAAACCGGAAAAAAACACCCACGAATTCCAGCAACCCCGAAACACCATTTCCTTTACCCTAAACATTGGGGAAAAAAAATCCATCGAACACCCATTACTCGTCATTTTCCAGCAGCATCCGCCACCCTTGGTTGGCCCCGGGTCTTTCACCATCGTGAGAAGACCCGGCACCCACGACCCATCTCCCTCCAACCCCTACCTCTCGCATTCAACCCGGGTCTCGGGCCTGTCAAATCTCTTGGAAAACCATCACTTCTATTCTCTTTCGTTTTAGAGAGAGAAATGGAAGGAAGAAGATGGGGGAGAGTAAGGTTTTGAAGAAAGTAATGTTGGCGTGTGATGTGCGGATGTTGAAGAAATGTTTGGGGACGGCCAGAGCAAGAAGAGAGGATGGATGGTTTGGTTGTTGAGAAAAAAAAAGATGAGAGGGCGGCAGAGCAAGAAGAGTAGGGTTTTATGCTTATTATAATAATAATAAATATTAATAATATTTTAAAAGCAGGGTTTGTATGGGCTCGGGATTTTGAAAATCAATTTTCATTTGCAACGGATTATCCGTTGCAAATGATTTTTTGTTGCAACGGATAATCCGTTGCAAATGGTTTTAAATTGCAACGGATTTTCCGTTGCAAAGTAATTTTCATTTGCAACGGATAATCCGTTGCAAATGGTTGTCAATTGCAACGGATTTTCCGTTGCAACGTAATTTTATTTTGCAACGGATAATCCGTTGTAAATAGTTTTAAATTGCAACGGATTATCCGTTGCGAACTAAAATTACTTTGCAACGGATAATCCGTTGCAAATGGTTGTAAATTGCAACGGATTTTCCGTTGCGAAATAAAATTACTTTGCAACGGATAATCCGTTGCAAATGGTTGTAAATTGCAACGGATTTTCCGTTGCAACGTAATTTTATTTTGCAACGGATAATCCGTTGCAAATGGTTTGAAATTGCAACGGAATTTCCGTTGCAAAATAAAATTACGTTGCAACGGAAAATCCGTTGCAATTTACAACCATTTGCAACGGATTATCCGTTGCAAAGTAATTTTATTTCGCAACGGATAATCCGTTGCAAATGGTTTGAAATTGCAACGGAATTTCCGTTGCAAAATAAAATTACGTTGCAACGGAAAATCCGTTGCAATTTACAACCATTTGCAACGGATTATCCGTTGCAAAGTAATTTTATTTCGCAACGGATAATCCGTTGCAAATGGTTTTAAATTGCAACGGAAATTCCGTTGCAACCCATGTTTTTTTTTTTTCTTTCCGGATTGTGTTTAGCAACGGAAAATCCGTTGCTAAATAAAATTCCGTTGCAAAGTTTGCAACGGATTTTTGCCGTTGCAAAAATCCGTTGCAAACACCCCCTTTTTTTAGGCTAATTAGCCTCTTCAACCCTAATATTTTCATAATTATTTTTTGAAATTGTGCTGGTTTGTAAAATATATTTTGTACAGTCTTGCTACTTATTTAATAAGAAAAAAACCTCCAGAGCTCGAGCCTGCCACCTTATACCACTCGGTCATCTGCAAAATCTGTACGTTGTGGTGAATATATTTAGCCCTTCCGAGTTCGAGTTCCGAGTTCCGAGGCAAAGCTAATAAATCAAGCGTCTGGTCCCGGAGTGCAGTGCCGGAACCTGATCAAAATGATCGGTCAGCAGCACAGCCAGGAAAGGGGAGAGAGGGCCCCGATCTAGTGACTTCCACGGCACCATGGACTCGCTGACGTGGATGAGCATCCACATTTTTTAAAAACTGGGCATCTTTTTTTGCTAATTTCAAAAGCAAAGGCGATTCCTAAAAGTTAAAACCTTCCTTTTGCTTTAAAGGTTCCACACTAGGGCCCCATGTTTCGGTGATCAGGCTCGGCCCAATAGACTCCCGAGTTTTCTGTTCTAATCCAGTTCTTGATTAATGCATGATGGTCGTAAAAATATATAGTTGTCAGAGTCTACCATAAATCCACCGAAGAAAAGTCCGTAAAATTTTCAAATAAGGTTTTTTTAGTTTCTTTGCTTTGAAAGTTGAGTTTCAAAAATATAATTTAACTTGGAAAGATATTAAAATATTTTATTAATGATTTTAATAAATTTCAAAAATGATTTTAGTCTATATCTAGATTGTTGTATTTATTAATAATAATAATTAATTATTATTATTAACCATGCGAACATGAAGTGGTGATGTGTGAAGTAAATCCTGTCAACTAATGATGTAAATATTTCCTAAATCATTGTTAATATTACAGCTAAAATTTGTAAACTGGCTGGTGCTGGTTTATAACTTTGTAAAGCTTGATTTAAAAAACAATTATAGTAATTAAATGATAGTAAAGCATGGCCCTAATTTAGTATTGTGCATCTGCTTAAGCTCAAGTTAAGAGAGCCTGAGAAAATTTATAATTGCTATTTTCAAAAATATTTCTTTGAAAAAAAAATTTATAATATTTTTATTTTTTATTTTAAATTTAAAAAAAAATTAATATTTTTATATTATTTTCATGTGTTATATGAAGAAATTCAATCACACTTACAGGCTATCAAACAGACACATGTGAAACAAACTCTTGGCGTGATACGAATATCGATGCATGAAATTCAATAAAAAAAACATCCCATTCATCAGATTTTAAGAATCTAATTCTATTTTAAGAGATGTCAAGATCAGGGGAAAATCCGTGTAAGATACATAGCTATCTACAATTCTACATTCATCAGCTATTTAAAACATAAAGATTGAGATTCGTGAACAATTTTTCTTCGCACGTTAGGTAGGTCATATATAGGGAAGAACAAGTTGATGAAGATAAAATTTAAAGATGCTTTAAGAAAGCAGTGTGCAGATCCTCTCGAAGACACGGACCTTCAACATCAATAATTAGTTTGCCCATCTCGAAAATCAATTGATTTTGCAATGAATCTCGAGGAGTCACGCCCATGAAGTAAAATATATACACTTTGATAAACCTTGCACGTGTACGGATTCCCTGCATTGGACAGCAAATTTCCATGGCATTGCAGTGTGAAAGCGTTGTTCTGGAATTTCGTAAAAATGTAAAAAAGAAGAAGAAAATTCATCGTTTTGATGGAATCTCTCCGCATTGGCGTAGGAAAAAACAGTGAGAGTTTTAGGGTAACACATCCTTGCCAAGTTTGACTATCGTTAGGTCATGGGACATTGTGACTTTCATTTCTTTTGTCTTTACAAAGATTAGATTTTATTCGGACAGCCACCTTATAAATTGAGGTATGGAGGAAGTGGCCTAAGTTTCTTAACTTCACATCAAATTCTGATCTCCTGCCATTTTCATTTCTGACCTCTCTCATACCAAGCAAGTTCTCTTTTATTTCTTCTGTTTTATGGGCTAAGAGTTTCCTGTCACTAATTTCTCTTTTCACTCTTCTTCTTCGTCCTCTCGTCAATAGAATAGACAGCTTAGCATTCTAGTCCCTCGACGAAGAGTTTTAAAAACCACATATCAGTGATTTATATGCATATCCTTTTGTTCCAGCTTAGATTTCTCCTTATGGATCACATCTTCTCCACTTCTGCTCTACATATCACTCTCATTTTGATTACAATCTGCGAAGGTATTATTTGAAAACAATTGATCATGCTAGTTTTGATGCTCTGTTTTCTTTCCCTAAAAGTTCTGTAGCTTGCAGATGCTTTTAAATAATATGGGACATGTGCATTTATTACAGGAATATCAGGGGCTAAATTTACAATCATAAACAGATGTGACTACACAGTATGGCCAGGTATTCTTTCCAATGCAGGCAGCACTCCGTTAGATAGCACAGGATTTGAACTTCCACGAGGTGGATCACGATCCTTCCAAGCACCACCAAATTGGTCAGGTCGATTCTGGGGCAGAACTGGTTGTTCATTTGACCCGAATACTGGTCAGGGTACCTGCGTAACAGGTGACTGCAGCTCCAACCAGATTGAATGCGATGGTAAAAATGCAAACCCTCCAGCCACTCTGGCAGAATTCACTGTCGGGTCAGGGTGTAAAGGATTTTTACGATGTTAGTTTAGTTGACGGCTACAATCTACCCATGATTGTCGAACCAAATGGCGGGTCAGGTGGTTGCTTGTCGACCGGGTGTATGACAGATTTGAACCAGCAATGCCCGACTGAATTACGGGTTGAATCAGGGCAGGCCTGTAAGAGTGCATGTGAGGCCTTTGGGAGCCCTGAGTACTGTTGCAGCGGCGCGTATGGAGCACCAGACACATGTAAGCCATCTGTTTACTCGGAGATGTTTAAGACCGCATGTCCGAGATCATATAGCTATGCTTACGATGATGCCACTAGCACATTTACATGTACAGGAGCAGATTATGTTATCACATTCTGCCCTTCATCAACAAGGTAAGGATTGTATGCTCCTGTTTTATTTTTCACTTTATTCTGTTGCCATTGTTTTACTCTGTATCTATTTTATATTGTAGGTGGTGTTTGCATTTCCATTATGGATTCTAGTGTGTAAATGTTATCTTCTTTATGAGCAATCTATCTGGCCTGAGAGCTACTTTTTCCAACTATACTATGCTTTTGTGTGCCTCAAGCTAACAGATTGGCATGTGGAGTGCAGAAGGGAAATGATTTGTAAATTGAAAACAGGAAAAAGAAAGGGAATATCTGCAGAAATATCTTAGTTTTCAGGCTTTGTAAAGAGCAAATTGCGATTTATATATGTTTATTATATTCTGATCATTTCTTTATTTTTATCCTGCAGTCAAAAATCTGCAAGAGACACGACTCCACCAGCAAGCACGGCAAATGGGGCTGAAACAGGATCAGGATCAGGGGATGGGCCAATAGGAATAGACACTTCATGGTTGCCGAACTTTCTCACTGGGGACTCACCCAGTGCCTTTTCCTGTTGCGCTTGGCAATTTACATTGATTTTTTCTGCGATGTCCTTTTTATTCCTCTCTTTGGTTTATTTATAGCCTCAACTTTGGACAAATGCACATGCAGCTTAAGTGGTCACTCGGAATTTGTTTTGCATTGGAAGGAAAGACTGATCAAATCCAGATTGTAAAGAGAGTTTTCCAGGCAACAAGTATATAAAGTTAAAATATTTTTTCTTCACCGAAAATAATATGCGTGCGTGTGTGTGTGTTGTATTTTAACCCTTACAACCTTTACTTTAGAGTATGAACCATTTGTAATCTAAAGCAACGAATTGGAAAGGAAGAGACTTTCGAGATTGGCAAAATCATTATTCAATTTGATTTAGATGGCATTGGAAAAAAGGTGTTTGCTTCACTGTGAATCTTGAGTAATATGTTCGGTGAGAACCAACGAAGGAGGAACCCCACTTTGCTGGAATTGGAAGCTTGGTAGATTTGTCATGATTTTGGCTGCAATATTAGAAGGGAAATAATGCTGTTAATAAAGGGATATGAACCTATCACTTTCCTTAAATCCATGAAATTAACCTTTGTTCTTATCTTGACACTGGCCAAAACTCAAATGATTTAACAACAAAATCAGACAACTTTTTAGATGAATATGTCAACCTTACACAATCTAGTTTCCCTTCTAACAGACACCTCATCTTTCTCCAAAAGTGGCAAGAGTAACATCAATGCCTGTCCTAAGATTACAATTCAGCGCAATAAGATTTAGATGGCAAACACTTATATCTTCCATAGAAGGAAAAGACTATTACGCTGTCAAATCAATTACCATATGCATGCAATATAGCCACAACCCAAACTGCTTAAAGTATGGATTCCCATTTTGTGGTTTGTTGGTGGAATTTGATGAGATTCGTGATATGAGATTTGAGAGTTAGTGGCACAGGCAGCAGTTGTTCTTGAACGAGGAACTCTGTGCAGATACAGTGATCTTCCTGATTTGTAGTTTAGAAGCTCGTGAAAGTAGAGAAATCAGAATTCATGCACTTGAAAGGTTACACTTGCTTTAGCTTGAAGATCTCTATGGCAATGATTTTATATTTGGTGAGTTTCGAATGGCATGGATAGAAAAAACTGCATGTGAGCAACTCAGACCTCCCCGAGCACCAGGAAAAGAAGCTTTTCTTCGAATGGGATATGCTCTATCTCAACGGAATGTACATTTTACTCTACCAGAAAGGACAGGTGTCCCTCCATGATCTGCCGCAGTTGTCCAAGTCGTCCACTACCAAGCATGGAGAGACATTAGCGGCTTTAGAAATTCTTATTCCTCAAAAACACGTTGCGTAACAAGATTTTTTTTTTAGTCAGTGGGAGATCATCAGAGGCATTATCTGGACTGTGGAGCCTCTTGTAAAAGTGGAAATGAATTTGTGTATCCACTTTCTTACGGGCCATGATTGGGGTAACCTTCCAGGATAATTCTTTCTTATCCTGAGGACTTGAGGACTTTTGCATAGTAATGAAGCCATGAAATGAGAAACACGATGATCTGTGTTGAGACAAATAAAAAATAAAAACCTGAGTTGCATAAAATGCAATATCCAGGGAATCAAATCATCTTTCTTTAGTCTCTCTTTAATCATTCCCTTTTGGAAGTGGGTTCTGTTGTTTATTCTTGGACGGCTGCTATGAAACAGCATGGGATGAAGGATTTTGGTTCCTAAGAGGAGCTTAATAAATTGAGGAATCTTATGTTTTTTCGTCAGAAGTTCAGTGGGACTCTCTGGGAAACCAAGTTCAACGAATAAAAGGCAAAAAACAATAGAAATCATTAAAGATTATATTCAAAAAAGAGCCACAAATTACAAATGATGTTTTGTTTTTTAATATTGTTAACAGCGTGGCAATGACGATAAAAAAAATTCATTAAAATGTGCAAGAGAAAGAAATGACTGTGTAAAAGAAAGAAATGATGTTTCTTTTTTTCATTTCTTTTTAATACTTTGAGTACATGATCCTATTAGAAACCATCTTAAACAGTAATTATGACTTTCTTAGAAAATGTCTTCAAATCTACCGCAAACCGGTGTGTATATATTCTAAAAATCAAGTTTGATCACTCAACCAAACCCGCGATCTAAACTATTCAGAGTTCATCGTGAATTGAAATGGGCCAGTGCACGCTAAGCTATTATAACAAATCCTTGATCGTGGCGATAGGTGCAGATCATGCTATACGATCACTTGATGGGCCTTATTGGACCGAAAGCTCCAAGCCCAATATCTGTGTACGGTTTATGAAACAAGCTGTGCAGCAAAAATGCCATATGTTTATCATTTAATTACTGCAATTCATCATTAACCACCAAGTGCTAAAAAGGTAAGATTCCTGAGTATTCATTAACTCTACGATCTAATGTTTAAGGTTCGACAGGGTGAAAAATACAGGAAGCAGCTCAGCTTCTCTCAAGAAAACAGCATTACAGGAAAAAGGGGGGTGCCTTCATTGGATGGTCTCGTGGCACATTTCTTTGGGACATCTATAATTCATCCTTCACAACAGAGGGTTCCGCATCCTCGTCATCTCTAGTGGGTTCAGCTTCACTGTTGGGAGTGGCTTCTTTTGCTTCGGTTTCAGCTTCAGCTTCGTCAACATCTTCTTCCTCTTCGATGATAGCATCAGGACTGATACTTAGGCTAGATTTTACCGAGCTGTAAATACGAGAGGCAAAATCCTTGGGATCACTGAGTGTGAAGCCACTCTCCATTAGTGCTGTTTGGTACATGAGGTGGGCAGTTTGCTTAACACCGTCATCCTGGAGAGAGAGAGAGAGAGAGAGAGAGAGCACCTTAACGTCAATAACTGGAGTAGAAATATTGATTCAAAGATTTAAACTGAAAACGTTTAGTCGAAGATTCGCCCCCATAGATCATTCAGGATGACAAACCCAGAAGATAAGTATGCAAACCCACATGTCCAAATTCATGCTTCTAAAACACACGTGCATAAATAACAAACACAAAGTGCAAAAAATTACCTCAGGGTCCTTTACAACTCTCTCAAGGAGCTCCTTGATGATTGGATGCCTTGGATTGATCTCGAGCACCCTCTTGCCACGCATATATGCTTGCTTGTTTGCATCTGACAAGGTTTGGGCTTGCATTATCCTTTCCATATTCGCGCTCCATCCAAATTTTGATGTCACAACAACACAAGGGGTGTCAGCCAAACGGTTGCTAATTTTCACATCATCAACGTTTTCACTGGCAAGAGCAGTCTTCCACCACTTGGTTAGGTCCTTGAATGACTCCTTTAGCTCCTTAGCTTTCGAGTCTTTCCCCATTTTCAGACCCTCCTTGGAAACATTCTGGAATTTCTGGTCGCCATAATCCATCAAGTATTGCATCAAATATTCATCGACTGGATCTGTGAAGTAAATAACCTGGCAAGATGACAAACCCAGAGATAATAAATCAGTAAATAAAGGGAGAAAATAATTCCAGTTTCCGGGATACCAAACCATGTAAAGGAACAAATGCTGGAGAAAATAACGTGAAATCTAATGTCTTATCCGGAGGTGAAATGTTTCTCAATCATACCTCATAACCCTTCTTCTTCAGCCTCTCAAGGAAAGGAGATTTTTCCAATTGCTCCTTGTTCGGTCCAGTTATGTAGAAGATATCTTTTTGCCCAGATTTCATTCTTGATATGTACTGATCAAGTGATGTCAATTTACCATCCGACTTGGTACTGTAAGAGAAGATCCATATACCATAAGTTATGAAAAAAGAATCACAGCACCGACACTGCTTCAGAAAAGATTTCAAAAAAATAAGATTCATAGAACAGGACAATACGTTTCAAATCTGAGAAGTTTTGCCAGGCGATTTCTGTTAACTGAATCCTCAATAATGCCAAGTTTGATAGACTTGCCAAACTCATTCCAGAATTTTGCATATTGACCTTTCTTCTCATCATCACTGGAATTCTCAACATCTGCGTCCATAATTACACCACAGCAGTCATCAGCAACACTAAATACGCAGATAGATTTGGGGGGTAAAAAGGGCACACCACAGTATATAATACATGTCAGAATGATGATTCAGCCAACAGACAAACCGTTACACATCTTTAACCAGAGAAAATCAAAAATCGAGCCAAATAATAGCAAGAACCTCCAGTTTAAAGACAGTAATACCTTTCTTGTCCTTGTCATTTGCCTCATCGGGATCCTCATCAGCAATTTTACGGATCATATCAAGTGCCTTTCTGATAAGTTTCTTCTTGATTGTTTTTAAGCTGCTGTGTTGTTGAAGCATTTCTCGTGAAACATTGAGCGGTAGAGTGTCAGAATCAACGAGACCCTGCTCAAAATATCACCCATTTGGAATCAATATATCTGGTGCTTTCTTTTTCTTTTTTGTTTTTACTATAGAGTAATGCATAAGAATTATTTGGCATTCACCCATTACCATTAAAAAGTTCAGATATTTTGGCAAAAGCTCATCAAATTCATCTGAGATGAAGACTCGTCTAACATACAACCTCAGGTTGGCTTTATTAGCGTTGTAATAACTCTCATATAGATCATGAGGAGCCTTAGGTGGAACAAACAAAACAGCCTTGAATTCAACATCGCCTTCTGCGGTGAAGTGACTCCATGCTAGTGGCTTCTCATCACCAAAATCCTGTTGGGCAACAAAAATGTACAATTGAAAAAACCATACATACAACTTACAAATTTATCAGGTTACTAACTGACAAGTCATCCAGTGTACTCCCTCTCACATTCATGTAGACTTGATTGATAGTTTTCAACAGGATGCCCATCCAGGATATAAAAGGGGGGAGAAATACACAAGTGTGATTGGCAAATTACCTTTGCTAGAGAGTGGTAGAATTTTGTGTACTCTTCTTCTGTCACCTCTTTTGGATTTCTCAACCATATAGCCTTAACATCATTCAAAAGTTCCCATTCATAAGTAGTCTCCTTAATTGTTTTGGTTTTTGGTTTATCCTCTGCATCTTCATCTTCACTTTTCTCAGATTCTCCATCGTCAGAAGTGCTGCTTTCAGCTGCTGATAACAGCAAGGTAAATAAAAGCAAACCACGAGATTAAATTACAGCACATTTGGAAACTCTAGTACTAGAATAATAAGCATTATACACTGCCACTAGACAATGCATACATGTTTCATCTTCATCAGTAGACTCATCTTCGTCAGCCGGAACCTCCACATCAACCTCTTTACTTGCCCACAAATAGATTGGGAAGTTGATGAATTCAGAATATTTCTTCACCAAATCCTGGAGGCAGGAAAAAACAGAGGTTCTATTTATCAACAAGCAATTCCAGCTCCTCACAGAAATTGAAATTCTAGCAGTAGTGGATTACTAGTACCCTACTTAATTTGTTAAAGATGATCAACTAAAAGGTTCCATCAGAAGATGGGAATCTTCTCTCCATATTGCAAAGAAATGCCAAGCAAAAACATTTCCTCAAAAAGGGCATCAATATGATTCAAAAATTCCCGAGCAACAAATATATAAAATTATTAATAACAAATCTATAATGTAACTCACTGCCACCATCCATTTTAATTATTTGCATGGATCCTCACTAACCAACTTTCTTCAACCAATGAATATAGCCTTCCTGAATTGTAGAACAAAAAAACACCAGTCCTTGCAATTAACTCGGCGGCTATACAACCATCATGCAAGCTTACCATCCTAATTTGCTATGTTAAATACAGCTATTGCTATCCAAATTCTGGAAAAGTTTCTTCCATGTCCTAATTTCATTCCATGACTACCAGAACAATTTCAACTTCACAATTCTAACAGGTTTACCTTGTCTTCGAACACCATAAACAACAGCAGAAAATAGCACAAAACAGTAAAGTATAACATTATTCATCAAATATTAAATACACTCACTTTCAATTTACTCTCCTCCAAGTACTCTCCAGCTTCTTCCCTGAGATGCAATCTAATTTCAGTTCCACGTCCCAAGGGTTCATTCCAGGTATCCTCAGAGATTGCAAATGCTCCGTCAGCCTTTGATTCCCATACGTACCTGAAATACACAAACAATGCATAAACAACCACCTTTCAAGTTCCCATATGCAAAGTTCCAATTCAACGAGAAGCTGAAAAACTGATCCCAGAACACTTACTGTTTGTCTTCGTTATGCTTACTAATGACTTCAACATAGTCAGCAACAAGATATACAGAGTAAAACCCAACTCCAAACTGTCCAATTAAATTTAGGTCTCCACTTGTCTGCATTTTCTCCACAAATGCTGCACCAAGAACACGAACAATTTACATAAACATTCTAAACATTTCTTAGAAAATTTACATTTTTCGACTTCTGTTCTGCAGATACCTGAAGTTCCTGACTTGGCTATAGTACCCAAATTCTTGATCAAATCCTCCTTTGTCATACCAATACCTCTATCACGAATTGATAGAATTTTCTTTTCTTTATCCAACTTAATCTGTATTTCCACGCATAAACATATAAATAACAATAAAATTAATCACCATCACAACAACTCCAAATACAACAAGATCAACTAATCACTCACCTGAATATCAAGCTTGGCATTGTCGCCTTCGCCCAAAACCTCTTTATCCGTCAGAGAAAGGAATCTGATTTTATCAAGCGCCTGAAATTCAAAAGAGGTTTTTATTTAAATCCACTCCATCGCGACAACAATCAAAATAATGCTGAATCAGGTAAATAATTAATAATAAATACTCACATCAGATGCATTGGAAATCAACTCTCTGAGGAAAATATCTTTGTTACTGTAGAGAGAGTTGATAATAATATCCATAAGCCGAGACACCTCAGCTTGGAACTCGAATTTCTCCGCAGTGTTGCGAAGTGTTTTCCTCGAAATCGACTCCGACTCTCTAAACCGAAAGATGAGTAAAATCCATGAGCAAGAGAGTGGGAAATATGTCATTTAAGCAAAAAAGGAAGGGGAGAGAGAGAGAGAGAGCAAACCTCTTGACGACATCAGAATCCGTTGATAATCCGTTTGGAACGGCACCGAGTTTCTCCTCTACTTTTGGAGGATCTAAAAGCGAATCAGAATCATCCTCTGCTTTCGCATGTAACTTCTGACCTGTGAAACCACAAATCGAAACACAACATCGGTGACAGGCTGAGAATAGATCAATCCGGAGAGAGATCGATTCGAAAATGATGAAACATAAAGGTACCTTGATCTGAAATGAGAGAAAGAAGGCACAGTAGTAGCAAAACGGAAGGGACCGTCCACTTCCTCATCTTGATTTTTTTTTCAAGTAGCTTCGTTCAGTTAAGAGATCTATGCGTTCATCCGTTTATCAAGTAGTTTATATAGGAGAGTGGTTTTATGAGAGTGAGGGTTTTAGATCTAGCAAGACTTGACTTCTGTAAGCTAAATTTGTTTAGATCGGGTTGTGCTGGTACCAACGTGGATGATCGCACGGTAGGCGGTATCCGGAAGGCCACGTGGTTAGTTTTTATTGGTGATTGATTAGTAAGTTGACGTGGGGAGCTAAGCGTTCACGACGACCCCACCGAACGACTTGAGGACGGGGTGTGGTTGACCACTCGATTGGCTTGAAATTGCAACGGTGGATGACTGGACGGATTGTGATGTTTAAACGTGGCAGAATGTTATTGGGTTTTATTCTTCAATTGACGTGGAGAGTGGAGGCATGAGAGTCTAGATTGTTCTGCAGTCGATGTTTGGTTGCTAGGATATCGGTAGTTCAGTCGCGGATAACTTCCTGTGCACCAATGGAATGGAAGGAAACCACTAGTCTAGTTTCAAATCAAGCTATTGTTTATTTTTCTAAAAAAGTTTGGATATATATTTTCAAGTAAAAAATACCTCAACAATTGGTACTATAATATCAAACACTACTAAAAATTCATCAACTTACATGTTTTATAGTTTCTTAGTGACTAGTGACTATACGTATACATGGGATTTTGTTGAACACCCCCCCCCCCGCGCGCACACATATAAAAAACATGTTGGTCAACAAGAGTTTGGATTAAAAAAAATTAAATATACATGGAAAAAATGCATTATTTTCAGTATATCTTACTTATAATAAGTTACGTTGTTAATTAATTATTTTTCTCTAGATCATGTTTATATTGTATTGATTTATTTAAGGTTTGAAATATTTTTTTGTTGATAGGAAGGTTCTTGTCCTATTGGACTAAAACTTATTAGTTCTAAAATTCAAATCAACTAATTTCTGATATAAAGGATATTTAATTAATTTCATAAGATATAACAACCTCATTAAAAATCAGTTTAAAAAAATCACGAAAGTTAAATTCTTAATAGATAAGAGATAAAATTAAAAAATAATAATTTAATAAATAGTATTTGGCTACGAGATTCATCTCCTCTTTTACCTGCTAAATTTGATTTTTTGTATTTATTCTAGCATCATGTGGATCGATATTGACATTTAACAATACAAGATAGTTTTGTTATTGTTAATTATTCTTTCTCTCCTCTTGGTACAGACATGTATCTCTTCTAAGCCATTAACTATTATTGTTATTTTACAATCACATATGGATCAGTGGGGGTGTTTGATATTATATTTTTAAAATATTTTTGAAAAACTTTAAAAAAAAATTATATCATTTTTATATATTGATATTAAAATTAATTTTTAAAATATAAAAAAATATTATTTTAATATATTTTTAAATAAAAAAATATTTTTATAAAAACAAGTTCAATGACCATGACTGTATCCGTCAGGTGAAACCATGACAAATCAAGACTCCATGCTCGCGAGAGGGGATTGGAGAGAGGAGATTCGTGGGGCATAACTTCAGACAGGAAGAGCTAACAACGCCGAACAATGAACAGGTTGGGTGTCATACGACGAGCTTTCGACAAAAATCTCGACGGCCCGAAAGAAGTTCAACACTGAGCTGCCCAGGCTAGTCAGTCCTAGG
The DNA here is from genome assembly GCA_029228465.1 of Salix viminalis. NCBI lineage: Eukaryota > Viridiplantae > Streptophyta > Magnoliopsida > Malpighiales > Salicaceae > Salix > Salix viminalis. The sequence goes on from CM055430.1 coordinate 7,227,523, forward strand.
TTATTCAGGCCCGAGCCTTTTCCAGATAGAATTGAATAAACAAGTAAATTCCTCGACGGCAATTGAAAATGGAAAACCAGTTTGAAAGTCCCAGAAAAATGAAAGCAAGGGATTTGATTTCTTGCAAGGAATAAAAAAATTATTTTTAATTCTTGATTAAATTATTTTTTATATTATTTTGATATGTTAATGTTAAAAATAATTTTTTAAAAAATAAATAAAAAAAATTATTTTAATACATTTTTAAATAAAAATCATTTTAAAAAATAACTTGACTCTCAAATAAGCTTTTAACCTCGTCGATTATTTTAAATTCAATAGGTAGAGCTAAGTGAAAAAAAATAATAGCGATTATATTATACTGGTTAAATATAGCAGATCATGTGATGTAATGATTCATTGTGATTTTTTTATTATATAATTTTAAAAAATATAATGTAATGAATAACTCGTCACGCTACTGGTATTCTGTGTAAAAAGAAATGTGTTAAAAGTCACTACGTGATTACTCGTGAAGTCGTGATACCTAATTGCAAAAAAAAAAAAACAATTACAGTGATTAAATTATATTAAAAAATACAGGGATAAAAAAAATCCAATTTGTAAGTGGAAATAAAATAAGAGATTGAAATAAATAATAAATAATTTGAAAAAGATAAATACAAGAATGAAACATTATAAGAACTTTCTTCATATTACCAGGAATGTTTGTAAATAAATACAACAGTATAATGCAATAAATTATTACATTTGCTTTTTTTTTCCATTGCATCATACGCATGTAAGTAATGTCTTGTCTTTTTTCGTAAATATTAAGATTGAGATTTCAAGTTATCAATGGATAATCTCATCTAAAAATTTAAATTATTAGATAATATTCCAAAATATAATTTATATTATTTTTTAATATACCTCATCAAGTAAAAGTAATTTGGGCTTGAAATTTGCACAAACTCATACTATATTATGTTTAATTTTTATCCAATAGAATGAGGTGGTGAGATTTGAATTCGTGATCGCTGAGTCAATAAGTCTCTGATACTATATCAAAAAACATTTCACCTAACAGTTTACATCTCACTTAAAAGCTTAAGCTATTAGGTGAGGATTAAAAATATAATTTATATTATTTTATAACACAAGTAACAATTCTATTTTTCTTAATGAGATGGGATTGGGAGGTTGTGTCTTCCTTCCAAATTCGTACTTGTAAAATTTATTTTGGAAATGGAATTTATTTCAAATTTAAATCCCTGAAATCAATCCAGAATAATTTAGTTTTCTTAAAAACAAATCTGAAACTTTATAACAATGAAAAAGAAAATTCTTTATTGACCCAATTCAAATTAAATCGTGAATTGAGTCACAAATCATGCTAAGAATCATAGAATCGTCAAATTGTACTTGCCAGTTAAAGATCAAGAAAGGTCCTGTAAATTTTTATTTAGTATTGTGGTAAAAAAAACGAAGTGTTTTTAATTTAAAAATATATTAAAATAATATTTATTTTATTTTTTAAAAAAATATTTTTATATCAACGCATAAAAACAATAAATAAATGTAAATAATATATATATATATGTAAAAATACAAAAACAAATAAATTCTAAGTTAATTTTAATCAACAACCATTCAATACGTCACCAACACGCGGATATCCCTACCGGTTTTGAAGAATACTGTAAACCGCTACTGCACGAACCAAGTCTTTGGTTCGGCACTTCCAATTCCAAACTTCCAGAGTCTTCGACGTGGAGTGTTCACCGGGGCACGAACCAAGTCTTTGGTTCGGCACTTCCACTTCCAAATTTCCAGTCTTCGACGTGGAGTGTACACCGGGGCTAGTGCCTGTGCTGTCATCTCATTCTTGTCCCTTAAATGCATCATTGTTATATTTTATTTTGGAAGGCGTGGCTCTATTTTTTCCGGGTGTCAACTGTCATGAGTCAATTATGTTTTTATTTTTTATTTTTAAATTTTTATTTTATTTTTTAGATATTTTAATGTTAATTTTTAATTTTAATAATAATAATAATAATAATAATAATAATATTTTAATATATTTCAATAAAAATACTTTAAAAAACAAAAGATTTTATTTAAAATAATAATAATTTTTTATTTTTATTCTTTATTTTTTTTTTTATTTTTTATTTTTATATATATGTTGATGTTACAGATAAATTTTTAAAAATAATATATATATAATTTTGATGTATTTCCAAGTAAAACATATTTTAAAAAAAATATCGATGAACAAAATATTATACTATAAATAATTTAGTTTGTTGAATCTATAAATGTTTAACTTTCAGCTTTAACTTTAATATAATTTTCAGCTATTCCAAAATATAAAAAATAATTTGAAATTTTGAATAGACAAATATAATTCAAATACCTAAGATACAAGTTCAATTCAAAGTCTCGAATATCTAAATAACAATAGAATTTGGTTTAATAAATATATATATTCTGAAGTCTAGACCCAGCCAGGAAACACGCACGTGACTTCTTTCTACGCCAGATGTGTAACCTCCGATTTTTCATCCTGTTCTGGAATGGGACAAAAACCTTGTGGTTTGGAGGTGCTCCTGGCAATAAAGTCATGCAGTTATATTGTTCTGCGCTGGTATACCAGCTACGAGCCTACGACACGAGGAGTCGGTTACAGGGCATACCTCTTCACAAGGCCAAAAATCATGGTATTTTAGAATTCTGATACAATTTCATGAAAGTTTGTGGAAAGTAACACGTTTCATAAAGGTGTTGGGGGGGATTCCAACACAGTTGTTAGTTTAAATAATTATTGTTCAAAAAACCATGTAATTCTCGATTTAATTAACATGTTTAAAAAATGGATCATTGGGGACATATCAAAACTTTATTTTCGACACCCTAGGTACCACTAAAGAAGGTGGGGTGATTTTAAACGGCACCTTGAAATACTATCAAACATGATCATAATCTAATAAGAATTTTATTTAAGATTAATTATTACCTCACTTGGTGTTCTTTCTTTTTTTTCTCCCCTCTCATTTTTTTCTCTCGCGCCTCGTCTCTCTATCTCCCTTTTCTCTGCTGACCATTGGATATTGGATTTCATTATTTGGCCATTAGATATTCATGAAATTTCTAGTTAACTTTTATCTAGGTAAATTAATTTGCAAGAAAAAAATTTCGCTAAACAGCCGTTGTTTATAACAACGGTTATGTAGAAAATATATTTTGAGATGAAATTGTTACTCAAGATGATGGCTATGTATAAAAATGATGTTCTGAAATTCGACAGTGTTTTACTACAGTGAATTAAACAAGAACCTTTAAAATCAAAATCAACTTTATCTCGTATTAGAGGTGGTTACATTAAAGACATCCAATAAAAATCTTATATCTAGTTACACAATAACATGTGGCTTTCATGTAGTTAGTTAACTATAAGTTGACATGGGAATTGACGATGTTCAATTATATTCAATGGGCCCGTGGCCCGAACTACTATTTGGGATATTTGATTAGTCCCCTGGTTTTGACAATATTATCCTTCATTTCATGACGAAAGTGGTTGATAGATCATGCTCGACATCTACAAAAGATCTCTTTTTTGAGTTTAGGGGGTATCTGATAACTAGGTTAGTATCTTTTGAGATGAAAATGAATTAAAGTTTATAAAAAAAAACTAAAAATAAACATATTTCATTTATAATTGAGAAAAAAATAATTTTTTTGTCGAGGTCACATTGGCTCCTTCTATAGCCCTTGGGGTTCCTCTCTCTATTAAAGGGGTGAAAATTAATGTATTTCCAATAAATATTTATCTCGTTAACATTAAATATTTATGACTTGTTATAATAAAATATACCTGACCTCACTTCTATGAGCTCAATATTCTTTTGAAATTAATGAGACCACAAGATCAACATCAATAAGTTTGGAAGGTTGTTGAACCCATTGATACTTGAAAGTGAAGAATCTAGCAACTCGCCATATTCATATGTGTTTCGAGGGTAAAAAACTTGTCAGTTCATCAAACCCATACATGATCAAACTTAGAGGATTAATTTAACTCAAAATTAACAGGTTTGGAAGCAGAGCTCGCTAAATCCATATATATAAAGACCGGTGTTTAATTGAGCTCCGAGATGATAAGTCATAAGTCATTATCTTGTTATTCTTTACAACAACAATTTTACAAAAAAAAATTAATATCAACATATTAAAAATATGTTTTTCATATATGAAACATTTTTCTATCCATATACAAATTATAAAATATTAATTACCTTGACCGCTATTTATAACAAAACATGGATAATCTACAAATTATATATCGTTTCTTTTTGTATTCAAAGTATCAAAATAGAGTTTTCGTAGAAACCGTGTAAAACTATAGCATTTATTGATTATCCAAATAGTTTAGATAAAATAATATAATTTAAACCATAATTCATCACATTGACAAACAGCCAAACCCCCCCTTGTAGTCTTCTTTACCGCTGTACGAGAAAGAGGTAGATTTGCTAAGGCAGCCTTGACTCTCTGTAGCTAACTTAACCAACCATCCAATCAAGAATGATAATTATAAAGCCCATACAGAGAACATTCACCCAACGACAGGTGATTGGATATGGTCAATAAATTTTGCCCCCGTGGAGGCACTGCCCGAAACTTCTTTCCAATGTAAAAAATTAAAAATCGATGCAGGCGCGGGCCATGTCATAACGTGTATCGCCTAAAGCCCTAAACCACGCATGCCGTAGTCAATGACGATGTGGGGTCATTATCGTCGTTGGAGGAAATAATTATCCTAGGCGTCGTTTGCTTGTCCGGTGGAATATTAGGTCCTTTTTTTTTTATAAGAAAAACGGTTTTTTAAAAGTATTTTTTTTAGATATTTGATAATGTTATAAAAAATAAATTTAAAAGTAGTTTTCATTACTTGACTATATCATAAAAAAATATGTTGAAAAATAGCTTAATAATATTTTGTCTCATGTTCATTAAAAGAATAATCATATCTAACATGTAAAAAAGTTGAAGATGGTGAAGTTAAAAACAAATAATCTAATTTTAGCAATTATTGAAAAGAATAAAATAACAAAGGACTAAATTTGACATGTTAAAAAATCTAAAAATAATAATTTCATATATCATTTCAAATAAAATAAATAGCAATTAAAAAAATATGGACTGAATCTAATAAGTAAATATTTCAACTAATAAAATAATAAGAGAAAATCAATAAAAATAAAAGAATATATACAAAAGTTAATATAAAAATCAGATAAAATAAGAAATCAAAATAAAATTTATACCAATTACAAAACTATAAACTAAATCTGATATATATCTACAATTCTCTTGCAACCTTTGAAAAAGGTTTTCCATCTGAAATAAAAGGAAAACACTCTTTTATAAACCATTAAAACTTTTTATTTAGCTGAAAAGTGTTTTTTATTTACCAATTTTTTGAGCGACAAACAAGCATATGATAGTTTATAAAGTAGGTTTCATCAAACCACTTTTCATTAAATAAACAGGGTCCAGTTCATTGAAAAAATTTCCCGGGATCAAAATATGCAATGATGATAAAACTGTGTTTATCCAGTCATTAATTAGCCATGATGAAAAATAACTTATAATTGTGTCATGATGATAAATAATTTAAAATGTGTATTTGAGTTGGAATATGTATTTTTTATAAAAATTCAAGATAATAAGAGTTTTTCTTCACTTATCTGAGCTTATAAAATACGATTTTCAAGAGATGTAATTTCCTCACATATAAAAACAATATTTATACCACAATAACAATTATTTTTTATTTGAATATATATATATATATATATAATACTATTTTTAATTTTTTTTTTATACTAACCTATCAAAATGATAAAAAAAAAGCATTTCTAAACCAAAAAAATCAAAGTTCTTGAAAACTTGTAGCTAACTATGTTTAAAATATCATATATTAATATACCAAACACCAATTAAAAAAAAAATCCACACTACCAGTGCATTAATAAAAAAATCCTTGTGCTGTCTTGTTAATTGTAATCTAAGTCCTTGGAACTGGCCATCGCTCGTTCCTGGTCCATTACCACAGTAGACAGAATGTCTCTGTCATGGCACCCCTACATCCACCGCGACGTCGTCATAAAAAAGAATAATCAAAAGTATTTAATTTATTAAAAATACTTAAATATCTTGCGACGCGTGAAAGGTTCTCCATCTCAAAGCAAAGAAATGCACGTGGTACTATCTCTTTGGCTACTTTCAGCGGGTGCACGTCATGAAACTGATACCTTCCACCTACAGTCATAAGATAAGCTCAACTCTCCCCTCCCCCCCTCCGGAAAAGCAATTGTATTGCACTTCTGTCATGGCGCTATCTGATGGGGTGACAAGGAATTTAACGACGATCTACGTGGCGGTGATAGCTGGAATTAAGTTTTTTGGGCTGGTCTGTGGAAGGAGCTTCAACGGTGGATGCGTGCTGATTCTGTCCACTATCGTAGTGGGTTTAGTATTGATCGGAACGCTGGCTTGGGATATTTCTCGCAAGGCCACGTATGCGATTTCACGGGATCATGTCAATGTTCATGAGATGTGCAAAGGTGGTATTTGTTGGCACGGTGTGGCTGTCAGGTCGCCGGCTTCTCAGGTCCGGTTTAGACTTCCTCAGCATTAGCAATTAACATCAAGCAATACGGGCTTTTCTGTAAAATAAACGTCAGATTTTGTGAGATAGCGTCAACAGAAGTACGAAAAGAAGGATGGGAATAAAAGAAAAGGGATTAAAAATGCCAGGTAGAGTCTCTTTCTTGGTTTCTGGTGGTTCTTGCCGTGGATCATGGAGCCTTTTTCCATGAAAGAGTGACTCACGAGGTGTTTGTTTGTTTGCCAGAGAGGGAGGAGATACAATAATGTGCATACATATACTGAAAGAGTGATGATTACTTTATTTTTGAGTATAAATAAGAATTTATCATAACTTTTGTTTTCTTGTATCTGTTTCAAGCTTTGTTTCGTTAACTTATTTTTGAGCCGTTGCATTAGCTGAAAAGCCTGACATGGAAGTCGATACTTGATACTGAACAGCAGCAAAAACAAGGGAATTGTCCAGCTGAAAACAAAAGTTCGGATTGAATTTCCAGGGACAGAGCCTTGGTTTGGCTTCTTTTGCATCTCAATTTTGGCGAGGCACAGGGTGTTTTTGTAAAAGTTAAATGATTTTTTTTTTACATTGACAATTCAAAATTATCAAGAAAAAAAAATCAGATAAATAATTTTAATTAAAAAACACTTGAGAAAAAAAGACCGAACTACAATAGCAAGCACTGCTTAGTAAATTCAATTTAAACGAAAATCTGATAAAAATATTAAAGACTCCCAATCTTGCCTCTAATAGCTCTTATCTTTCTGCATTTCTTGCCGTTTTAATTTTTTTTTCACATTGAATTGTATCTTGGTTTTATTGGATCTATTAACCTCTTTATTTTGATTTCAATACCATTTAACGTCTTTCATTGCCCCTGAAATTGGTTGCCGGAAAAAACCTTTTCCAATTACTTCTACTCTATCCACTTCTTGTTTTACTATGGTTACAAAACATGTTGATTTGGGTGCATAAAAAAATCATATTGAATCTCATTTAAATTCTAACCAAGATTAACTGAGATCATAGGTTAACTCATACTTATTAGGTTAACTTAACCTAATTCGATGTAAAATATTGTTCAGATTAGTTTTTGAATCGACCAGTCACCAAATTAATTAACCAGATTATATCATATTTAATAACACTTCTTTTTACTAGCAAACTGAAAAAAAAAAGTATTTCCCCACATCTAAAAAAGAAAAGAAAAACTTTTGGGTGACAATTTAGGTGCGAACTTCAAATCCTGCTGGAATTTGAAAAGGAGGATAGCATTGAAGATCAATAAGCACAAACACGAAATTTCAATCAAATGCGGACCCCTTGGTAGTAAAAATAGCCAGTCTGAAATATGGGCCCACTGGAATAGCCTGGTAAACGGGGCCCTATAGTCCAATAACTTCATAACCCATTTCAAATAGCCCATTATCTTTTAACTGGGCCTGAAGTGACTGTAAGCGGAGGAGAAACGACAACGTCTAAAGAAGGCAGGAAGATGCCTCTTCCTTCCAAAACCCTTGACAAACAGCACAAAACCCTTTTCTGCAAAAGCAGCCAACACAAACTTCCTGCCTCTTCCCAGTCAAATCAATGGCTACAAGCTTCGTATTTGAGCCTCCTAGCGACGAAGAAGTTGATTTATCAGAAGCAGAAGAACTAGAAGATGAAGAAGAAGAAGCGGAAAGAGAAGGAGAAGAAGAGAAGCCATCAAAACGGCGGCAGAAGCAGTCGCCTTGGGACTTTGCTTCCTACTCCGAATCCGTCGCCGAAGAACACGCTCGTAGAAGCACAACTTCCATCGATGACAAAATCTCCAGAGTTCGCCAACAACACTCCACTCCCTTACCTGACCACACAGAGGATGCTAGTTCCTCGGATTCCGAACCCGACAAACAAGTAACTAACTACCTTACGTTTTGCATTTATAAAGGGATTCATAGGTTTCTTATATTTTATTATTTTATTTTCCTAGGAAGAGTACAAGGGGGAAGATGATGACGGTGATGAGGATACTAATGTAGAGGAAAGGAAGTCATTTTTTGCGCCGTCTGAAGGAACTTCTTTCCATGCTAACTCGTTTATGGAGCTTAATCTATCTCGGCCATTGCTTCGAGCTTGTGAGGCTTTAGGTTATACTAAGCCCACTCCAATTCAGGTTTCCAAGTTCACCCCAATTTTTACTGTTATGCATTTACTTACATTTTAGTTTAGGATATTGAATTTAGGGATTGTTTGTAGGCGGCTTGCATACCGTTGGCCCTCACTGGGCGTGATATTTGTGGGAGTGCTATTACTGGTTCAGGGAAGGTATGAGCTTTTGTTAATAACTTGAAAATTGGTGCATTTTGTGCTCAGATAAAAATGAGTTGATCGAATAGAAATTTGAAGACCAATGCTGAATGATTTTATTTTACAGACAGCAGCTTTCGCCTTACCTACTTTGGAGAGATTACTGTTTCGTCCAAAACGTATTCTAGCAATAAGAGTCCTTATTCTTACTCCTACCAGAGAATTGGCAGTTCAGTGAGTGTTCATGTGCTAATCTTTTTAATTAAAGGCGTGCGTATCTCATTTTAAAATATTTGATCGAAGTTGATTCTGTACTTGGTGTATATGTTGCAGGGTTCACAGTATGATTGAGAAACTTGCGCAATTTACAGATATAAGATGTTGCTTGGTTGTTGGAGGGCTTTCAACGAAGGTATTTATCTTTTCAATTCACTCAATTGTGTAAAAACATGCACATTTGGTTTGTGGTTGAATAACACCAAAGTTTTTTAATCTGTTGCTTTTGATGACATCTATTATTTGATTGGACATGGTTGGAAGTGTACAATTAATTTGATATCGTATACCTGCAAAATGGGAATTCCTTGTTTTTCATTCATCAATAATTCAGAAGTAATGTCTTTGTTGTTTAGGTGCAACAAGCTGCCTTGAGATCAATGCCAGATATTGTTGTAGCTACACCAGGGCGCATGATAGATCATTTACGCAATTCTATGTCAGTTGATTTGGATGATCTAGCAGTTTTAATCCTTGATGAAGCAGACCGACTTCTGGAGCTTGGATTTAATGCTGAAATTCAAGAGCTGGTACCTTTGACCTCTTCTTGTTTCCGTACATAAGATCTACAATGGCTTTCCTGTCATTGTTAACAGTTTTGTTTGTAAGCTTAATTGTCAAGAGTCACAGTTGATCTCATAAAACATTTATCCAGGAATTAACAGGATCCATTTCTCCTACAGTTAACAAAATTGTGCTAACTGAAATTTAGGACCACTTCACTTTAGGTCTCGCTGAGCTGGGCACACATAGAACAAAAAAGTCATTAGTTGCTTCTGCATTTCAATGATCAGTTTTGTGTCTTAAGTTTCATGGAGTTTCCAATGAAGGTGTTATTACTGCTTTGTCTTTTATAATCAGTTCCTGGTTTATTGACAGGTTCGACTTTGTCCCAAAAGAAGGCAGACCATGCTATTTTCGGCTACTATGACTGAAGAGGTTGATGAGCTTATACAGCTTTCTCTAACCAAACCACTGCGTCTCTCTGCTGATCCATCTGCAAAACGGCCAGCAGCATTGACCGAGGAGTAAGTCATTCTGACCCTGCTTTTTTCATTTCATTTTTATTTTTACTTCAATGTGTTATCCATCTGTATCTAAGATGTGTATTGGGAAGGGTGTATATTTTACAAGTTATTTTAGGAGGATTGCCTTCTACTTTTGTTGGGATATACCATCTATTAACTTGTTTTAACCAGGAAGTATGGCTCTCTTCTGTAGGGTGCTTAGACTACGCAGGATGCGAGAGGTCAATCAGGAGGCAGTCCTCCTTGCTTTGTGCTCAAAAACTTTTACATCCAAAGCGATCATCTTCAGGTTGATATTGCATTATATTGTCATTTTCTTCATGAATATGCTATGGCCGCCGAATGTTTTTTTAAACAGCCTATGGCAATAATTATTATGTAATGAATCTACATGTATGGTCTTGCTGACTAGCATATGGAAATGTTGAAGTAACAGCAATTTGAATTTGTTATATTGCTGTAACTGCTGAGAGATTATCAAAATTCTACAATAGAGCAAATGGAAATAGTAAAATAATCAAACACCTGTTTCTAACTAGGACTTTGATATGGGGACAAAATTCGATGCTGCTTTCTCTGCAGATCAAGCATGTCCTTCCTGTACTTAGGCTTATCAGTTACGTGTATGTAATGATCAATTTCAATTTCCTTTGGCAGTGGAACCAAGCAAGCTGCACATAGGTTGAAGATTTTGTTTGGATTAGTGGGATTTAAAGCTGCCGAGCTTCATGGAAATCTTACACAGGCCCAGCGTCTTGATGTGAGTTGCTTAATTTGAGATTTTTGTTTTGCTTATTTCAGGTCTTTGCAGTTGACTGCATATTTCCCCTGTTGTGCTACCAGAAAGTTAGAACTCTGGGGATAGCACAGTGCTTAGCTTGGTATTTTTAGATCTTCAGTTGCCTCCGGGACTTATTTATGATTACATGCTGCAGGCTTTGGAACTTTTCAGGAAGCAGGAAGTTGACTTTTTGATTGCAACTGATGTAGCTGCACGAGTGAGTGGAAACATGAGACTTAAAACAGTCCCTTTCATATTGCTTGATAATATCAATATCACCTGCTTGGCCCTTTTCTAGTTTTATTTTGTTGATTTAAGGATTTTTTTGTGCGGCGCATGCATGCACATGGTGGGGTGTTCAAGAATTGGAAGTTAAGAGTTATGAATAATTTACAAATATTTCTTTCATTGGAACTTGGGAGAATCCAGCCTTTATGTCAGCATCTGGCCCATTTGTTTTCCTTTTATTTTTATCTGCTATAGATTTGGAAGTTGGACAATATAATTTGTGCACCTTTTTACCTTCTTCTTGTGTTTTTAGGGGCTTGATATTATTGGTGTTCAGACAGTTATTAACTATGCATGTCCCCGTGACCTTACTAGGTAAATACTGAACCGTTTTCTGATGCTGCTTGGTTTTGACTCATCTATTTTTTTATTTGAATATTTCTTCATCATCCTACATTTGAATGCTATTTTTGGGTTGCTGAATGATCACAGTGCATTGTGGTATCTCTGTCTTTGTTTCTCTGTGCAGTTACATTCATAGAGTGGGCCGTACTGCAAGAGCTGGTAGAGAAGGATATGCAGTTACATTTGTGACAGATAATGATCGATCCCTTTTGAAAGCCATTGTGAGCCATATTCTTCCTTTCATCTTCTAAGACTGGTTTAACTTTTCTGGCTAACTTTACCCCAAGATATAAACAGTCTACATGTAACTTGAACCATTAATTTGGCATAGTAATTCTTTCTTGGCTATTCCATTCACTCTCGTAATATTGATATTATTTTTCTGTGTATGGAAGGTGTTTAATATTTGCTTTCTAGGAGAGACCATGCACATTTTTGGCATCAAAACCCTAAGAAGAGAATGTTTTCATAGCCATGGAGATGTCAAAAATGCACTCACCAAAACCCTAGGATTTCCTGGGTCCTAAAATTGAAACTAACGTTTTAGCTGTCACAATATTTTGGGCGAGAGATTGTTTTGCATCTAAGAGAAAATTGAATATATTACCAAAATAATAGTCAAGGCTTCAGAAGGAAGGAATGTATTAAAGCATATTTATGGCTTCTGAATAGAGGGTATTTGGGAGTGTGGTTATGATTGCTTTTCAAAGTGTTTTTCACTTAGAAATATATTAAAATATTATATATTTTTTTATTTTTTAAATATCATTTTTGACATCCGCATATCAGAATGATCTTAAATACTATTTTTTTTTTCATTTAAAGCAAAAAAATCATTTTTTTTTCTGAAAAGCACTTTTGAAGTGCTTCCCAAACACCAAATATCACTGGTTAAATTATATAAAAATAAAAATACACATGGATGAAAAATCCTGTTTTTAGTTATATAGGCTCTTAATGTTCAATTATGTTATGTTTTGAAGCAGATCCCATAGTATTAGCTAAATATTTTATCACAAAAATTATATATGGATTCTGTCTTTCAAAGGCTGAATCTTATATGTTCCCCATTTAAGTAGGTTTTTAAAGGAGAATTGGAGATGGTCCAACTTTTCATTTGTGTTGCATGAAGTTGCTAATGTTAAAACTAGAAGTTTCATCAATGTGGTTTTGGAATGCAACTCATCCAGATGCATGTTGTCCATTTAACAGGCAAAGAGAGCTGGTTCAAAGTTGAGGAGCCGTATTGCTGCAGAGCAATCAATTATTAAGTGGTCTCGGATAATTGAGAACATGGAAAAACAAGTGGCTGATGTTCTTCAAGAAGAGAGGTCTTTTTGTGATTATATTCTCGTGGTTCTTTTACCTAAAAATATTTCTTATTTCATGCTGAACTTTTTGGTGTTCAATTACTGCAGGGAAGAGAGAGCAATAAGAAAAGCTGAAATGGAAGCAACCAAGGTATCTAACCCTTCTCCAACTAGACTGCTTATCTGTTGATCTTTTCAGAGATAGTGTGCTTCATAGTCCATAGTTATAACTTGAGTACTTGTTCTATTTTTGGTTTTCTATTTCCTTGTTTTGGCCATCACATTGCATTGAAAGTCTGTACTATTGGTGTAGAAATATTTTGTGGCTTTGAAAACTGTTAACCTGAGAAAGCACTAAATTAAGCTCACACTTCTTTGATTCTTGCAGGCAGAAAATATGATTGCACACAGGGATGAAATCTTTTCACGTCCCAAAAGGACTTGGTTTGTAACAGAGAGAGAGAAAATGCTCTCAGCAAAAGCAGCTAAGGTGATTTATATACTATCTTGGTTGTTTATGTTATATGCCTTGCCTGCTCAAAACAAATCTGTCCCAGATAATCAAGTTGGAATTTGAATTTTTTTCTGGCCATTGAGAACTGCCAATACCAGTTGCTCGGAAAATGACACAAACCTTGTCAGCATAATGATTTCTTGAAGGTTTTGATAAAGAATGCTAGGCTGGATAATGCATTGTTATATTTTCTTGATCTCCTTTTACATTGTTAAATGACTTCCCTCTTCCGGTTTCATTCTCAGCACTTCATATGAAGCAATTTTAGCATGAGCTTAGTTTCTCCTATTAATCAAATGGTGTCTATAATTGCATGCAGCAGTCATCAACTGAAAAAGAAAAGGGTTCTGGAAAGGAGGTGATGAGTGCCGAACAAGCCGAAGACCTTAAAATGAAGGAAAAGAGGAAGCAAGAGCGTGAGGTGATTTTTGTTGTTGTTGTAGCTATTATTTTATGGGAAAAAAATGTTCTCACAAGCATAATTAATTTTTGTTGAACAGAAAAATTTACCCCGTAAAAAGCGCCGAAAATTACAAGCAGCCAGAGAGATGCTAGAGGATGAAGAAATGACTAAGAAACCAGAAGTATGTGTCCACCCATTTTCTGTGTGCAAATATTGTGCATGTATATAATCTTGTCCTGTTGTGTATGGCAATATCAAACCATAAGGTGGCTATGTGCAAAGATATTTCTGAAGTAGGGTTTCGAGGCGGCAATTTGTATGTCAATTTATCTGTGCTTTTCAGGTTTTCATAAGATCATTAAAGGAGGCAAATGTATTTCACTGCTAATGTTTTATCAGTGCAGAAGTTTCTTTTATGATCCTTGCAAAGTGAAACGTGTTTTGCTTATATCTTACTGCAGGGCAGTGGAAAAAATAAGAAAGAAAAGACTGGACTATCACTAGTCGATCTGGGTTACCGGCGGGCAAAAGCAGTGAAGGCTGTGAAGAAGGCAATGGATTCGGGCAAGATTGTGCAGAAGAAAGCTAGTAAGAAATCAAAGCAGCCTCCTGAAAGAACTCAATCAAGGACAGAAGAAATGCAGGAGTTATTCCAGGGCGACATGAATGAAAGAAAGCAGAAGAGAAGTAGTGGAACAGGAAACAGGAAGTCCAAGAATTCATTCAAGAGCAAATCAAGGTATAAATCAGCTTAATATTTTTTACTTTTCTTGGCTTTTATGTTTCTAGATCTCCTACATAAGTCTTATAGCTTAGTATCAAAGCAATACTCTTTTTTTTTTTTTATCATTCCAAGTACTGGGATTCAATATTCATCGATACCCATTTTCTTTTTTCAGGTATAAGCGCAGGTAGCACTATCAAGTCGGCCATCAAATTATGTGGTCATTTACCTCTATATTATGAGGAAGACAGGCAGGCAGACAGTAGCCGATGATGGTGTGTACGTGGAAGCATCCTTGCAAATGACGTGCTCTTCATCTCCCTCTGATGTTTTAAATTTCCATCCCGTATTTTTTTCCTGTATAATTACTAGGAGATATCGAGTCCTAATAACAAATATTTTCCAGGGTCGCAATATTCTGGTAGTTGGCCCACAGTTTTGATCTATTATGCTGCCCTGTGGTGTCGTTGGTCTCTGGGCTTAACTGCCCCCCCTGATTTCAGTTTGGTTTCTTGATTTTCATCTCTGAAACAATGTAACTCACCTTACTTTATGATACAGGAAATAGGTGTTAAAAAATGCACTACTTGCGAGCAGCCAGTTAGTACATTGATCTCAGTCTTGCCTGCCTTGCTATTTGAGTTTTTAGCTCGTTTTTGTGGGATCAGGATTTATAAGGTCTCTAGGCTACAGGTCCACTTAGTTCTGATATGGGCAAAACTCGCGTCTGATACATTGATTTTATTTTTGATTGAAACATATTTTTTATCTTAGCCGTGACTTCAGCCTTGTTCTGGATTAGCCTGACCCCTCCGAGCTAAACTTTTTCTGTTACCCGAGCCTTAGCTATTTGTGGCCTCGGGGGATTTCTGTTTTTGAGCTTATAATATTGCGTTGGCTAGCTTTTGATCAATCAACATGTGCTGCTCGTTTTGTTTCCTCCAAAGAACTATGAAAACTGACACCTCCACAGATCTTCATAAAGAGATCTATGCGGTGCACCAACCTCAGGTGCACGCTGCACACCATTCTGCAATAGAAAATTAGCGAAGAATTCATGTACCCTTCGCTTTTGTTATGCAAAACAGGGAGTAGTAAACTACTGAAATTAAATTCACGCCCTTCTATACAAGAACTTGGAAATATCAAAAATAGAAACTTCAAAAAATGAGGTTAAAGAGAATTAGTTCCTTTAAATTTCTGTGCTATGTGACGAAGATAAATTACAGCTACATGTACCAAAGCTTCTATGATTGCAATTGCCTTCTATGAAACACAGAAAAGAGAAGAAACTAAACCAAAATGATAAACAAATAAAAACCCTAAAATCTTCTTTTTGCCCTCCTTCAGCTATTAATCTCATGAATCATTTTACATTCACAATACCCCCAGTTTTATTCTGCTCCCCTCACGTAGGCCAATCAGCTGGATTATCATTTGCAATCCAAGTATGAGCCGACTTGTCAACTGATTCCAGGAGTCGGCATGCTGACAATGACGAAGTTTCTATCTCCATGGAGGTTGAAGATGCTTATGTTGATAGATTAGGCGGGATCCCACCCCCTATCTGGTTCCTTCCTTTTCCCACCCACCCCAGAGCTTGAAGGCCGTGAGCTGCCTTGGCCAGGCATGAATAGCTGCTGCAAGCCACCCATGTTTCCCCCTTCCATGGTAAAACCAGAATTTAAGTCAAAGTTAGGCCGAGAGGGGCCAGCACCATTTAAACCTAGGGGTGCTCCGCTCATGCTCATGAAGAATGGCTGCTGGGAGTACGGAGGAATAGCTGCTGTAGAGCCCATTATTTGAGGCATGACAGGGGCTCCTCTTGAATCCACCATATAAGGGATTGAGCCAGTAGGACCATACATGGCCGAAGAGATGGGCATGGCGGGTGCTGTTGCCAGTGCATTGAACCCAAAAATAGGAGAATGCGTGTATGACACAGAGGGGACAATATCCATTGCATGTTCCAGTGGCTTGCCATTTGGCAGGGATAGAATTTGAGGAATAAAACCCTTTCTGTCAACATCAAATCTACTCCCCACTTCCACTCTAGTACCCATGATAGAGATAACAGGATCACCTGGTTTCGGTCTTCCATAAGCACTTGCAGATTGGGAGGACTTGCTGTGATAGAGCCCTTGATCCAAGGAGTCGTTCTGAAAGAAAGGACTGTCATTCAAATCAAAGTTCCTCAGAGAAGGCTGCCTTGAAGATGACGACAAAGCAGGAGATGGACTGCGTTGGCCATTCTGCTGGTAAAAGAGCCGTCCCTCCAATCTCAAATCTCCCGGTGTAGCATCACCATCATCACTGGTACGATTTAAATCCAAGTTGGGTCTCTCTGGTCTTCTTGAACCCACTTCCAAAGAAGATTCCCCGGAATGGAAGCCTGACAAGACCGGCATTTGTCTTGACAAAATCAAATCCATGACCTTCTCCTCTCCATCCTCAGACACATTGAGATCAATATCAAGAAAAACTTGCCTTCGTTTTGAACTATTGCTGCTACCCCCGGTCTCAAGTGTCTTGTCCGCATCAGAAATCTTGCGCGGGGAAGCTGGACGAAAAGCACTAGTAGCTGCAGAACCTCTCCATCCAAGACTCCCCTCAAACCGCAAAGGAGCTACAGGTGATCCAGAAGCTGCTGCAGGTCTAGAAGCTGAAACAACAGAAATTGGGGCAGAGATGGTATTCACAGGACGATCCATGTCATCAGAACAGACTTCTTCATTAAGATCAAAATCACAAAAGCCTTTCTCTGCATTAACTTCTGGTTCTTGGGCCACTTCACTAACCTGAGAGGAATCTAGGTCATGCATGCCATTCTCTGCTTCATTTTCCAGATTATTTGAATCAATCACGTGCCCCTCTTGTTCAGCATGTGTCTCAAAAGGCTGATTTTGTCTTGTTGGAACATTTTCTGGAGGGATCTCATTGGATAAGTTCTGTTTTGCATTCATGGAGTCTGGGCTGCCTGGCTGCTTAATACCACTTTCCATGTTTTTCTCTGAAGATGAGCTGCAGGATTGTTCTCTGAAATCCACAACTTCTCTCTCCACTTCTTGGGCGACTTGGCGAGCAACTTCAAGAGCATCAACTATGCCATACTCAAGCTCAATATCAGATCTTCTTCTGTCAATCAAATCTGGACTATGTTTATATGTGGTTGGTTTAGAGAAATCAAAATTATTTTCAGCCCCATCACTGCTATGTTCTCTATCATCATCACTGGCACCGTCTTCCATCCGTGAAAAGAGGGTCCCTAAATTGTCACGTTTTTCCAATGCACTCTTGTTGCCAGACAAGTGTTGTGGAGGGTCAGGAGAAAATTCACCATCTTTGCTGGTAGGATTAAATATCGATGTTTGACATTGATTTCTGTTTTCCACTTCATCTGTCCCAACCTTTGATGAAGATAAAGGTACTGCCACATCACCAGGTGCACTTGGACTGCAATTATCCTCTTTGGCATCAATATTATTTTGCAAAGCAGATTCCGTCACAATTTCCTGAGCATTTCCTACAGCCTTACTCAAGGAAATAGCTGCAGCTTCCACGTTACTAGAGGTAGCTGCTTTATCAGTGAGCATCTTTGGAGCTTCAAAGTCTGGTTCAGCTGTGTGTCCCTTTGGGACTGCTAAACTATGTGTCTCAGTAGAAGCGGCTCCTTCTACAGTACTACTCACTTGGGATTTTTCTTTCAATGGCGAGCTTTCTTGATCAGAATTTGACACGACAGGAGGGGGACAAGGATCTAATGATCTATCCACAGCGGTGGTAAGAGGATCTTTTGTTCTATTCTCCAAATTTCTATGGTCTAAAATCTGATGATCACAATCACTTGTTTGAATTTGTACATCCTGGCTGCTTTCCGCTGGAAGACAATTCGAGCTTCTCAAGTGCAAGCTTTCATCCCCTGTTTGTTCTGCAGCCTTATTTTCTACGTTAGCACTTCTGTTTGAAAGGGGAACATCAAGAACAACAGATTCAGTTTTGCCAGTCCCACTGTCATTCATTCTGTCATTATCAAATGCCCCAATGCTCTGAGCATCATGGTGAATTGCATCACTATCCTCACCAGGCTTCCAGCTATTGAACAGTGCCCTTGCCCTATCCTGAACCCGAGAACTGTTGTGGTCGAGTAGATTGTTGACAGTGTCCCAGACCCCTGAAGTAATAGACCTCTCCTTGTCTATTTGCAGCTTCTCCAGCGCTCTTAACAATGCAGAAATTGACTCTTCTACAGAGCCTTCACCTGTTTCATTACTGAACTTCTGAGCGAGCTTTAACCATCTATCAAAAAACATCAGTCCATCTAAGTTAATAAAAAGATCAAGACAATCTTTATTCTCTGTGGCAGCAATTGTGCTTGCAACAGCAGCCCATTGCCTGGTTGCATCTCCAACATTTTTCACAACAGTAAATTTCTCCTTCTTCATTACAGCAACCAAGTCGTGGACTCGTGAGGGGGCTGTGAGCCCATCCTTCATCTCAGTCAGTGTAAAGAAATCTTCAAGAGTCATACTGAATTACATGCACCTCCAAGCATTGAAGAAGTCCTTGTGGCATAATAATCTGCTCTTTTCCATCAAGAGCCACAGTGGCTTTTAGAGCTTTTTACAGGATACCCTGCAAAAGGGACAAAATAGAATTCCTAAGCAGATAGTTTGAGACAGTATATATTAGCTGATAAACACCTTTTATACTTCACATTAGAACTCATCAAAAAACAAGTGCACAGAAACTAAATGAAGACCAACTAAAACCACATAAATGCATGGCATGGGCTAAATCACTCATTACAGAACATCCAGTGTAAGAAGAAACCAGAAAAAATATAGAGTATAAATTAAAGGACATCCAGAGAATGTGTCAAGGTTAATTCGCCCTTGGTTCAAGATACTCTTATTCATAGAGAATGGTAGCAGGGATGTAAAAGAAACGGTAAATGGTTATCCACTGTGAACAACAATACAAAAAGGGAAAGTTAATTGGCCTTCCATATTGAGTATAAATTCCACAATCAAATTTAGCCCATACTTGCCTCCTCTAACACAGGTTATAAGGTACACTAGAACATGCGGGTGGTAGATGGCGTGGAATCTGACAAATATTAGACTAGTAATCATGACACATAATGGAAAATGCATGACAAATCATATAATTAGTTTGAATTTGGAATCTCAAACTCATAGATATTGTTTGTGCAGGGAGGAATAAAACAGTTGACCATTTTTAAAGCAGAATTTGGCAGGGATGGGTCACTCACCACCCCCAAATAAGTATTTTGTTAGTTTTCCAACACTAGGAGACATACGCCAGGGCATCGGAACATTAAGCAGAAAATGCATAGCAGTTGTAAAGGTAAGGCACCATTATCTTCTTTCATCACACCCATAAATAGCATGAAACAAGAGATTACAGGATTACAGAGGAGACACTTTCTTGCACTGTTTTTACATTGAGAAACACATTCATCGAATAAACATTTTATAAGATCCAAACATACAGGTAAAACACCAACGAATACACAAAATCGATCAGCTCATCATTGCTTTATGAAAAGTGTGTGTGGTTACTTTCGTATGCCCCTGGCACAGGCCAGCCTTTTCAAAATGCCTAACCAAGAAAGAGAATTCAATGCATGACATGCATAGCACACTTTACGTTATGCTCGGTGCGTCACCTCAACTAGTACATGATATGCATGTACTTCATGAAGCATGACAGAAATACAATTTGATGGCCATCCTCGCTGTACTACAATTCGCTTCATGTGCACAGATCAAATAGTGAATTGTGTTCAGCATATACCAAAGTCCCTTCACCAACACTCACAGAGAGAGCACACCAAAAACTTTTCCAATAAAAATACAAGTGATAGAACTGATCACGTAAACCTACTGGTGTAGACAAGATAAAACAAGCAGCATACCAATTTGATGACAAGCAACAACAACAGGGAAACAATGGCAAACCCTAAAACCAACAGTAATACTATCTAAAGGTCAAAACTTTTTTAAAGCACCCACCAATTACACGCCACTCCAAACCCAATAGAATCATAATCAGAGAAAGGAACGGTAAAGTGAGAACCCACTAATTGAATAGGAAAAACAAGCAAATTTCAAAGACCGTCAGCTCGAAACAATAACAAAAAAACATTACTTTTCCATCAGTTTCAGCTTATGACATTTCAAAAAACCCAGTAGCAGCAATGAGAGGAGATCAAACCCTAGAATCCAAAATACCAAAAATAGAAAATAAAAAAAAACTAGGTTTTTTTTATTGCTTGATATTAAGAGATACGGAGTATACTTGGAGAGATTTTGTGAACTAAATTAAGATCATCCTAATTAATGTTAATCGATGTGTAACTACAAAACAGTAAATCACATCAATGGAAATGAATTAACAAAAAAAAACAAATAAATTTCCAAGAATAAATTAATATAAAGTTTTTACCTTGATGATAAATTAATACATAGAGGAAATGAAATTAAAACCCTAGCTGGTGAGTGACACGGCTCCGAGACTTTTTTGTGTGTTTCTCTCTCTAGAAAATTCTCTCTTTTAACTTTCTCTCTCCCTAAAACGGGAGTGCTTTGTCTTTATTTTCTAAGGTTTCTATCATGAATAAACCCCTCGTCTTGCTGTTCTCTTTGAGGTTATCACTGAGAGAAGAGAGAGCAGAAGGCGCAGGAGTTATGTTGTTCTTCGAGTTTGTGTTTCTTCTTTTTAATTTTGAAAATTATTATAATTTAATTTTCTGGTTGGTTTTAGCTCAGAGTTGGGTAAATGCACGTGCGATGCGTGCGATGGAGCCGTGTGTTTTCGAGCGGTTCGGTTTATTGGTGTCCAGACCCGGCAGCTTATCTGGTCAACCGGTGACGATGCAAGCTTGTTTTAATTTCTTATACGGAATGTTTTTTGTTACTTACATTTTATGAGCACGTAAGCACCCCACTAAACTATATTTTAATCACATTTTCACAACGTTTTAATTTTTTTCTTTAATGTTTAATATTGAAACAAATCCAAATTGCATTTTGTTGCTAAATAGTTGACCGCAACAAATAAAAAATTATTTTTTTATTATTTTTCCTTTTAAAAAAAACAAATGAGGGTTTTAAAGTAGTATTAATTGTTTGTGATTTTAAAAATAGAGGGTGAGAGAAAGATATATGCATGGAATTTGTTTTTTGAAAAACATGGATATTCTATTTGAACCTTTTCAGCTTCTTAACAACGGCAATTATTTCTGATATTATGAGAGTTTCGTGATAATAAAAATGTTTTTTTATAAAAAAAATTGTTGTTTGATCTTTAATTTTAATATTTTTAAAATAGTATTACTTGCTGTGATTTTAAGATGAAATGGTGAGAAAGGATAAAAATTTGGCCATTTTTAGCAATTTAGCAATTATATCCATTATTACAGTTTTGATGATAATACGAGTGACTGCTTATTTTCAAATTAAATATTAAATATATTTTACTTAGCTTGCACCATAAACTCAGAATAGTGATACACACACTATGTTTGTTGGATGTTGTAGTCATGCCCCGATGACAAGTGCCATGTTAGAAATTTCTAGATGTGTAAATTTTCAAGTATAGAAGTCAACACACTACATTAAATATAGTTTATATTAAGGATAAGTATCCTTTTATTTTCATGATAATGTTTAATATCGTGTGAGCGCTTGTTTTTTAAAAAATTATTTTTGTTTGGAATTTTTTTTATTTTTTTTCAATATATATACATCTAAAAACATCAAATAAAAATTATATCGAAGCTAAAAAACCAATTGTTTTAGAAAAATATGGTGACTGCAAAAACTAACATTGTCTTTGAATTGTGATGAAGTTGAAGTAGAAGAGTTTTGAGCATGGGAGTCAAAACAGAACATAATAAAATCCACGAGGACTAGAATATAGCAAGCTTGTCCATTTATATTTTCAGATTGTTGTTTTGTTTTTTAAGTTGGAATAAAATATTTTGAGTTTTGGAGCGTTTTGTCGCGCTATTTCAGTACTGTATTGTTTATATATATATATATATATATATATATATATATATATATATATATATATATATATATATAATTAAATTTATTATTTTAAAAAAGTTCAAATCTAAAAATAAAATTATTTAGATTTATCCAATTTAATCTAAAAAAGACATAATAAAATAATTTTTCTTAACAAAATTATGAACATGTATAATATTCTCCGATTGCTCTGAAATTTTAACATAATATATATAAATATGTCAAAGAGACTCCTCGTATAAATATTATCTCAATCTAACAGTCAGATCAAGGAATATAATTGATATTATAAAATTATTCATTATTTAAAAATAACAAAAACATTATTTGGCCGGAACGGAACGAGCGGAACGGAACTAGAACATTCCAGATGAAATTTGAGCAAAATTTCTGAAAAATACCAAAATTTTAAACAAGATAAAAATTATACTATTTTTTATTTTTTTAATTAGTATGAAATATCTAAGTGGAAATGGAACGAAATTAACAGAAATGCAGAGGGTGAGTGGTTTTATTTTTATATAATTTCCAGGAAAGGGAAGGTGTGCAGGTGTCGACTTCAGGTGGGAATTGACGTGGGGCTTTCCGTGAAGAGATTCGAGGGAAGGGGATGGACAGGTGCAGAGGCAGGAAATTAAGAGGAGACAGGCACATCGTTGTCAATGTCAATTGTGTCCCTCTATCAGTAACAAGTGGCATACACGTTCGATGATGTTAAAAGTGGGGATTTTGTGCGCTGAAGCCCGTGAAAAATCAGCAGCAAGGGACTACATGTACACTGCATGCTGATGCTGCTGAAACTCGAAAGCCCCACCACGTGTCGAGTGAAAATGAAAACCCATCTATTTTCAGGGCCCAAGATGCTTGACCTCGAATGTACGTGCCTCTTTCACTTCGAATTTCGACACCAACAAGTTTGTTTTCTCAATCCATGTACTTGTCGTAGAAAATGTCAGCTGCTACAAAAAGTTATTGAAAAAAAATAAAATGGAATGGAATGGAATGGGTAAAAACAGCATGATTGAATGATTCTCGAGATTCAAGATATTTAAAAATAAAATTAATCTTCTAGTTTAAGTAATTTTGATTTATTTTCTATAGTTAATGAGTCGTGTCCGATGACTTAGAGCATGTTTGACATTGCGGCCAAACCGTCGTTTTGCTAAAATTTAAATTTTTTATTTATTTTAAATGAATATATTTTGATGTTTTTAGATCATTTTGATGTGCTGATGTTAAAAATTATTTTTTAAAAATTAAAAAAAAATCATTTTGATGTATTTCGGCATGAAAAACACTTTGAAAAGCTACTGTAATCGTTCTCCCAAACAAGCCCTTGATATGAAATCTAAATAACTATCCATGGACAACAAAAATACCTATGAAAATAAAAGGTGATAAATTAATACACTCTTTTTTATTTTCATTTCGGGTGTCCAAACATTTTACCCGACATTGTTGACACACCTAAGAAACACTATCCATGGACAACAAAAATACCTATGAAAATAAAAGGTGATAAATTAATACACTCTTTTTTATTTTCATTTCGGTGTCCAAACATTTTACCCGACATTGTTGACACACCTAAGAAACACTACTGTGCATCTTTTAATATTTCATTTTGGTCCATGAAATTTTGTTTTGTGCGATTTAATATTAAATAAAAGTTAATTACTTTTGAATTCTCACTCAATGGTTGAATTGAAAGGAGAAGTGCCGAAATTAATAAAAAAAAATGCCAAACGTGGGTGGCGTGCCAATTTTTTTTCAAGATGCTCATGTAGCTCACACTTCTCGAGGGTTAGTTGGACAGCATATTCTTGTCCCGGGGCACCAGAAATGTATAAAATAAGTAGGTTCCATGGAAATTTCAGAGATAGCAAAGGTCATTCTATGTATTATTAAATTATTTAATAGAAATTATATGTAACCACCCTTGCCTAGCATATCAAGGAAGTTATATCTACCACGTTCAAGTTAGTTATAAGTGATAAGAGTTTGAAATTAAAAAAAAATATTTATCTTATGATTTTAGATTTAATTCTTATAGTTGTTAATATGATAACTATTAAAAATTTATATTGTTATTGATTTTATAATTTATAAAATTAATTGAGATAAATATAATCTGATCCAAATATTAATTTATATATTGTAAAGTAAAGTCATCATGTGGGCACGGGCATGAAGATTAAGGAATGGGCAAACTTTGTTTTGTTCTGGACTCCCTATTAAAACCTAATGGATATTAAGTTATACCTAAATTATCTCATAAAAACAAAAAAAATCTGGATATACGAGGGATTTGAATTCTTATCTTGTTTGGGTTTTATAATATCTATATTTCCCATTTTTTATTTGTTTTTTTAATTAATCATAGACATTTTATTTTTATTTTTTTTTAATCAGATTTTGTTTTATTTTCTGTCATCATTGTGGGCCAGGGAATTTTAGATTTATTATTAATAGATAGGTTAGGTTTAACAAATATTAAAACATAATGGAAACTTGTAAAACATGAGTTTGTTTTTTTCTCGATTTAACTTTCTTTCTCAGCAGGGTGCTATTATAAATTGACTACCCGTGGTTATATAAAGTCAACGATTCAATTGTTATGTCTTGATCAAGTCAGGCTGGATCATTAGGTCAACCCGGGGATTTCGATCGGGCCATTTTTCTTCTTCTTTTTGTTTTACTTTGACCAATCTAATGTTCAAATTGCCTGGATCCAATTGACCTCATACTTTTCTTTTTTATGAAACTTTGTTTTTGCTTCAATTTTTGTATATAAATATATTTTGAGTTATTTTGACGTGTCAGGTGCTGAAATAAATTTTAAAAAATAAAAAAATAGTAGTTGGATGAATTGTTTTTACCACCATCACAAACATGTCCTAAGTTGGATTTCGTTGTGTTTGGCGTTGTATTCCGACAATATTTTTAAAAATTGTTGAATTTTTTCAGCTTCAAGTTATTTATTTTTATTATTTTGATGTGGTAATTCAAAATAAAATTTAAAAATTATTATAATACATTCCCAAGCAAAAACACTATAAAAAAACACAACTTACATCACTCTCAAATAGTCATCTTGCATCCTGTCACTCGAGGTAACGCGTTGTTAGCTGTAAGAATAATATAGATTATTGTGGTTTAAATAAAATTAAAAAAATAGTATTGGTTAATTTTGATGACAGTGGGAGATAAAATAAAACAGCATGGAGCCGTGCAGAATGTTGTCTTGTTCAAGGCCCACAAATAAGATATTCACCGAATCACAGGTTGATCAGGTCCTTTTAGCAGGCAATTAGAATCCCAAGTCAAAATTGATTATTTCACTCCACGATTCTCATTCTCATAGTTGACATTACCATCACGCAACTTCTTTTTCTTTTTTTTTAAATCCAAGATTTTATCATATTCAAAATTCAATGCTGCAAGGATGTTCGGTCAAGGTTCAACCCATTGACAATTGGGTCATTACAGCCTTATTTATTTATTTATTTATTTATTTATTATTATTTGATTAAAGGTTACTTGATGTATTTATGTTGGAAATTGCAAGAAAATGGACAAGATCCACAAGCTTGATTTAATTAGCTGGGATCAAGATATTCATTGAGTGAGATGCTATACGTTCCACTCATTAAACTTTGTTTACGGGTTTATTTTAGAAAGTGATTTCAATAGCTTGTTAATGTTTCTATTTTATTTATCAGGGATTCTTAAGAAAATAAAAACCAAAATTAACAGATATAAAAGTTCAACGAAGATATAATTGATTTTTTTTATAAATTATTTTAAATAAAAACAAATAACAATCAAAGAAACAGAGACTAAATCTAACAGAAAAAAATTAATTTTTTTTCAAGTAAACAGGAATTAAAATAATAAGATCAAATTCAATAGATAAGGAATTTTAATTATGAAAAGATGAAGGGAAAAAATAACAATAAAAAAAATATAAACTAGATTTAGTTTAAAAATAAAATTCCAAGAGATGAATAGAAATATCGAGGATCAAAATGATACAAGATACTTTTGAGTTTTTTATAATTCTTGAAAAGTGTTTTTCATCGAAATAAAAAGAAAAATAATTTCTTTTTCAGAATTCAATCTATTTTTTTGTAATTGATAAATTTTTTTTTATAATAAACACAAAAAAATAAAAATCAATTTTGAAATAACCACCTGTCAAACTAAATAAACGGGGCATAAGTTCTATCCATCATGCCTTTAGCTTGAACCTCTAATGAGAAAGGTCCTGGATGTGGTCCATGGACCATCATGGTCAGCTGTCGAGTCCAACAAAAAAAAAGGCACGATTCTCCTAATTATTTCGATCATTTCAACTCATAACCTCACATCACCACTGTTTTTCATTTCCAGAAACTAATAGTCCGAGCCACGTTGACCTTCCTTACCATTCTCCAAGAGCACTGGAAGGGGAAAAAAAGGCCTAACTCTGAGTCAACTCAGGCCCAGAGAATGGACGAAGCTCACTTTCCCAAACTAAGACCGGCCCAATTCCAGTTCTAGCTCGTTAGCTCGTCCCGATCTCAAACTCACCGATTCTTACTTGGATTAATCCTTCAATTTTGTGTTTTTTTTTTCCGGTAATGAGTCCTGCCCAAATATTATCTCAAACCAATTTTCTTTCTAAATAAAAATAAATATTAACCAAGTCAAACTCAAATTACTGCGTAAATCAATACTCAAGTAGAACCCCATTGGATCAAACTTAAATGACTTATAAATCAGCTCATAACCCAAACCCAAGTAAGACCCGATCGGGTTGGCTACTGGATCTTTTAACCAACCCATAACCCAAACAACCAACGCTAACCC
This sequence comes from Salix viminalis, assembly GCA_029228465.1. Classification (NCBI taxonomy): domain Eukaryota; kingdom Viridiplantae; phylum Streptophyta; class Magnoliopsida; order Malpighiales; family Salicaceae; genus Salix; species Salix viminalis. The sequence continues at coordinate 7,255,044 of CM055430.1, forward strand.
AAGTAAGACCTAATTGGGTTGGCTACTGGATCTTTTAACCATAACCCAAATAACCAACACAAACCCAAGTAAGACCCAATTGGGTTGGTTACTGGATCTTTTAATCAACGTATGACCCAAATAACCAACACAAACCCAAGTAAGACCCAATTGGGTTGGTTACTGGATCTTTTAATCAACGTATGACCCAAATAACCAACACAAACCCAACTGGTCAGCCACTTGGGTTTTTCTCAGAAAGAAAAACTGTCCAAACCAATAACTTTTTATATCAAAAAACCACATGAACATCATTATTTAAAATTGCTCAAGATAATCTAGGCATCGTCAAACTCATCTCTCCACAGTGGACACCAATTAAGCGTTGCTTTCTTGATGCATTGACATGGGGCTGAGAAGTTAAAAGTTCAGCATAGTCTCTGAGACAAGGGAATGTCAAAGGAATTTGATAAGGAATCTGTTGTGTAGGAATGACTGGATAATTAATGAGGCGTCTACATGTTTGTATCTAACACTGTACTATAACCCCTTAATGGATGAGCCATTAATCATTTAATTTTTATATTTTTTCAAGGAAAAATAAAATCTGGGTTTTGAAATTGACCGGAGCAACCCAGGCCGGGACCAACTACTCGATAGAAAAGCATATAAAATCAGGCCAACACTGATACATAACATGAGATTTTTACACCAGCGAAGGCGGCGTTGCCACCCATTTCGCCACAAAATTATTACAGTTTGGCTATGCTATTATTCGTTCAGAGACATTAGTCAAGAGTCGAGTACACGCGCATCAGGACAAGCCTAGACGGCGAGCAGGCTGGGGGCAGATTGGGGAGGATTGGTGAGCATGTGAACGACTTCCCTCATGGTAGGCCTGGCTGAGCTCTCATCTTTAACACACAACATGGCTATCTTAAACAAGTGAATAACACCAGCAAGTGGGTACCCACTAAGCCTGGGGTCCACAACTGCCAGGACTGAAGCTGAATCGGACGGCTGAGATAGTTCTGATGTGGTCTTTCTGACCCACCTCACGATGTCCACCCCGTCTCCAAACTCGCCCGACTGGCTTTCTGCCTGCGACCAGCTCCAGCAGCACGACGCCAAAACTGTAGACATCACTTTTCTCGTCCACTTTCAGCGTGTATGCGTACTCTGTAGTAAATCAGACCATTCAGAGACATTATTAGTAAAGTAGCCTTCACTCCAAATTTGAAGTAGTCGCCTTGAATTCAATAGGCTATATACTAAAAGCTGTGCCCCTATTAAAATGAACAGCTGAACATAAACAATCATGTTAAATCTTACAGAAAAATCTCAACTATTAGATCTACAGGTTTGTATAGGTTTGTATGCAATGCAGTCAAGACATATAATTAGCTGATAAAGCAAGAGAATCAGTAATGTAATTAAAAACATCATGGACCTGGAGCAATGTAGCCGTAGGAACCAGCAACGGAGGACATGCATTCTGATGCACCTGCATCTTGTAAGAACTTGGCGAGACCAAAATCAGCAACATGAGCCTCAAAATCTGAATCGAGCAATATGTTGTTGGACTTCACATCCCTGTGTATGATCAGAGGCGAGCAATCGTGGTGAAGATAGCACAGTCCCTTGGCAGCCTCCACAGCAATCCTGTATCTGGTCTCCCACTGCAAATGGCCTCCCTTTGAACCATGCAATAGCTCCCCTAAGCTTCCATTAGGCATGTATTCATACAACAGCAAGTTGGAATCCTTATTCGAGACGTACCCCAAAAGCCTTACAATATTTCGGTGCCTGATTCTTCCAAGAGTTTGAATCTCGGCCGAGAAGCCATGATCATTTCTTCCGCTGCCTCGACCAACAAGTTGTTTGATTGCTACATGATCGATACCCTCTGGCATTGACCCCCGGTAGACAGTACCAGCACCACCTTTTCCGATAATGTTTTCCTCTTTCAAACACTCAAGCACATCCTCCGCCTTGAAGTCCAGCCTTTGGAAAGCAGTTAGCTTCCAGGCCCGTGAATTATGCAGCCTCTTCTTTCTCAATCTGTAAGCCGTCACAACTATTAACAGCAAAGCAGTGACTAGTGCAATGACAGTGATTATTAGCTTTGAAGTACTAAAAGACCCCCCATGGCCATGGCCACCAAATGAGCAAGTATCATTTCTCGCCGAGCAGAGATTTGGATTTCCTAGAAACGAACTGCCATTGAACGCCAGGAATTGGCCGACAGAAGGGATCCTGCCAAATAGATTGTTGCAGGAGAGATTAAGGGATGTGAGGCTTGTCATGTATCCAATTTCTCCTGGTACTTGACCGGTAAGTTGATTTCCAGAGAGATCGAGAAAGCTCAAATCTTTCAGTCTGGAAATCTCCTTGGGGATCCCCCCACTGAGGCTGTTTTGACTGAAATCAATGGATGTAAGTGAAGTGCAGTGGATAATCGAAGCTGGGATTTCACCGCTGATGTTGTTAGCACGGAAGTTGATCTTGGTGAGGGACTTGAGCCTGCAGATTTCTTCCGGAATTTCACCAGTAAGCCTGTTCATGTCCAGCGACAGAGTCTGCAAATTCTTCAGATTCCCAATAGCAGGCGGGATTTTACCTGTAATCCGATTGTTAGTAACTGATAAAAGCCCCAGTGCATCTCCTGAAATCTCTGGTGGAAGCTCGCCAGAAAAAAAGTTGTTGCTCAACTCAACTAGTGTCACCAAAGGCAAATTAAATATCCCAGCAGGGATAGTTCCAGTAAACATATTACTCATGATTCGGATTTTGAGCAAGGACTTGCACTGGCCAATTTCTTGAGGAAGCGATCCAAGGAAGAAATTGTTCATGAGAATCAACATCTGCAATTCCCCTCCCTTGCATAAATCTCGCGGAACCAGTCCAGTCAAGTGATTAATAGACACATCCAGAATCTTAAGCTTCCCATTCCGGCCAAGATTTTGAGGAAGCTCGAAAGTGAAGTTGTTTCCCCAAACCTGAAACACCTCAAGGTTTGGGAAATCACCAACAAATTCTGGGATTGGACCGTGTAGCTTGTTTTGGAAGAGGTTGATCAGCTCTATGCTTTTCAAATCAGAAAAACTCTCTGGTATCTCCCCAGTGAGGTTGTTGATCGAAAGATCAAGTGATTTCAAGCTAATTAGACCAGATAATTCAGGAGGGATAAAGCCAGTGAGGTTATTGACTTGAAGAAATAACGAATGCAGACGGGTTAATTGGCCTAAAGTGGCAGGAATCTCACCATTAAGGTTACAGGAAGCCATGTCAAGAAGTTCAAGATTAACTAGTGACCCGAATTCAGGTGGAATAACCCCTTCATAATGGTTAAAATACCCAACGCACAAGCTCTTAAGATTCTTCAACTTGGACAAGCTTGAAGGTATTTTGCCTGAAAGCGCATTACCGTTCAAGCCCAGGTACTCCAAGCTCAGAATCTCGGAGTACTCCTCCGGTATTGTACCAGAAAAGAAATTCCCTCCAAGATGAACATGCTTCAGATTTTTCAGGCTAACAATTTCAGTTGGCAGTGAACCTGAAAAATTATTGTTGTAAGCATCAAGAACCTCGAGCTGTGCCATGCCAAGAGTGATTTTTCCGGGGAAACTCTTATCAAAAACTATTGTTGGAAACGTTCAAAATCCTGAGAGAGGTCAGCATGGCCATCTCCACAGGGATTTCTCCCGTGAGATTATTACTTGACAGAGTAAGATTCACAAGCTTGTTCAACAGCCCAATCTCTGGAGGGATTGGACCAGGAAGATATCTGAACGACACGTTCAGAGACACCACACGTGATTCCTCGTCACACTGCACTCCAGAGAAGTAACAATGAGCTGTAGGAGACGCGGGAGAAGCCACCCAATCTTCAAGGCCAGTTCCATTACGTCCATACATGGAGGTTTTCAGCTTCAGGAGGACTTCAAGATCACTGTATCCAATGCAAGGAGTGAACAGTGGTACTAGTATAAGAAGAAGAAAACACAGAAATCTTTTCATTTTCCAAAGCTTTTTTCTTTCTGCAGCGGAGAATTTAGCGAAGAAGGTAAGGTAGAAGCCTAGTAGAGTATTTGGTATACTTGGCTGTGTTAAATCAAACAGAGGTATGGCAGGCTATAATAAGTAGAGTATGCAATCGATGACTGGCTCTGGCAGTATCAAACTTGAATCGATAAACAAATCTAAAGAAAGTTGGGGTCACTTGCATGAGTTTTGTGTGGCTTGGACCCTACCGAGCCTGCTACTGGCTAGGGTCCTACTTTGTACGTTTTAGATTTCACAGTGGCAGTAATTTAGCTTCCGGCGGTCGTTTTTTGTACATGGTTCAGAAATGTAAGTCCATTTATTAACGGAGTTAGACCTTTCAGTTTGTCTTCCAAGGACTCTTTTTAGAAACCACCTGTTTACAGCTTATTTGATATAAAAACATTTATTTCAAAAAAATAGTAAATATTTCTATTATTATTAGTATATTAAAATAATCTAAACATAAATATTTAAAAAATATAAATTGGTCGCAATGTCAAATAAAAAAACATTATGAAATAAATTCCTTCAGTTTAAAAAATATCAAGTAAAAGGATATTTGTGGATGTGGTAATTATTGTATTTTAAAGTTTTTGTTTAAAAATATATTAAATTAATAATTTTTAGTGTTTTTTAAAAAATAAACTTAACATTGACATATCAAATTAATCCAAAAATATCAAAAATAAACTTAACAAAAAAGTATATTTTTGTAAAAAACACAATTAAATTGCATTGTTAAATAGATTAAGTTGACTGGAACAAAAAAATCAAGTAAACTGGTGTTTGAAAATACAATAACAATTGTTTTCACAGTGTTTTTTTTCTTATAAATACATCATAATATTTTTTACTTTTAAAAAATATTTTTAACATCATATATTTTTTTTTAAAAAAAAATATATATATTTTTTAAAATATGACACCAAATAGCTTCTAATAAATATATTCCAGAAGCAAGATGATGTTAAACAAAACCGAGACATGAATCAACTAGCAAAATATTATAACTATTCTATTTTTTTAATTTATTAATGTATTTACATTTAAATTCAATGTTAAATAAATAAGATAAAGATTTATAATGATAGATTTATCAAGGTAAAATATAAATATAAAATGTGGATTGGCTTGACAATTCCATCTAAAAACTAGAATTTAGGTGACTCTAGGTCTAAATAGGACTAGATTGAAAGAAAAAAGAAGCTTTGCTAGCAAAGTGTATGTTAAAAAAAAACAAAGTTTATTTTTAACAGAATGATATTGTTTTGATCATTTCAACGAATTTAAAAATCTAACTCGGGATAAAGCTTGAGTTATAGGTTAATTTAAAAAAAATCAAAATAATATCTTCTTGACTATTTTTTTTAAAAATAAAATATATATTAATTTAATATATTTTAAAATAAAAAATACTTTTAAAACAGTTTCTACCATTGCCCCCGGCAACCCCTTCTACACATCAACCTCCCCACTAGTTCAAACGACAACTGTGGTTCAAATAACTATTTATTGGTCTTAAATCCCAACGTTAGAGTCTAACGGCATCGTTTGATTGATATCTTCCTCGGAAAAAAACAATCTAGTCCTCGCCTTTTTGTTTTCCTGGCTCATGGATTTCTCATTTCCAAACGGCAGTGTCTGCAAGTGTCGCTTAACCATTTTATTTTTTTTATTATAAAAAACTTTTTTAAATATTCTAATGTATTGATATTATAAATAAAAAAACAATCTCACTAGAATACCAAAATACGCTTTAACAATTCGGTGCATTTTTCCGGGTCCATTGCAAAGGCTGGCTGTGTCTTTTCCCAAAACAGACGCTTTTCTCTCTGACTCCTTTTGGACGCCAGTTAAAAGTCCACCCTTTCTGTTTTTTTCTCGTCTTACACCAATCTTGACCGTTCAGTGGTGGACCCTTGGGTTTAATGGCTGGCTTGTACTGGCCTTACATTTTATCTCTATTTCGTAGTTCGTATGTATTTTCTTAATATATATATATATATATTTTTTTTTTTTTAATTTTTTTTTTTGATATTTATAGATATTTATATGTGTATTTTTTTATAGATATTTATACTTTCATTTCAAATGAAAAGGTATTATTTTTATTTTTTTTTTTTACTCGAGCAACAATTATTACCATGTAAATAAGTTACCCCACGGTGTCGTTTAGTAGCACGGCAAACCGCATGAGAGTGTATTCGTACAAGGCTCGAATAAAACCAGCGTAGGAAAATTACCAAGAGATGCATGGCTCCTCGAGAAGAAATAATACTGAAAACCCTTGGAAAGGGGGGTTCTGTTTGAAAACGACGACGGAGTACAACCGTAGACTTTTGATAAATGTAATGTATTCCTATATGCTTTGATTCTTCAGCAAAGTGACTTTTCGGGACAGCTTTATACAAGAATTAAAAGCACCTAAAGTGGAAGTGAAGAAGCACTTCGAACATCTCAGGTATTTGGTCCGAAAATCTGAGAGCCACGCAACGAAAGACAAGCATTTATTCTTGTTTTCCCAAATGTTGACACTCTTTTTCGAGAACTTATTCATATTCTCCCAATGAAGGGATTAGTGGGAATTCTGGTTTAGAAGAATATATAAATAAGTGGATGATTTTCAGAATAAAGATCTTTGCTTTAACATGCAGCAGGAGAACTATTTCGATGATCGGGGCTCTCCATATCTGGTGATAAAGGTAGAGAATCCTCTCCTTAATGCTTTTAAGTGGGTGGTTGTTTGACATTGTAATTTAAAATTATTTATATAATTTTAATTTTAAATTAAATTTTTGATGTTTTTAAATATTTTTATATATAATAATATTAAAATATTTTTTTAAAAAATAAACTCGAAAACAATATCAAACCGTCTCTAAATGCCCGGGGGCTACAATTATGACCTGGTCTGCATGTCTAATAAACTCCGCTTTAATGTACTCTCTGGAGGTTCATTCCACTAATTGTCCCAGAGAATATCTCAGTTGTGATGTACTTCCGGTTTGTTTTCATGCTTTAAAAAATAATTTTATTTTATTTTAAATTATATAATTTAATTTACTATATTAAAAATAAATTTTCTATTTAAAAATATTTTTTTAATATTAGCATGTTGACATAATATAAAAATATTAAAAAATATTTTTATTTTAAAATAAATTTTAATAAAAACCAGTTCAATTTTAATTCTAAACACGTTGGATCAGAAACCCAAAAGGCATGCACAGAACCATGCCCCCTGCCATGAAGTGCTAACAGAGTTGTGATTTTTACTTTGTTTCAAAAACATTTTTTTTTAAAATAAAATTTATTTTTATTTTATAATTTAATTTAATTTTTTTATGATTTTATTTGATATGCTAATATAAAAAAATAATTTTAAGAAATTATAAAAAAAATTAATATATTTTTTAATCAAAAAATAATTTTAATTATATTCCCAAAGAGTTGTTATCAAAGTGAGTGGTTTGGATGTTTGGTTAATGTAGAGAAATTAAACAAATCATGTGGGCTCTACATCAAAAAAATGGAGGTCAGAGTTTCATGGAAAAGTAGCAAATTACTGTTTTCCATGTAATATGACTAGGGAATTATTTATTTATTTATTTATTATATTTTATGTGTAAGGAGGAGTTTATTATTTATTATATTTTTTATATAAAAAACATATTTTTAATATTAAAATAATCTAAAAATAATTAAAATATAAATAAATATATTAGAAGAAAATCACAATATAATTTTTGTCTCGTAATTCTAATTTTCGTTTCAAATGATATTTTATTACATGTTGTTCCGAGATCGCAGATGCCTTCACGTATGAATTTATAATTTATGATGAAATTACAAGTAGTTTGATTGGAGAATAAAAACAAGTGTCTAATTTACTTGAATTATTAATTATATTTTATTATTATAATTATTAAATATTTAAAAAATAATATATATATATATATATATAAAAAAAATCACTAGTTAAAAGCAATATGAAAAACTTGGTAACCAAACACTTGAAACTACTTTTCATTAACCTCAAACTCAACCACAATTTTAACTAAATATTATAAAAATTATTTTAAATCACAATTAAAATACTTTTCATAAAATCATTTTTTAAAAATCTCAATCACAAAAACAAAAACAATACTAAGCACACCCAATATCTTCTCCAGTCGATCCACTTCTCAAAATAAACTAGTAACATTTCGTTCGTTCATTGGCTACAAGAATCCTAGTCAACTCGCTCGAGGAACTTGATGCCCTTGTCCACAAATTATTAATATGCCTTGTTTATATATAACTAGATAGCTAGGCTAGGCCTGAGAATATCAAGATTGTTGAATAAAAAATACAAAGATACGTTGAAAAATATTTTTTATTTAAAAATATATTAAAACAATATTTTTTTATTTTTTAAAATTATTTTTAACATTGTTAAGTAAGGGTGCCCGAATTTGTTTAACAAAAGGATAAGAAGAAAGAATGAGATCCGTCCAATATGACGAGGGAATTCCCACTATGTTATAAAATTATAAATTTTATAGTTATTAAATCCAAGCGTGAATTTAATGTTTTTTTAATTAGAACGAATGACGAGACAATTAAATTTAACTGATTTAATAATTTAATCGAACTGGTTAAAATCTATATATAATTTAATTGGTTTTTTTTTAAATTTAAAACAATGTAGTTTTTATTTTTATCTTTCTAAAAAGATCATCAATTTGTTTTTAAAATAACAGCTTCATTTTAAATTTGATTTCTAATTAACTCGGCTACAATATAAACTAAATTTTAAAACAGGTTAGGTTCTAGATAGAGTAGTTATTTTAAAAACAAATATTAAATTAATATTTCTTAATGAATTAAATATATTAAAGCTAAACAATTCTTAGAAACACAGTAATACCAAACAGGAACTCAATAACCATGATAAATTTATAATCAAGATCAGGAAAAGTAAATTGTTGATGAACAGTAATGTCTACATAAGATGTTACCGAATAAACAATATTTATTCTAAGAAAACCATTTTTTATTTATTGTCATAATTGTTTGTAGGATAAGAGTTTGTAGGTTAAATTCGTCAGCAATTTCAAGGCCGTGGCCCGATGAGAAAGCTACTGTGATGTCATGATTGATGGACCGCAGATTAGAGGACTAATAGCCCACTCCGAGGCACAGCTCTGTAATTATTCAGCCTCGCAATTATTACGGTGATAGATTCGCCGAGCCTTCCCTCAACTCTTCAAATCAGCTAGCTGGCAGGAGATCATATCAGGTCACTGTGATCGATCAACTCATGTTGATGTCCGAAATTCTTATCAGCAGAACATTGCCTGCGCCGGACACGTTCATGTTCTCAATGGTAGTTTGATTTATCAAGTTATTTTATATATTTTAGAAAATAATAATAATAATAATTTAACAAGCAAACAATATAAATTTTACACTAAATTACAAATGCACGAAAGGTTCGGTGCTTATGTTTTGTTGACAGCTGTTGTCTCCCAATCACTAACCTTAATAATAAACAGAGGTTTGAACATCGTATGCGTTTTGGGTTTAATTATTACATTAAACGAGTTTTGATTTTCAATAATAAAAAAAAAAAAAATGCAAGCTCCCTGCTCCTGGATCGTGCTTTGATAAGGGATTTCACCGGATAAATTCACATTTCCCATAAAACGAGCTGGTTTGATCTTATTCTCAAATTATTATTTTTTTTTAAAAAAAAAGTTTAACAAGAAATATTTTTAAAATAATCCAAAATAAAACCTGACTCGATTAAACCATGACCATTTGCCACGTCTTCTTGCGATCGTGACCTTCCCGCTCAAAAAACTTAACAGGCGAGGACGGTCTTATGCTCTTTCGCCGGAGACTACTTCCGTCCAGGTAAATCCCCGATTGATCTTATATCCGGCTACATTATGAAAAGATAAGGAAAGAATCACAAGAAATCGATAGCAGAACCACAAATCCGAGCTTCGAAATGGGACTGTTTAATAGTGCTGGCCTGTGGAATCTGCTCTTCCAGCCTAGCCTTTTGTGTCCAACTTTAAGGGATGCACATTGAAACTCAAGCTACAATTTTCGTCACAGCCTCAGAAGCTACTTATCTGTAAAGTTTTACTGATCATATTACTTTAAAATACATGCAAGTTTATCAAAGAACAGAATTAGTCTGATTAAACACAAGAACCTGGCTGGAAATTGCTACAGATTTTTACTAAACAGTACCTGGAAACGTTTCAGCCAATTTATATTTGCAGAATTCATGCTCCTGTAATCTACAGAATCAATTATTAACGGGCACACTTTCGTACTGCAATTCACTATAAACAAAAAGCAGAAGGCCATGTCTCATGTTTTGATGAATACCTACTAAAAAAAAAACAAATGACTGTGCCTTAAGATGTCTTCCATTGCAGCTCAATTTGGATTTGGCCGTTCCTAGAGTCAATGAGATGGTACTTCTCGTTGATTCTCCTGTTTGTCACGACATCTGCTAGGTTTATAATCACATAACCCAGGTATTCCTGTTTGGATATGAAGAATGAAGGAACATAAACGAGTTAGACAATGATCAACATTCAGCAGGATACAGCAGACTTTTTTCTCAAAGTTTCCAGAGGAGATGGTTTTAACTTCTTGAAAAAAATATGTTCGGATTGTTGGATCAGCCATGCAAACGATGGGTATCGAGGCAATTTAGCTAACGCAATGTATATACCTTAGAGTGGAGTAGAGACATCTTTGAGGAACTAAGAACTTCCACATGAAGTCTTTCACTCGTAGGTGGTTCCTCCAGCGTGAACTGAAACTCTTCCCCCCATTTCGGATCTCTATTTTTCTTCACATGCTGTATCAATACCAAAACATACATCATTAGTTGTTCAAACATCACTCTTCCACTGAGCATATATTACCAATTTACAAAGAGAATTGTATTAATATCACAGTTGAAGAATGGAGCAACTTGTTGGCAAAATTACAGTGAGTAAATAGAAATTGGGACTTCACCATGGAGGGCAAAAAACAGCCTAATTATGCTCATTAAGGGTGTTGTAAGTTTATGGCATACCTTGGTTCTTTTCTCCTCCCCTTTGAAAAGTAATCGGGCATAAGGATTTGTGTGGTGCTTTCCTTCAATATCCTGAGCTTCATGCACAATAACTACAAGCAGACCACCACCAGAAGGTGTTCCTTCAGGAGCTTTTCCCACTGCATTTGGATTATCTAGATCCCTTTCTGTCTCGAGATCCTTAAAGGGTTTGTAAACCACTTCAACAACAATCTGTCCACGTGATTTCTCATTTTGAATATCATTTGGATCCATATTTTTTAGCAGATCAAGAGTCATAACCTTATTCTCATCCGGTGTCAAATCTTTCAATGGAACGACATTCATACCCATCTTGTCATGTTTGCCAACCTGAGGAAAAGGAAGCAAGCAGCTCTTCAATCATCAAGCCCGGAAACCAAAGGACAGAAGCGTTAAGCCATGTAGCAAAAGAGAGTTTCTCATGCAAGAGACCTGTATGGCTCAGCCATCGACTATCTTAAACCACTCATCCATCCAACTCTCATGGTAGGAAAAACTTCTGAAGCATATGTGGTTGTTGAATTGCTTCAGGAATGCTATTCATGCTATCTTTCTGTCCTGATAGCTTCAGGTTTTTATGTTTCCAAGCAAATAAACATTGTCCTAATATGTAGGGGTTGCTAGTTTGTTAACAAATCATAGCATGATTTTGATGTCTATCAATAAATACGCAATCAATTATCCTAGATTACGCTGGTAGAACTTTTAAATGTCTTTGCAAGCTCAAGAACAATGAAGGCTTATTAGGCAAGATCATTTTGCCGAAGGTGCCCTGCCAGCCACACATAAGGATTTTGGAAAGGATAAAATAAAATACTTCAAGAAGTATCAAGATTCTAGCAGTGAAATTATGCAAATAATCAAATCCTATGCGAAGGTGGAAATTCAAAAAGGAGTTGTCCACCTTGTCAGAACTGTGGCAGAACAGGCCATCCTCCAGTCAAATATTGGAAAAGACTAGGTGCAATGTGTGACAAATGCAATCAATTTGACATGAAACTATCATTTGCAAAATCAAATTTCAGAAGCAAGAAGCAGATGCTTAAGTTACTGATCAAAATTATGAAGATAAGATGTTCATATCAACTTATTTTTCAACAACGAGCTCATTGAAATGTTAGTTGATTGATAGTGGCTGTACAAACCACATGATTTTTGATTGAAACCTTTTTAGAACCCTATAGCATACTAGAATTACAAAGGCTCGAATAAGGAACAATGACTATATTCCAACATTGGAAAAAAGAATTGTTGCAATTTCAAAAAACTTGGATGCAAAAACAATTTCAGATATCCTTTATGCACTTGATATTGATAAAAAAAAAATTGAGTGTAGGTCAGTTAATTGAAGACAAGTATTGTTGCATTCACGATGTTTATGGACAAAAAAATTTACAAGCTAAAATGAGAGGTAAAAGCTTTTTTTTCCAGTTGAGGAAGAACACATAACATATTCAACCAATATCAACATCACTGAAATCTAGCATAAAAGGCTTAGAAAATGGCTATCTTCAATAAATGATGAAAATGAAAAAAAATGCTGCAGTAATAGTACTATCGTTACTTCTCGATCATATACCAAGTTGTCATGTCTGTCAATTTGGTAAACAAAACTATTACGGGACACAAACATTGTTGATGAAGAAAACCAGAAGACGAGTCATTCATTCATCTCAACGGAAGACTAGTCGTTCATCACATGCACAAGAAGAACACGTTCTGTGTATTATTCCTTTTTCTGTTTTTAGTACACTTAGCTGGTAGAATATTTTTCTTTTGTTTTCTTTTCCCAGTTAGTTACGCAGTACAAAACCATAAGGGATGTGTGTGTATAAAGACCCATCTGTAAATTGAAAAGTAGTAGAGAAAATTTCAGCAAAACAGAGCAAGGCTCAATTCTCCAATCTCTTCCAAAATGAGTCGATTGTTTTTCCCTTCAAGGTTTTGATAAATCTTACAAAAACAGAAAGCCTTAGCCTAAATCAACGAGGAGGTCCTCACAAAAGCTTAAACTAATTCATATTGATGTGCCAGGATCTCTAAGAGCACCATTATTAAAAGGTAACCTTTACTATATTGTTTTCATTGATGATTTTACAATGCAATGGATTTTATTCTTGAAATTCAAGTAAAAAATGGTTGGAGTTTTCTGGAAGTTCAAGAAAATGGTGGAAAATCAAAGTAGTTTTAAAATTCAAGTTGTAAGAGCAAAAAATAGAAAGGAGAGCACCTCGGCATTTTGTGAAGATGAAAGCATTTAACATCAGCTCATGACTCCCTATACTTCATAACAAAATGGATTCAGTGAAAGAAGAAACAAGTATGTAATGAAGATAACTTTATGCATGCTACACTAAAAGGAGTTTCCAAAGGAATTTTAGGCGGAGGCAACTAATACAACATTTCTGCTTCAAAATCGATTTTTAACCAAAATTTTAGAAGACCATCATTTGAAGCCTGGGATGGATACAAATTTTCATCAAGATTTCTTAAAGTATTTAACAATGTGTTTTGTTCATATTCTACAGTTTAAATGTGACAAGTAGGCAATTTCATACATCTTCGTGGACTACAATCTAGTCTCTAAAGGTTACAAAGTGTATCAAAGAATTCTCAAAATAACAATGCTTCTAAAGATCAAACAACACCTCAATGGCATGATAAACTAGAAAATGATGCTCCAGTTAAATGCACAAGGTCACTTCTAGACATTTATTAGAGGTATAATGTGGTAATTTATAAGCATGAAAAGGCTTTCAAAGACCCAAAATGGTATAAAATAATGAAAGAAAAGATGTCAGATTCAAAAAAATAATAACTGGAAATTAGTTGACGGCCTTGAAGATAAAAAAAAATCGTTAGAGTAAAGTGGGTTGTACAGAACTAAACTAAATGAAGACAACTTTATCAACAAACACAAGGACATACTTGTAATTAAGGGGTCTGCTTACATTTTTTTGTGTTGATCACTTACCTTTGCTCATGTTACTAGATTGGATACAAAGAGCTAGAAAATGTTCCAATTAGATTTTAAATCAACAACATTAAATGTTCTACAGAAAAAAAAATTGGAGTAGCCAAATAGGTTTGTGATTCAAGGTAGAGAAGATAAAGTCTACTTGCTCAAAAAATCTTTGTGGACTAAAGCAAACACTTATAGCCCAGTACGGCAGGATAAATGATCATTTGTTAAAGCCGTGATTCTCAAAAAAGTTATATAAAGCCACTCTTAATGTCAGGAAAAAGAAAAAATTATGTTTTTATAGTATACTTTTATGTTGATGATCTTTTAATAGCAGAAAGCAATGCACGACAGATTGAAGAAATCAAACAAGAAATGATGTGCATTTTTGAAATGAATAATCTTGATCTTATGACTTATTTTCTTGGAATGGAGGTAAACAAAATCAAAATAAAGTATTCACAACCAAAAAAAAATATGCAAAGGAAATTTTGAAGAAATTTCATATGGAATAATGCAAAGCAACAAATACATCAATGAATTAAAAGGAGAAATGAGCAAAGGAAGATCTGATTGTTAAGGTTCATAAAGGAAAATATAGAAGCTTAATTGGTTGCTTAATAAAGCTTATTGCAACAAGGCTTGATATTGTATGTGCTACAAGTCTTTCATCTTAGTTTATGTATTGTGTTTGTGAAATACATCTGAGAGCAGCAAAAAGAAAATTAAGGTATATTAAATGAACTGTGAGCTATGGTATAAATTATAAGAAATGTCATAGTTTCAAGCTATGTAGTTTTTTAGACAAAGAGGATCTATTGATGACATGAAAAGCAATTGTGGACATTGTTTTAATATAGGATCATGAGTTTTCTCACGGTCATCAAAGAAACAAGAGATTGTAGCACAATCCACTGCAGAGGCGGTTCTCATATATTTATGTAGATAACCAAAGCAGCAATTGCAATATCTCACAACCCAGTGTTCCATGAGAAAACCAAGCATTTTTAACATTAAGCTTTACTTCTTAAAGGAGGTGCAAAAAAATATTGAAGTCTCATTAGTTTATGGCAAGTTTGAAGAGCAGTTAGCAGACTTGTTTACAAAGGTCTTCCAGTAAATAAGTTTGAGCTCTACGACAAGAGATCAGAATATGTAGATCCTAAAGCAAGGAGTGTTGAAGATTGCTTCAGGAATGTTATTCATGCTATCTTTCTGTTTTGATAGCTTCAGATTTTTATGTTTCCAGCAAATAAAAATTGTCCTAGTTTCTTAAGTTGTTAACAGATCATAGCTTGATCAGACTGCTAGAATACTAGTTTGATCTATAGTTGTAAGGATGTCTATCAAATAAATACGCAATCAATTGTCCCCAGTACGCAACATAGTAGCATTCTTGCAGTCTTTTAATCTTTTCCATTTCATTATTTACTTAAAAACTATTAGTGGTTAATCTTAAAAAGATGCACAAAGATACATACCTGTTCCCAATCATATACAAGAATCTCCAAGGCTTGAGATTCCGGGTCTTTAACGGTGATGTTAAATTCCTCGTTCCATTCGGGGTTCAAGTTTCTGTTTTTGATAGTTGTTTTCTTTGAAGGAATCTTCACTTCGGTAAGCTTTAATTTCACATATGGGTCTGATGATCCTAACATGTCTTTCTTTTTTAGATTCATTGCCCTCACAACCTTCACAGTGAGTATCCCAACAGGTCGCTTCATGGCTCTGACAAGTTTTAGAAAAGCTTAGCAGGTCCTAGCAAACAGATTGCATGAAAACATGGAGAAAAGGAGTTAAATGATACTTACTTTGAAGCATCCACTATTGGTACTACTAGGGTTTTTGGCCATAAATACATTCTTGCAACCTGATCTTTGATAAGCTCCTGAACAGGAAAAAAGGAAAGGAAGTAAGAAAAGGGTGAGAGACCGGAAAACCTTTATAAGAAAAAAGTTTCCCCTAATCCCTATGGACCATATAGATAGTTTGATCGATCCTTGGAATTGCAGTCCTTGTGTTGCAATGCTTTTTTAAGGCAGATATTTGTCGAAAGAACATGCACATTAACCTCCAAACAAACATCCAAATAGACATTATCATCAATGATAATCAACAGTTGCAGATATTATTTGTTGAAAAAAGGCATCCCTGGAAATGATGGTGGTGAGGAATTGTTTCTCGAAACTTGATGATGAGAGGAAACCACCTCGTCCCATCCCATCCAGCCATCGAAAAAGAAACAAAAATAAAAAAAGATGAATACCTGGACAAATTTGTACAGGCCAGGAATGGCCATTGCATCAGCTCCAAACAATTTCAATCCAAAGTCAACATGTGGCTGCGAAATCATAAAGAATGTATAATGATGCCAGATTCCTTGCTTCCAATTAAAATATCCCTGTGCATAAAATTCGATATAGTAACGCCACATACCTTCTCTAGCAGAGACACGTGTATATTGGCAAAACAAGGAAATGAAGGAATCAAAGGCTTTAGGGTGATACGAGGAGTGGCAAATACTTGCAAATCAACCACCTGAGAATGGTCCAAAGAGGTCAATGATGTCGATTGTAAAGAGAGGAGGGGATGAGCAAGTGCAAGTATTTTCATAGCCTACTCAAGTAAAACCAATAACTTCATTTCAACAAACAAAATCGTTTTTCTGTTTATTAGCAGTCACAAATCAAAATACCTGAACTGTGGCTTTGAGACCAAATGCTTTAACTGCAATGATAATATTTGGATTCCCAGCCCACTTCAATACCGGTTCCATGATCAGCTCTTTCTCATCAGTGATAAAAACTTTCATTCCTGGAATCCAGTAAAAGCAAGAATCAGCACTGTTCAAGACTTCACCAACTACCGCGCTGTGTAACTTAAAGCAGCCTTGTGTTGTATATATGCGCAGCATTGGTGTGAGGAAGAAGAGTCCACTTAATGCATCAGATGTTATTGAATGATTGGCTTACTGGGTTGAAGGCAGTGTATTTTCCATATTCAACAATAAATCATTTACAATCTGTTAAGCTATAGAATGAAATAGTTTACGAATACTATTACGAGGGAAAATCCCCACATGTTCTTAGTGTCAACATATTTTTAGGTTAAGGGTCTGTTTTCCCCGTAATGGGTGTTGGGAAAAGCATAGCTCCAATCTTAAAACCTGTTGATTGAAATGGTGAGACATTTGTTGACACTTTCCACATAGTTCTTTCAATTACAATGTTTTCTTAGATCACTATGACAAAGAAGTGTGCACGCAGGAGACTATGAAAGTGTGGGGAGAGAGGGAGGGCAATATAACCTGGAAAATTTGGTGGCAGGGAGCCCAAGGTAAGTGTTTCGAATTCAACAGAGTCAATTTTGTATTTTGGAATTTGCTCAGCAATAATGGGCTTCGCTATATTCTTTGCAGTCTTGCAGATTGCCTAGAAAACTAAAAGCCATCAAGAAAGCACATAAAGGAAAATGAATATGCCCTCAAACTGAAATGAAGCCTCCACAATCCAAAAACCATGAAGGCACCCATACCGTATCTAGGTAAGGCCACATGTTCTCAATCAGTTTGTTAAGCCAGTCAACCTTCACAGAAGAAAATTTATTAAAATCTATGAGAAGATTGCTTTAGAATCAGCATTTCTCTACTGTGATTGAAAAAAGCAAAAGACAACTGCAGGCAATAGCATACCCGATCATAGTCTGGATTTTTCACCCACTGGGGTATTTCTGGAAGCAGACGTTGCAAAGTTTTCGAGTCTTGTTCAATCAAAGGACGGACTACAGGATCCTGGATAAGCCAACAAACAGAACTAATCAATCAAATAATGAGATGAATGCACCAACTAATCAAATTATATGATGGTTGGAGTACTTATTAATCAGTGACGTTAATGGTAAGAAACTAGATAAAACATAAGTTAAGGTAGGCTGTCTTGAATAAAAAAGACAGTGGCATCTTGAAAGAAAATGTCCTTGCAAGAACAAAAACTCATTTCTGTTATGAAAGAACAGTCAGGATAGAGAGACATGTCCTCGAATCATTTCTGTTTTGGAAGAACAGCAATTCATTACAAAACTGTCATAAAGATTTATTTCTATATCTCCATATTTGTTCTTGCAACTAAACATATTTTTGTCTCTCTCTTTCACCAAATTTAGATTCCAAATATGATTTCAGTGGAAATTATGGAGAAATGCGAATCTCTGAATTGCTAAAATAGAGTGACATTTGTATTAACTGCTCCGTCTGTCTATCTGGATTCAGATTAAGCGATGAAACTGTCGCTCATATTCCATATACAGTCACCATGAAAACATATTAGCATGTGCAAATCATGGATTGCCATGCCCTTAACAGCCCAACACTTCATACGTTCTGCATACAAAAATGCATTAGTAATATCCAAATGGCACAGAAAACTGCTGCAATGTTTTTCTATATGGAGCCCCATACATGCAAACCTCCTACTCTAATAAAAAATACAACCCATCAACAGTCAATCCAAATCGGCAAACAATCCTGTGAAAGACCAACTTGTAATGGACTTGCCACTAATCGTCTTCTCAATGAAAATGTTAGCAGAATAAACCATGAAGATACATAAAAAGCCCAGTAAAGAACGGTAAATTCCAAACTCGTTCCATAAAAGTGAAGGGTAATTAACCATACATGGCCTTTAACATATCTTCATCCCTACTGGAGCTTAAAATAGCCCTGCAGATTTCTTTCCTATAGTTTACATGTCTCCACAACTAGCATATAGCAAACATACATTGCAGCCCGGCATGGAATCTTAAAAGGCAAGGTTAAGACCAAACAAAACCAAGAAAATGAAACACAACTGGAGAAACATGAGAGAAAACAAAAACAAAAACAACACTAACCTTGACATCGGTTGGCTGAAAATATATAAACATGTAGTACCCAATTGCAATCCCAATTGATGTTCCTACTCCAAAACCACAAAATCCCAATATACTACTCAATATTCCCATCTCTTAACAAATCAAACCCAGCGTTGCAAGCAGGGGAAAGGAGAAACGTAGCTGAAGGAGAAGAAACTACTAAAATTTTACAAGTGGGGCGATCATAGAGTGTCGCTTGGTCTTATCAGGTAAGTGCAATAAAGGTTGCATTAATTGATTCTTGTGGCCAATCTCTTAACGTTTCATGTTTGTAACGACTTTTATTTTGACAACGGCTGGGAAATGAAAGTTTCACCCGCGTGTTATTCAGGTGCTGTCGGTAAGGTCTGTTTGGGCATTAAAATATGAGGTGTGGGCTATTGATTGGCTGCTTTTTAGAGAAAGTAGGGCCACTTTTTGTAACCGCAATTGACTTTTTCAGTCCTTTAGGGGTGTTTGAGCCTCGAAAATATATTATTATCCAAAATTGGGATATAACCAGATAGATAGACAGGTGTTCCTTGTTCGGCAGTGAGCTGAGTTCATTTTTTTAATATAAAAAAACGCCAGAAAATAATAGTGTTTTTAAAATACAAAGAAGAATCTCGAACCTGGATTATTTATTTAAATGGGTTTAAATTTAAAAAGCACGATTAATATTATAGTAAGATTATAAAAAAAAAGTTCATGACCAAAAAATAATAATGATTAATAAAAAAAGTGTATCAATATTATAAAAGAATATCATCTAATTATTTTTAAGAATATTTGATAATTTATTTGATAACAAAATAAAAATAAGATTATTTTATAAAAGAAAAAAAAAATTTGAAATCTCAATTACTTAGCAAACCAAATGTTAAAAAATAAATTAAAAAAATATTTTTTTTCAAAAGATAAAAAAAAATCTAACTTGGCTTAGCAATCCCGTATAAAAAAATGAATATAAATAATTAATGTTAATTCTCAAGCAAATTAAATAATAAAAAATAAAATTAAAAAAAATCAGGTATACTTAAGTTAACTTAGCATACACGATCGAGATGACTTTAAGGATTTTGTTTTTCAGAAATACGAAGTTGGAGGTACTAGTAATGATCACTATTTATGCAACATGTAATTTGTCGAATTTCTAGAAAATATTCTGTCCATTTTCCAACAATGGACCCACTAGATTCATGACATGACAGAGATATTACACATAGTGTCTTTTACTGAACATAATAAAGGATGATTATGTTATAAGAACTTGAGTCAGCTCATAAATCATGCTAAGAATTTCAGCACACCGACTACGTGCGTACTTGTATGGGAGTATGTTTGTGTTTTTTTTTTTAAATATTTTTTTTATTTATAAATATATTAAAATAATGTTTTTTATTTTTAAAAATTATTTTGACATAAATATATCAAAATAATTTAAAAATATTTAAAAAAATTAATTTAAAATATAAAAAATATATTTTTTTCATAAATAAGAAGTCGCGAGACCTTTGCCTAGTCATAAAATGCTTGCTAGGCTAAATAGCTTGTATTTTAACCGAGACTCCGTTTCTTTCATGAATATTAAAAAAAATAATCCATATATCATATTTATATAATGTATTTGAAAGAATAAATTCATTTAAATTTTTTGCTTCAAATTCGAGATTAGAGAGTGGCGTACTTTTTTTTATCATTTAGTATTACAATAATTATTCCAACCTAAAAACTTAGTTATCTAAGGTTATAAAAAATGATTTTTATTATACCTTTCAAATGAAAGCTCGTTTTTTATTTATTTAATTTGATCAAATTCAAATAAAATAATATACGAGGTAAACACAATGAATGAATTAACCCACCCTTGCCCTTGCCCTTCAGGCACCAACAACATGGCTAAGGAGGATGGTGGGATTCCTGTGGTGGCCATTGAGATGAAAATGTTTTTGGTCTTGTGGAGGTGTGATTGGAGACAGGAGAGGACCCTTGTGATGTCTATTTGATTGACAAGTCACATAAAAATTCGTGCAGTTTGAAAGAAACCAAAAGAGAGACGACAGGGACAGTTGAGGTCACAAATATGCCATTAATTTAAAACAAAAATAAAAAAAATTTCAATTTTTATTTAAAAATAATTTTGAAATATAATGTTAAACATGAGCTATAAGTACATGAGGTGCACACACTGTCTAAATAAGGTCGGCATCACATGGGTTTTTATAAGAGCTTTTTAGTGTTTGTCTGCATTGTGTTTTAAGAACCATTTTAAAAGAAAAATAAAAGTTTTTATTTTTATTTTTTGTTTTAAATTAATTTTATTGATATTTTTGGATCATTTTAGTATATATAAATATCAAAAAGTAACTTTTTAAAAAAGATATTAGTTTAATATATTTTAAAACTAAAATCATTTAAAAAAAAACTTCAGCTGCATTGTGAAACATGCTCTTAATCGACAGGCCAAGGTACCGTAGTTGCCAGAAGGAAATCGAATCAAGCTTATAAAATGATAACTGGACAACATTATCAAAAGAGGTAAACTTGGTATCGGTGTTTCTGAGACAAAAATCTAATCCGACCACACCAACTAGTTAGGAAGCCGGCGAATCCCCGATTTCCATATGTTTACTAGCAATCTCTTATGGAATGGCTTGGAATGTATCCGAGGCCCAGTGAAGGAACTGGGCATGGCAATTCGGCCCATTTAGCTGAATCTGATCTACTTCTTGAAGACATGTCCATCAAAGCCTGGCCCATCCCAGTTAGTCAATCCAGTGGATTTTTTTTTACTCAGAAATCCAGTTTGTTTTTACTAAAATAATATTATTTAAAAACTTAAAATAAATAAACCTGAATTAAAGAACTTCATTTTGGGACAAATCATTCAATGGTCATTTTTGTCATCCATGAGCAATTAAGTTTTTCACTTTAACAGTGTAACCAGTATACTAGCCATTTCTTTCCCATCAAATATAATTAAAATATGATCTATAAATGATAATTTAATTCAAACTTGATACATTGATATGCTAATAGAATATTTATTTTTTAATAAAATATAATATAGTATTAATATATAAACACATGTGATATTTATAATTTCATTATTTCGTGTGGGTGTGGGTGTGGGTGTGTGTTGACTATTTTATTTTAATTGAATGTTCACTGCTTAGAATTTATAGTAAATAATAAAATTAAAAAAAGAGAGATTACAATGGAAATAAATGTTAAATATGAATGGCGTGTGAGAGATTTTAATAAAAATACACTTACGTCCTTTATTTAAATAACATAATTCATACACCTTTAATCTTTGGATTTTTTTTTACTATTTTTACTATTTTATTGAATGATTTATAGGCGTTATAAAGATGTTTGTGAAGTACTCTATGGTTGAAATGACTTGAAAATTGAATTGTTTAAATAGGAGAGGCGTTATCCTAGTTTTTCAAGTGACTTGAAAATTTAGTTATTTGACTAGGATAGATGTTGCCATTGATTTTCCATTAACTGTTGGAATATACCTTTCAGACTACATGTTATCTACCTAGCACCTGTTTGGCGCACCAGCACGTTTGCCAAACGCCATTTGGGATGAAGGTTTAAGGCGTTAGCCTGTTTGGTAACAACAAAATGGCGTTTAAAATAAGTGGGACCCACGGTGTTTTAAGTCCCAAACGGCGTTTTTTGAAAAGCACCTGGGAGGTGCTTTTCAAACGCCGGTCGAGACTCGGTTTTGATTGAATGAAAAAAAACATCTCATCTTCCCGAAATGTCATCGGGCCTGTTCTTCTCCTCTCATCTTCTCCATTGGAAAAATACCCAGTAAAATCTCAACTTTCTCACAAAATATGTCCACTTCTTTTTCTCAATCAAATCTGAATTGCCTCCAAAATAATAAAAGCAAAGCAGCGAAATAAAAAAACAAACCAGTAATTAAATAATATCAATACCTCAATTTCTGGTTCTTGAATTGTCTGCTCGGTCTCGGTTGTTTCGGTTTCTCCTTGTGAAGAAAAAGGAGTGAACTTTGGTGGGGAACTGGAGTGAAGGTTTGGTAAGGGAAAAATTGGGAATACTTCTGCTGTTGTTGTGGCTAAAAGAAAGGCAAAAGGGATTTGCAAGTTTTAAGGAAATGCTGCTGATGTTGATAATCCGTGGCGCACTGAACGGCGACGTTTTGATTACAGTGGCCATTTTCGTTTTGGAGCAGAAAGAGGGGGGGGATGAGTACTATCTAGAAGAGAAGATAGAGTTAAGGGTTTATTTATTAATTAAGGAGGAGGGTCTTTGAATTTTATGTGAGCCGTTGGATGGACTCTTATTTTAATCGGATGGCATCCTTTTTGTTTTCAATCATTTTTCTTTTCGTTGAGAATAAAATTCTAGGCTTCTCCATATGAGTCCTGATACTTTTTCGTATATACTTTTTCGTTGAAAAAGTTGGATTTTTTTTAAAATATTTTTTATTTTAAATTAATTTTTTGATATTTTTAAATTATTTTGATACACTAATATCGTAAATAATTTTTAAAATTTACTTGAATTATTAATTATATTATATTATAATTATTAAATTTACAATATTTAAAAAAATTATATATATACCCTTTTAAGTAATTTCACAAGTTAAAAGCAGTTTGTAAAGTTTGGAAACCAAACACCAAAACTCATTTTTCTTCAACCTTCAACTCAACCACAGTTTTAACCAAACACTAAACTGCTTTTTTTGAACCATAGTTTAAAACTCCATTTTTTCAACCACAACCGCAACCGCTACCGCCCTCCCAAACAGGCCCCTAGACAATCAACATATTATTTAAAAAATAAATCAAGCCTAAACGAGCAGGCTTGAGCTACCTGTGTGCCTGAGTTTCCCCTTGCAACACCACAAACACTCTGGGCCATGGACCCAAGAATATGGGTTATTTTTTGGTATTTTTAAATGGATAAATATATATTCTTTTAAAAAAATATTGAGGTCAACTAAGTTCGTGGCCCAAAGTACATGTTTGATGAATTAAACCATGACATCAGAGCTATTTGTTGTTTTCAAGAAAAAATTTAATTTAGATTTCTTTTTTCTTAAATAATTTTTAAATTTATAATTCAGTTAATACCCTCCTTTTTATTTTAATTTTTAAAAATAATGGAAAGAGTTTTTTATTTTTAAAAATGACGTTGTGTGTATCTAGCACATGGAAAGATTATAATTCATCTATAGTTTTTTTTCTTCTGATTTTCAATAAAAATAAACTGTATTTTTTAAAATAAAAATATTTATTTTCAAATAATATCTATAATATGCGCATCATTGCATAACATTTTTTATTATATTTTATTTAACTAGTTTAATATGCGTGTCTACTTTGTTAAAAATAATAATAATAAACAAATTCAACCAAGACTATCGAGTGAATATATTAAACCACACATGTCTCTTGATTATTTAATTTTATTTTTGGTTATTATATTTTTTTTTACTGTTTATCGACAATTCGACACATACAATTCTTATTCTACTTGATTGCATAAACTGTATAATTTATATAATTCATTCAGTAAATAAAAAACACATAAAGAAAGTCAATACGTGGATATTTTTTAAACCAAACCAAATTTTTATATATTAGAAAAATTATATACACATTGCATCGAATCAAGTCAAAGACAAGCTGAATTAAATTAGTTTGATTTTTTTTAAATAGAAAATTGAAATGGATCGAATTTTTCAATTAAAATTGATTATTCAACTCAATATATTATTTTTTATTTAACAACATATTATTTTAATATATTATTAAATAAAATTAATTTAAATAATCATCTCCACTACAATTATGAACACTTTAAATTTCTGGAACGAAAAAAAGGGTGATACTCTGGCTTTGGCCATCTATACGTTGTCACGTGGTCACTCGTGATTATCGAGAAAGAAAATGTCGACCAAAAGAAAGGAAGATTTGTTCTCTTTATCAAGGAAAGAACAACCAGGCGTAAAATTGAAAGGGTGACCACTAGCAAGTTAGGAACAAAAGAAACTTGGAGTGAGAGTATATATATTTAAAAGTGTTTTTGATAATGTTATACAGGTTAATTTTTAAAATATTCTTTAATTAAAAATATATTATGATAATATGTTTTTATAATTATTTTAAATTCTTTGACATTAGTGTATTAAATTTATTAAAAAATATAAAAAAAACATATATCTGTGTTTTATAAAATAAAAAATAATTTGAAAAAAATAATACAATATCAAATATACACGAAACTATCAAGATTGATCCTTGTGAAAAATCATTTCATTATATGTATGTATGTGATAATATTAAAATAAATATTCATTAAATCCTCGTCCCAAGTTAACTCCGTTGCAAGCAATTGATTGGGAGATCCATTCCTTAACAACCAACTATGTCCTGCATTTGTCGAGCCTTACTTGTCAAGTATCCGAGGGTTTTTAAAATAAATTTAATTTTCCCACTTCGATTTGTGATTTAAGGAAAGCAAATTCAAGGACTGTCTCTGAAAAAAAATGTGTTCTGATAGTATAGAAATTGTGATTTTTCATTTTCATGTATTTTTTATAAGAATCTAAAATAATTAATATTTTACTCAATTACTTAAATTTATAAAATATATTTTTCAGAAAACTGAAATTTAAATATATCTAAAAAAAATAAGAAAAATATTTTTCATTCAAAAATACATCGAAAAAATTATTTTTGAAATTAATACATCTAAAATAATCTAAAAATACTAAAATTTTTTTAATTTCAAAATAAAAAAATATATTTTTTTTTCAAAAAATATTTTCCAAATTCATTCTCAAACACCCACATCATGTACTAGAGTAACACGTGGATCTCATTTGTCCACGTGTAACCAAGCCTAGGATTCATCACTGTATTATACTATTATTATAGGACCACCCCTAACGCCTAAAAAAAAATCTTCTCGTGTTGCCAAGATTATTCCCTGCACATGAGGTCATAACGACTACACAATAATACTATACCTTTTTTTTTCTTTCTTTTTTCATTTAACGTGGACCCGCCACGCTTATATTTTGTATGGCCAGGATTCTTCTAGTCCCTGTCTTCCGAGACAAACTTCGAGGAACCCGAGGAAGAAATCAACGGAAATAATCTTCTCAACGGCTATTTCAAAAAATCACGATCAGACGGTCCACAGAACATCCGCGGTTGCCAGCCAAACAGTATTATTGTGTTTGTGTTTTAAAAATGTTTGTTTTATATAAAAAATAATTTCCCCTTTTTGTTTTAAATATTTTTTTATATTTTTTAAATAATCATGCTAATTGAAAAAATAAAAAAAAATATTATTATAATATATTTCTGAAAAAAAAGTTATTATTTTTAACAAGAAGTAATAATACGGTATCTTGAAAAATAGTAGACCGGATTGTGTCGGTAAAATCAGGAGTAATCGGCACATTTTCATTAAAACACCAAGAAAATATATATGTAAAAATGAACAAAATTATAAAAGAAGGCAAAATTTCAGATCAGGCCTTCCACTATATATTGTTTATTGATTGAGTCCCAAAACCACCAATTTAGTCATGTAAAAATATGTTTTCCTAATTATTTAAAGTATTCGACGGGAAAATACCTAAATGTTTTTTTGAATTTAATACAGGTAAGAGAAATCTAAAATATAGTTAAAACACCTTTTATACTCTTAACTATATGTGTGTTTTGTACGTCCAAAATGGGTATCTCAACATCCAATAATTTGAGCGACGCTGTCTCCAATTTTTTAATCAAGGATCGAATTGGGTAAAAATGTATAGATAGAGGACCTAGTGGATAAAATCAGTGGTTAAGACACTAATTATGAAAACATATATAGTTGGAGGATAAATACGAGGTTTGCCCAAAAAAAGTGAAGTAGCCGTTGCCGGCATGCCTCCTATAAAAGGACGTGCTACGGTTACCGAAGGTTCATGAAACTTGCAAAGAGGAAAATATCAATCTCCTCCAATTCTCTAACAGGGATTCTCAGGATCCGTTGTGGATAATACACAACTATTCTATTTTTCTTTTTTTTTGAGAGCAAAATTTGTCGAGTTATACCGTTGTGGATAATATCAATCTCCTTCATCTATCAAGGGTATTGTTTATTTGGTGATCGTTTCTAGGAAATCTCAAAGAGAATCCTATGAAATTATATTGATCCTTCCTTTTCTCTGCTTAAAATTTTGTGAATCTTGTTAATTTATCAAATCTTTTCTACATCTCTGTCAGAAAAAATTTCTTGTATTTTTCTTCAGAAAATCAGCAGCAAGGAGTCCCCATCTGGCTATTGATCGTGTTTTTTTAAAGATCATTGCCTCTTGTTGTTTTTTTTCTGTTTGAATTTGTTCATCTAAACTCATCTTCTTTAGGTATATAACAAGCTGAGAAATTTGAAACTATGGAGGCCCGTTGTGCACCATCAATAGCAGATCGTCACCGACCAATCTCTCCATACAAGAAAATAAGAAACCCACCTAAGAAAATCAGCCATACTGCTAGTCGCAGTTTCATTTCAAGATCCCTAGAAAACTTGCCTCCTATGAACTACAATAGCTACAGCAACAACAGCCATGGAGTCGTCCTCTTCGCTCCTCGAAATGATTCCCTCCACTTCTCCTACCCTCCCCCATCTTCACCGTCCGTTCTAAATCAGCACCAGCAAAATTATTACCATGAGAGGCATGCCAAGCCACTTTCTTTTCCTCTTCCAATCTCTCAACCCCGTCAGAATTCTCTTCCTTCTCGAAGCTTGGCCTTTTCTTGCCCACCTTCTGCTACAAGAAAGACTAATAGTAGACCCAGAGACCAGTCTCTCACCCCAAAGAAATCTAAACAACCCAACACCAAAAAAGTAGAAGAGCCAAAGAAACAGTCTTTGATCATTGAATCGACTGAACCATTAGGACCTGACCCAAAAGATTTGCCAAAATATGTTTCAAAGCTTTTATCATCGTCGTCGTCGTCGTCATCATCATCAGGTAATGGTGTTATTAATAGTACTGTTTTAATGAAAGATTTTGAGAAGTTTTCAGGTTCGGCGTTTGCATTATCTCCACATCCAAGCAGCTTGCCTTTGCCCAAGTTTTCTATGAGACCAAAGCTGAGCTGTTCTGCTGAAGCGGCCGGGATTGATGCCGGAGCTACAGATAATCTCCGGCGACTTTTACGTCTCCGGTGAAGTGCAGTTATTTCCATTTGTTACTGTGTGGTGGGTGATAATGCAGTGATCTTTTAATAACTGTAAATAAAAAGCACAGCCGAGAGGCATATGCTTGCCTGGTTGTGGCTTTCTTCTTTTCTCTCAGTTGTTTTTCAAGGATGTTTGTGATCACCACCTGCGTTTTTAATTGGGGTGCACAAACAAGTTACAAGCAGAAAGAGAAGCTTTAGCAGTTTCCTTTTTCCTCTTTATTTCCATATTTAGAGGGGAAAAACAGATAACATTATGTATTTCATCTGTACCTTGGTTTCTTTTATCTGTAAAAGCATTGGCCTGAAACTTCTGTCGAGCGTTAACATTCATAGAAGATTTGGATTCATCTCTTCCTAGTGGGTCTGGTCTGAGACTTCTGTCGAGTGTGTTATAATATAACATCCATAGAAGATTTGGATTCATCCGTTCATCACTACGGATCCTGAAAAGGGACATACATGCCAAATCAAAAGGGAAAAAAGAAGCGCTATAATGGAGAGATGGCCTAATTGTGTTTAAAATAGCAACAAAACGAGTTCTTCGAAACAATTTAATTTAATTTTGAAAGTAATTTTTATTCAAGAATAAATGAAAATAATTCTTTTTTTTTAAATGTTTTTATTATCATTATATCAAAATATCTAAAAAAATTAAAAAAACTAATTTAAAATAAAAATAACTTTTTAATTTTTTTTTTCTAAAAACCTCTTGAAATAATATCAATTCTAGCTCACGGTCCAAAAAAACTTTATGCAATTTATAGAAGAAGTAACTGATTACTCTTTGATATAAATCTAAAATCATGAAATTAATAAAAATTCTCTTTCAAATCCAATTTTACTGAAATAATTTTACAGGAATACAGAGAGGTTTGTACTATAATATCTTTTCAAGTTCTAGTAATTAAAATTGCACTGAAAAAATTAATATAAAAACAAGAAAGTGAATTTTCAAATCACAAATAAAACTTTCCTTTTTTATTTACTGAGATCTACATATTGATTATATGATAGAGCATGTGATTACCATAATCGAATCTCATTGCAAGAACATCACGCAGGGACAACTATCCCAGCAATACAAATTGGTCTCGAATAATTAGGAACCCGACAAGTCCTACTCGTCTAATAAATAATAACATTCGAATTGCCACTTTAAGCAACTAGGCGGGCCTAAATAAACAGTGATATACATTTGGTTTGGGCTTCTGTTTGCTCAATCACTTTAAGCAGGCCTGAATAGCAATTCAATTCTTATGGATGGTGAAGCCCATTAGGCCCATTCTTGTTATCCACCAGGCTTGTGAAATTTCAACCACACCCTAAAAGGTTCAAAATCTTTTTAATTCCGGAACAAATAGGTGAGTATGCCGGAACTCCGTTCAAGTCATAATTATTAAATTTAGTTAGAAATCGAATTGTTGATCGAGGTTTTCTTTTTAATTGTATCAGATGCTCACTATATTTAGATGACTCAGAGAATTGATATGTATCTCGACTACTTCGGCCAAATTGGATGGGATCAGGTCTAGAAAACTTTTTTTTTGTCAAATGCCTCTCTTTTATTAATAAAATGAATGTTTGAGAGTGTGGTTGAAATTACTTTTAAAAATATTTATTATCTAGAAATATCTTAAAATAATATTTTTTTTTATTTTTTAAGAATTATTTTTAACATTAATACATAAAAATAATCTAAAAACATAAATAAAATAAAATAAAATAATTTTTCAAAAAATATTTTTAAAATATTATGCTAAACTGGCCGAAGTCACAAGTGCATTGGATATAAAATCTGAGAAGTTTGTCCGATAGGGTTTAGATAAACTAATGGAAGTCAAAACAACGGTTCTGGTCGCACAGAGGTTATCAGCTACTCGCGATGCTGATAGTATTGCAGTGCTGCAACATGGGAGGGTGGTCGAAATCGGAACCCATAACCAGGTCATTGGAAAACATGGCGGCATTTTAAAACAACCAGTCAGTCTACAACAAGACAAGAACACACAATTATAAGTAATAGGTCCCTTTTACAGGGAATCTAATCCATAAACAAATATTTTTCTACCTGTAACTTCACCTAACTAAGCTGAGAGTGTGCAGATTCTCCAAGCACCAAGTTTCTTTTCGAGCTATCTGAATGTCATAAAACAGATTCCATTACTTGAACCTGCTGTAATTTAGTTTCTGTTATCGCAGTCATCTTGAACAGTTGACAGTTGTTTAAGCCTCATTTTGTCTGAAACCAGTCAGAAAACATAGGAATCTAAGCTGGATTTTCCCAGTTTGGTTTTCTTCAACGATTACTTGTCCAGATTCAGGCCTGAAAAAGTTCTTACACCGAATCCCAGTCATATTCCTGCTCTCTCTTTTTTGTTTCGAACAACCTTGTACACTCGCTCCAATCCTTGATTTTTTTCTGCCAGGTTTACGTTCCTTTTACCTTCAAGGACATAAACTAATCAAGTTATGGAATCTCGCCAGCAATATTATATACAAAAGATGCTAGAATTAAAGTAGATGTTAGCTACAAGAAAGTTGTTGGGGGGGTTGGTATTCGGTAGGCCACGATCCAGCAAGCTCGAATCTGCTAATAGAATTCTCTCGGTGTGCTTTGCAAGTTATGGGTAAATTATAATTATTTACGCAATTAGTGGAGCAGGATTGCTTTCCTTCAAGGATGAATCAAAGATAGAATCACCAGAAATTCTAGACATGATGCCATGATCTACGAGACTCGGAAAACTTTTGACAGAAGGAAAATACAGGGTTTGGGCGGTGCCAATTGTTTTCCTCTGAGGTTACAACTTGTGGGTTTATTGCTGACATGGAATAAAAGATGATGCTCGTATGATTATTATTGATCGATCACAGAGACTATTGGGGGGGGTAGATTAGACCTGGCCACGTCTTCTTGATGGAACAAAAATGCCAGACACGTTGATTGTCATTCCATGCCACTACATATCCTTAATTGTCTTTGTTTTTGTGCGAACTTTCCTTGTTTGGTTGGGCAAAAATGTTTCGTATCAGGTTCGAGCCATGTGATTATTATAATGATAATCATTGAAAGCTTGTATGATCATTAACTTTAGAACCAATAATATTAGTTGAGATATGCGTAAACTAATTTAAACATTTATGTTAATAAAAAAAATTATTCTAAATTGTTTAATAGGTTTTTGATTCTGAGCAATGGTATTAAATCTAACCGCATTTAGCTCGATTTAGATTTTAAAAAACTACGAGATATCTAACCTCGTTAAAAACTAATTTGATTGATTTAAAAAAAAACAATATCATTTTAAATAATCTAATTGACTTAAGTTAATTTTTTTTAACTTTAAACCGGGTTTAAGAATTTTGATTTTGAGGTGAGGGATATTTCAGATGACTATCATAAAGATCATATTTAGTTTATTTTTCCAATCTCCTGAAAAAAACATGCCATCTTCGTGAATAGCAAACATGCTGTATCTTTAACCGAATCATGCTTTAAGTCACAAATTTTTAGGTTAATTTACCAAAACAAACCAGGTTTAATAGCTGATAAATAGATCTATTCACATGAATTAAACTATTATTAAAAAATGAAAGTATCCAATTAATTTCTGTTCATGTCATCCAAAAATTGTTTAAAAATAATGTAAGAAAATATTTTTTAAAAGTTAAATAATAGTATATTGTGTACAATTTAGTTACTTATTCAAGACAAAATAAATAAAGATAATTGAGAAAAAAATAAAAATAAATAAATTAAAAAAGGTTAAATAATAATAGATGAAAACAAAACATTAATGATATTTTAATTGAAAAGATTTGCTATTAACTTTAGGCAATTAGAAAAAGAAGAGTTGGTAGACTTTTGGATAGATTAGCTGGCAAATGGTTGTCTAGGTAAGCCAATCCCAGCACAAACGCCTCTACCGCAAAAATATCGTACCTTCTCCTCTTCTTTCTTCGTTGCCTCTCTGTCTTACTTTCTCTTCTAGCATTGTAAAATTAGGGTTATTTTGCTCTCCATTTTCTCCCTACACTCTTCAGATTAGGGTTCTTTATCGAGTCTTAGCGTCCGATCATTTCAATTCTTGAACTGGTAATGAACAACCATAACTCTAGGTCACTATCATCGGCTTCAATTTCTGATCAGAGAAAAGAGAAGCAAAGGAGAAACCGAAGCCATTGAAGAAGAAGTAGTTGTTGTAGTGGTAAGTGAAGTGATCGGACGGTTAAAATGAGCGCGTCCAGGTTCATAAAGTGCGTTACTGTTGGCGACGGCGCCGTTGGCAAAACTTGTATGCTTATTTCCTACACCAGCAATACTTTCCCTATGGTACCCTCTCTTTCTCTGTTTCCTCTATCGTAATTTTGCACATTGTACGTTTTCGTGGTCTTTTTTGGGATATCTTTTTATCTTGCTTGATCGTAGAATTTAATTTGAAGCACCGTTTTCTTAAACTATCTTCTTTTGTTCCGTGAAAGTATTTTTTTAGCGTCTGTTGTATACCTGTCATGATAAATGCATTGATTGTGTTTATAATTACATGCCTATAGGCTTTCGAATTAGTCATTTTTGTTTTCTAGATTGGCAATTATTCATTGCTGAATTTTGAAGAATCCTTGTCAGATTTCAATGTACATTGTCGTTGGTGAATTTGTAGAAATGATTCAGATTTTAAATATTCTAGTGGTCTATATGGTGTATATTGTAGCGTGGTTTTTGCTTTTCTTTAAATAAAGTTTGGGGACACATAACCAGTTATTAATGTTGTCATTATCTGGTGTATGGCTATTGTGATGCAAAACAGGACTATGTACCAACTGTTTTTGACAACTTCAGTGCGAATGTGGTTGTGGATGGAAACACTGTCAACTTGGGGTTATGGGATACAGCTGGTAATTAGTCTTTATGAAATCTTGTTATTCATTTGCTTATAAGATGGAATGCCTTCTTGTGTTGAGTTTAAAGAATTTCATTGAACAGGTCAAGAGGATTACAATAGATTAAGGCCTTTGAGTTATCGCGGGGCTGATGTCTTTATTCTCGCATTCTCTTTAATTAGCAAGGCCAGCTATGAAAATGTTGCCAAAAAGGTGGATTGTCTATGGATAATAGTTTTATTAATTTCCTGCAACACTACATGTCTACAGTTCTTTGCACTGATAATTTATTTTCTGCCGTTTTTCCATTTCAGTGGATTCCAGAACTGAGGCATTATGCCCCTGGGGTTCCAATTATTCTCGTTGGAACAAAACTTGGTAAGACTATCTCTATCACCACATTTTAATCGTGGAATGGAATATCTGAATTGTCATACTAGCTGGGTGGACTTTCTAGGCTAAGCTACTAAACTGACTGGTCACTGTCCCTTTGTTCGACATACCAGTACAACCTGGCTTTGATCCTGGCCCAATCCTAACCTTGATAAATAATCACCAACCATGTCCTAGCTTATATCACAATCAAGAACTGCACAACACATTGCTTATTTTCCATTTTGCACTTTTTTTTTCCATTTTGGCATGCATGTTGCACTTCTTATTGCTACTTATTTAATTCTATCTGAGAATGCCAGGCTGCAATGATTCTAGGATCATTGCATTGCTTGTGGCAACTGTTTTGGGAGCTTAATGCTTTTTAGCTTTCAGTACTCTATTCTAATCCAAACTATCTGTGTCCATTTTCTATCATCTTTTATTGAGATTCAAGATGACTCTGTATTAGCTGAGTTTTCCAACTAGAGTTAGCTGCTGTTCTTTCTCTGCTTCCTTTATGCAAAATTTCATAAAGTTCTTTTTTTGTGTACTGGTTCTTGATTATGCTGTGATACACAATTGTCAAAAATGTAAAACAATCCCCTTTTCCAATGAAGGACTAAAATTTGAGAAACACTTCCCATTGTTAATGAAGGACTAAAATTTGTCTCAAACTAATGTTTTTCAAAGCGAAACTTCTCTTATTGTTATAATCATTCTCCATCTGTAGATCTTCGAGAAGACAAGCAGTTCTTTGTTGACCATCCTGGTGCAGTGCCAATTACTACTGCTCAGGTAAATATGACCATCCTCGAGTCTCTCCTTCCCCCAACACACCACACACCGATTCTTTCTTTTTATAATTTCCTTTAATTAATTTCTTGGCCTGTCTTTGCTCTTCTTGAAGGGAGAAGAACTGAAAAAACTTATTGGAGCTCCTTTCTACATTGAATGTAGTTCTAAAACACAGCAGGTATACACATCCTCTCTCTCTTTTTTTTTCCTCCTATGGGCACTTTGTTATGCCATTGCCAATGAGGGATTTGTTTTGTAATTTCAGAATGTGAAAGGGGTTTTTGATGCGGCCATTAAAGTGGTGCTCCAGCCTCCAAAGCAAAAGAAGAAGAAGAAGAAGGGGCAAAAGGGTTGCTCCATATTGTAATTGACAAAGGCATGATTAGGTTTGACAGAATAGAATATGATCTGCCTGCCACTCACTGCAGCCAGTCATTACTTTGTCACCTTTTCCCATTCTTTGCCCCCCTCAAGGAAGCAGGAAGTCTTGTATAGTCTCGACTGACATTCTAGGAATTTCCATGAAAACGTCAGATTGATTGTTTCTTGTTTTCCTCAATCTCTTGGTCTGTAATTGAACTGCATCCCTCGTCCAACATACGCTTTTTTTTGAGTTTAATTTGGCTTGTAATATCTAAATTTGTCTCGTATTAACTTGATGGGCGGATCCTATTGTCAAACTACTACTTCCTGGCATTAGATGTGGTGATTAATCGATGTAGCTGACCTCCAGTATGAGGTTCGCAGAATCTCTAGCCACTTGCTTCGCATCTTATTCTGCAATGATGGTTATTTTGTTTTCAGTTTAAGCTAATGTATTCCTCCCTTCTGGATTCCGTACTCGTTTACCCTTTTGTATTGGATTTAATTCGACAATGGATTTTCTGATCCTGAATTTAATCCCAGAAATGGCCATGGCAGGTCACGATTCACGGCAATTGCTATGGAATCGTTAAAATGTTATTATTTCGTCGAAAGGTATTTTATTCCAGCGCACGAATACCATATACATTCTCGCGGGGTAGGACCGAAGCATGGTTTAACTGTAGGAACTATTCCTATTAAATTGGAGCGTATAATTTAAAGTCTTTTCTCCTTTTAGGCTTTAAATGTAAAACAACCACCCTGCCTCTTTCAGAACAAGGACAGCTTGAAAAGCTTTTATTTTGCGGGCACAATTCAATCCTACTCCCGCAAACAGTACAAAGAAACCCACCAAACGCTTGCCAGAGCAGACATTGTATTTTGAGAAAGCTACAAGGGCTGCCCAGCCCTCACTAATCTGCAAACAGACGTAAATTGTTCTCCGAAGTGACACTGAAAAGCAATAAGAGAATAATAGCAGGCAGCAATCCCCCCTTCTTATTCTGCCCTGGACTGGCCAGCACGGAAAGACAAGATGATGCCAACGCTTAAGCTAAGACGAGGATAAGAATCATTCCAACAAAAAGTTTAGGCTGTTGAATGCTGCCTTGGGACTAAATTTGTGCGTGCAAGTAGATTGTCTCTAAAAAGCACCCGATAAAATATTTTGGATGTTAGGGACCTTATGGTATTTTGGATGTTGGGGACCTTTAAGCCAAATAATAGGCACTTGTACAGATTAGACGTACCTGGAGAAAAATAGTTACTAGGACACTACGATGCTTTGACCAATAATTATTTGAAAAGTTTTCCCCAAGAAGAATCTACAGAAAATAATTATAGAAATTCGGGTTTTTTTTCCAAGACAAACCAACATTCCTGGACGGCTCCTTCCGTCGAATCCCAAACATCTCCTGGACATCTTATTTACATCTTGATAGGCCCGAATTTTTCACCCATAACACCGCCCTTTTGTTTCTGGAACTGAATGTACCGAATTGTGCTGGCAAAGAAGGCATCTGATGCTGGATCTGGTGTGGAGTCACTTTTCATTTCATCAGTGATTAATTCTACCAGCCCCTGGATTGCAGCACTAGTAATCTGTGGGTTTCCTTTCTCCAAAAAGTACAGGTACCTGAAGCATGTACAGAGGGTCCATAATTATCGTATAATGCCAGACAATATGTGACGTAGGGATACGAAATTCAAAATTACAGGTTCAAGCTACTCACTTGTTCAATATTTCAACAAACAATGTGACCGGCCCGCTGGTACCGTTTATTGCATTGGCCATCTGCTGAGCTGCATTTGCAATTCTCAAGGCACGCTTGAGGCAGAGGAGGGCCCTGGCATTAGAGAAGGCATCTGGAGTCATACTCTCAAGAGTTCTTCTCATATATAAGAAGCTAAAACTTGCTACAACTTGGAGTAATGTAGGTTCAAAAGTAAGAAAACCCGGCCGGCGGGTGGACAAATGCGTGCAGAGGACCAAATGATTCATGGACACAACTGTACAATTACTCAAATAGAGTAAAATGCTTTTAAGCAAAACAGTACAGCACCTTTCCCCATCCTTGATGCCATCCTTTTCATCAACCCAAAATAGATGCGAGCAAGTGTACACTGCTCTGCACTGATCAGGTTTCTTCAAAAGCTTGGCAGAATACTGATAAAGGGAGAGAAAAGAGATAAGGAGACAGTAAAGGTTTTGGCAAAAATCTGCATGGAAATGACACCGTAATAACAGGATAAGCAAGCGCTATTACTCCCGTGGCCTTGTGTGTTAGAGTGTCCCTGTTCTCAACACCAAATACATTCATCCTCTGGAGAGCCCCAATTATTAGATGTATTGCAGTCACCTGGGCCTTTGAATCCTGAAACAATTTGTAGATGAAACTATAAAAAAATATAATCAGAAAATGTGACCCACATCACTCTTTATTTCAAGAACATGCAGACAGTCACTCTGTGAGTGGCTCGAGCAGAAGGAAATGGTTTGCAAGTAATTACCGCAACTTCTTCTTCATACAATATGAATGCCTTCGTAAAAAAATCATAAGCAACTGGCTCAAGATCACAGTCATTGGCAGACTGATTATGATCATAGAACAACAAATAAGAGGTCAGAAATGAATAATTAAGCATAAGTTTGCACACAAGTGTAAGCAGAAAAGTTTTCCCTTACAAGATATGGTAAAAACAATGGTGATTGTAGCAATGAAACCAGAAGGTAAGACATTATAGCCTTTTATGCCAGAAAATGGCTCAAAGAATAAAGAAAAGCCTCTTTTTTTTTCTTCCCTTATTTCAAATGCCATTGTGTATGGGGTACACTTGTGCATGGATTTTATGACTGTTTTTTATTTTTATTTTTTTTTACTTTGAACATAAATATTTTTTTCCTTTGATCATTTTCAGGTCTATTTTCTTAAGTACCAAGTTTAGCCATGGTATACCTCAGCACATTGCAAGTATAACCTTAATGCCAGCTCAGGTGAGGGAACCGATGAAAGAGCCTCGATTGTCTGATAAAAAGGATAGCATACTATAAGCATCAAGAAGATGAATTAAATCAAAGAAAGGAACATTAGCATACAACATTAACAGAGTGACAGCAATAGGTTGATAAGAAAGCAAGAAAAAAATAGCAAAGAAATTTGAGCACACTTTTGGCAAGGAAATTGTCCATAATGGGTAAACTCAAGAGGGTGAAAACAAAATATGTAGGGAACATGCAAAGACATCAGCCATGGCACATCTTGACAGCAATAAAAGATTATGCTAATATAAACTTGCCTCATTCAGGAGCTGAAAAATTTTCGTAGGAGTTGCGGGCTCTTCTTCTTCTCCTACTACATTTCCATCATGAGCTTGCAACTTCCTCACCAACTACAAACCACACAGAATTTCAATAAACAGTTCAGTTCAAGAGAATATGAAGTATTCCCGTAGAGAAACATCCGCATTGTTTGTCTAGGGTTATGCAAGAACATAAAAGTCACTAAAGAAAACTCTTTTTGTAAGATCAGAGATCACAAAGTTAAACCACAACCACAACTCTTAAGTCTCAGAAATCTAGAATCCTTAAGACCATTTTTTCTCCATCCAATAGCCTGTCCTATGTGAATAACAAAGTGCTACATAACCATAGCGGGGTTGATTGAAAAGATTGCAATATGCAATGTCATGCATTCAGATCTAAATTAATACATTTAATTTGATATCAGGCATACAATCTGGCAAGCTTGCTAGAGACAAGCATGCATTGACAGTGAAGAGATTAATCCAACAGCATCTGCAAAGGGAAGAAACATACCCTGAGTGCAGAGAATGTGAGAGGAGGAACAGTAAAAGGTAATCGTGTTGGTCCTCCGGCCATTATATGCTTCCTTGCAGTGCAGATAATCTAAATGAAAAGAGACTTATTTATTAAAAAAATCCAATAAGGTGAACTTGTATAAAACTCAAGGTTCCAACAGTTTAAATCTCACAGTAATCAATTGGTTTCTCAATTTTAATAAGACAACATAAATATAAAGTACATTTATCTAGAAGAACATCCAAGGGTTCCAAACATATAAATTTCACAGTACTCAATTGGTTTCTCAATTTCAATAGGACTAAATAAATTTAAGGTACATTTGTCCAGGAGAAACTCGTCCACATTCCTCACTTTGCTAATAATATATGCAATATTATAACAATTTATAAACCTATTGAAGAAAAGTTAAACATCATAACAATCCTGAAAAGAAACCTCTAACCAACAGCTTACCTTCAACATTTCCTCTGAATCATCATTGTAAAGCATATGTATAAGGCGAGCAACAGAATTTTGCTCTTCATTGAAATCCTCCTCGTCGAGCTATTTATGTAGATCAAGGGAGTGTTGGAAAGAAGGGTATCAATAGAATAGTAAGCATTCACATCTTTCTAAAATGAAAAAATCTATATAAAATTCATACTGCAAAAACTTTCAACAAGCACCTCATCCACAGCAGTTCCATCCAGATCCTTTATCAGTCCTTTTAATAATTCAAACAACACCTCAACCTAAAATGAGAAAAGAGCAAAGGTTACCATATTCTCAAAAAATAATGAATGAGATTTGAATAAGTAGGAATACTTTACCTTGTCAGCAGTAGAAATACAAGTATTATTTTTCATAATGCTCTGAATAATAACCATTGCCATGACTTTATTTGTTTTATCATCAAGACAGTCCATGACGCAAGGGTAATTAGACAGCATCAAGGCAGTGACAATGTCATTGTACTTTTCTAATGGAGAACTCAGAAGTGCAACAATTTGTTTTGTTGCTCTGCCCTCTTCAAGCTTTGGCTTGCCAAAGAGGAGCTTGACACACGCCCCCTGTAAATAAATTAATAAAATATTGAAAGATGTTAGATGGAATAGCATCTTTTGATATCAATTTGGTACAGAAGACCAAAGAAGGAGCCCTAAATGTTGTATGCTTGTATGGTAACTGGACCAGCTGATATAATGTTAAAAAAACATGCATAACAGGGGATATCTTATGCGCCCAGATGAGTGTATTATTCACATTTATTAAAAGAAAGCATACCAGTACTTGATCCACATAATCGAGGCGTTCAGGATGAACATGGAGTGTGAATGTGAGGAGAGACACATACAAAGTAACAGCTCCAACAATAGGCATGTCAACTTGAGCTTCAATCACCTGCCATGGAAATGTTGCCAGTCAACTCTCGAAGGATTAATCCCAGATTATAGACCAATAGAAATAAACACATAATTTAAAAGAGAAGTATTAAAGAATTTAAGTGTTTCTTTTTAACTTCTGGGGTTGTCATCAAATTCACACACTTCTGTCACTATGATTGGTTTTCAGTCTTACACTTTTACAATAGGCCAACACATGATTCTATTTCTCAAAGCACTGCTCAGGAGTCATATTCAACACCAGAAAAACACTGTTCTGTTACTTTTACTTAGGAGAAATTTACCTTTCCAATAGCACTGCTCAATTTAGCAAAAGCTTCTACTTGCAGGAACTCAGGTAAAACCTGGAATAATAGGCATCATTAACAAAAATGCAAAAGCATGAATTATGAAGGTCAGGGTCATAAATATAACTCACATCCGGACTTGAAGCAGCATAATTGGACAATCTTTCCATTAACCTTGACAGCACTGTCTTAATGTCAACTGTTGGCTGGAACCACAAGAGGTTGTGTAGAGAAAATATATCAACATGTAGGCCTTAAATCAAAGAGGAATGAGAAGGCAAGTACAACATTGATTTCTTAAAATAACAGAGTTATTAAACTTAAAAATCATTAAAAGCTAAATAAATAGATACCCTTTGTGACACCCAGCCATGGTTGGGGTTGAGGGTAGATGTGTATTGAATTTGGGCACAACTACATAATAAAGTACTGCTATCCAGACTTTAAAAATGTCCATTATGACGAAATTGTCTTGCTTGTACATTATATAATAGTTGAGGCAATTAAATCATGGTCACAGGCCACAGATTGGAAATGTTTAGTCCGGTCTGTGAACAAAACAGTCCTTGAACCAGAAAACAATCTACCTGAAGCTGGGGGAAGGCCCCCAACAATGTCTCAAGGGTCTGCAAGTGGTACTCATCGGGAAAGACTTGAATTATGCAGTCCATTAAATAATACTGCGCCCGTTCATCTTCACAGTTGACAATCTGTAACAGTATATTTACATGCAAAATCAACATATCATCAGATACAACATAGATATGTGTTTATATTGTAGATTTCAAAATAAAGGAAAATGGACCTACAAAAGAAAACTGACAGAATCATACCTGCTCTAAAACTCTGGGAAGAACAGTGTCTCTGTAAAGTTCAAGGTTCACGCCCTCAATCTGACTAAGAACATGGAGATTCTTCCCTACCTAAGAAGAAAGAAAAATAAGAAGCGTGTAATTCTTACAAGTTCATTTGGATTAGAGTGTTTCTTCAACGATGGATAGAAAATAAAAGCTTACAAGATCGCGGAGCTCATTTCTTTCCTTTTCCAGCTTCTCTCTAATCCGAACAGGTCCCTGCAGATGAGAAAGCCCAATTGAAGGCCTCAACTCAGGATCACCAAAGAGTATGAGTAATCACAAACACCAAAACCCCTGCATGGACAAAAATCATGCTCTCACGATCCATTTTACCTATATGGCGTGCAAGTACTGTGGCGCTATGCATTTCTAAGAAATAAAATAACCAAACCTGATGCTGCATCCGAACCCAAAGTTTATTCATCTCGGTGAAATTTTGCAGCACAAATTCTACAGTATCCATTACAGTGTCCTCACCTCTGCAGAAAAACCGCATTGAATTCAAATTGAAAGCTGATAAAAACTTATAACCATGTGAAATTCCTCATTCCTCAAACATTAATGACAGTGAGAGTCTAGCTAAACTTAAACAGTTAATTACTGAAACAAACATCTCTTACCCTTCATACTCGGACCCAAGGCTGGGTGATTTATCTCTACTAACTTGAGCAAGATAACTTCTCAAAAACAATCCGCGAATTGGATTTTGAACACCACGACACATCTCAACAAGATCCTTGAGCGCATCCTTAGCCGGAGCCTCCTTCGATTTGATAAACACTGATCCTACCGTACACAGTAGATACCTATTTAAAAAAAAGTTCAAAAATGCCAATTTTAACCAAAAAAAATAAATTCACGACAACAGCTACTTATGTAACTTACAGTCTAGGCAATATATTGCCAGCATGCTGCACGAGTTCGTATAAATCAACAATCGAAACGCCATGTCTACTCTCGTCTTTGAAAAACATCTCTAATGTCCTCAATTCATCAAACGCTCTCATATCTAAAACATATTTAAAATTCAACTCCATTGAATTCGAATAATTCAGAGATTAAGATTAGAAATATACAGAGATCGTAGTATTTGTGCGGAGAGAGTTTAGAAGTTCGAAGCTCTGATAGCATCAAAGCTGAGCATTTGAGAGCGTCTCGGAGATTGTTTGCGTCCTGAGATTTGGAAATTGAGAAAAGAAATAGGGTCATGGATTGAAAATTAAGCGAAATTGCAAAGTTTAATCGATTACCAGAGCGCGATGCATGTAAAAGGCGTTGTGTTGAATGCCGGCGATTCCTTCTGCTAGCCATTTGTCTTCGTCTTCCATCCCGGATAAGATCATCTCTTCTCTGCGATTCCTCTTTGGATCAGGAAGCTGCAGTGGGCGAGAGTTTGAACATTTTCAGGTCCGAATAATTATTTAAAAAAAACGTTACTTCTTTTAATAAAAGAACGCAATTCTAATGTAATATATCCTTCTATAATAAATAAATAAATGGAAAACTACTCCTTATTAGTTACCAGGATTTTATCATTAATATTTATTAAATCTTAAAAGAGCTTATTATCTCATCCATTCGTCCTCCTACTTTGCTCGCATCACATTACATTCTCTTATGATTTAATATATATATATATATATATATATATATATAGATTAATGATTTAATATGCTTTATTAAATCATATCTTAATTGATTGGTACGAGTAATAAAAATCCTTATAATAATGAAATGCATATAACTATTTGACCAATAATATCTTAATTAAAAACAAAAAAAATGTCAAACATCCATATCTCCGATATGGGAAAATATCTCTTTGTGGTCAATACGTATTTCAAAGTAAATTTATTGATATTAAGATCTATTTACATGTCTATTTTGCAACATTTAAGTTTACTTACCTTCGTTTTTTTTTAGATTCAAAGAATTCAATCATACGGGTTTCTGTACTTAGTGTTGCTCTTAATCGAATCATGAGATGACTCGGAGGCTTCTTCAGAATTTGTTTTCCCATTGTAATTTTCCAGATAGTTATTGTT
Organism: Salix viminalis; assembly: GCA_029228465.1. Lineage (NCBI taxonomy): Eukaryota > Viridiplantae > Streptophyta > Magnoliopsida > Malpighiales > Salicaceae > Salix > Salix viminalis. The sequence continues at coordinate 7,298,077 of CM055430.1, forward strand.
TGAATTCATCTAAAGATAGAATACAATATTCTATTGATGGAATGAATAGTAATGGCGGGCTTATGCGGTACTAATGTTTTGACTGAGTGGTCATAAATGGCAGAAATGTGAAACATATGTAATTTGCAAAGGGGAGTTATAAGTTTAGGCTGGAACTAGGGAGGCGTGAACGCAATGAACTAAGCATTCATTAGGGAATTCCAGGAAAAAGGTTGAAGAAAAGGAAACAGGGCAATTACTATGTAGAGTGTCTCAACTTCGACCTTCTACGGTTGTCGAACTTTTGCATCATGTTCTTACTAGTTCAGGTATGAAGAGTAACTTCTATATGTTTTTTGTTTCGAATAATTTTTGATTGATGTTGGTTGATATTCTTCTTAGTTATTCATGTGTTTTTCTTACGATAATGCTTTCCAAGACAGTTTAGTCACACAAGATTGTTCAGAATGTTGTAAGGGCTTGGTGGAAAAGGTTGGTGATATTTCAGGTTCTGTCCAAAAGGTTCTGATGAAAGTGGCAGACCATTGCACAGAATTATCAGTGCTAACCGAAATAAACTCAGAAATCTCTCCCAGGTGAGTTGAGATAGAAGATTGTCAAAAAAACTAGCTTAGCTTGTGAATTTCTCTCTGATTCTGTAGATCTTTATCTTTCAGGAACTGACATTCATGGAATAGGTTTTTTGTCAACCACTTGCCAGGAACTATCGTTTTTTGGATGCTCAAGAGTCAAAAACTATGTTCAAAAGGGATTTAATTAACCTGATAGGAGGTTTGAAGCATCACCTTTAAATCTGGAAAAATACTCATAGAAGTTATAATGATAAAAAAATCTCTCTCTGATATCAATTTAATTTTGCAGGTTTTAAGTTAAATCTAAGGACTTGTCTGATATAAAACATTCCAGTTTAAGAGGAGAAGAGTCACCTGATGTTCATGAAATCAAATCCTGTACAATTCAAAGATTTGAAAGAATACCGACATATGACAGTATTCACCTGAAAGACAGCACTAGCACTGGTTACAAGGAAAAAGTTTCATTGAGATCAATTTCTATAAACCGTAGAGAGCTGCCAGAGTCTGCTCTTGGCTGGCCTCTTCTTCAAGGAGCCAACCGTCCAGCTCTGGAAGCATCAAGAAGTTCAGAAGTAAGGAATACATCACTGGTAGAATGGAACTCAAATGAAAAGAATATTTCTTCTAATCTCAAAACAGATGATTCTATTGTCAAGAAATGCAAGATTGAAGGGACTATAGTCCAATTGTTTCACGCCTCTAAAACTGAGTCAATAGATGGCAGAAGCAGTAGAGAAGGTGAGAAGTTTGGGCATTAAACATGACGTTTCTTCAGATTTTGACCCCTTTACTTACCAAAGAATCCACACTATCAGGGCCTGGCTGGCCTCTTCTCCGCGTAAAAACTTCTGCATCTTCAGAATCTCAGCAAGAATCTCAGGCTGATGGAATTTCAGCGATTCGATGGGTTTTGAGTCTACCCAATCGATCCAAGAAAAAGCAACTACAAATATTCAAATTGATTTTGTTTCTAAAGAAGCGAAGAGTTTCGTTGAAAACAAGATACGTGGAAATGAGGCATATTTAGCAGCACCAATGAAGTCGCCGAAGAAGCTTCTTTAGAAATGATGCCGGGATCAGTGTCGTTATTCAAGTATCAATGGTGATGCAGGTAATAGCATTACGAGATCCGAGGTCAGATGGGGCTTGCAAAATGTTCCAATGCATAGAATGTTTCTGGCTGCGAAAACTCCGCATCAGGACATTGAAACGGTGAGCGGTACAGAAATGAGACTGCGGAGCATCGCATCCGGGATGTGTATTCCTACGCAACACAGCCTTGAATTTAGGGGCAGCTGGATTAATTTCAGATGGATTGTTATTACTAGATTTACCAACAGAACAAATTTCAGTCATTAAAAGAAATAAGAACAAAGATTGCTAGAAGGGGAGATGCACACACATTCTTTATAAGAAAAATCGATGTTGATTTAGAAGTCACTGTACATGTTAACCTCTAAACAGAATCCTATGCTAACCTACCAGTTGGACCATCGACATTACATATTCAAAATTGGCTCATGGCCACCTCACAAAAAAAATTCAGACCATGAACAGATTACAGTTGCTTGCAGTGCTTCAAAATGGAATTGTATAAGGTAATGCGTATACATCAGCTTCAGGCAAGTAATGCCCGCGTGGAAACAAAGAGCTTTCATGACACAAGACATCACGGCAGGTATTTAGTATCTTGTTTCCATGCCTTTCTCGCTTTGGGGCCTCAAAAAGCCATTCTTGATCATCAGAATTGTTAAGCTCAAACTGCGGTGGCGAAACCCAATCCTCAATTAAGACTTTGTATAGTGAGTCTCCTTTCCGCTTCTTCTTGTTGGACAATATGAACTGAGAAGTCCCAGACTCATGGCAAATAGTGCTCTCCTTCTCTGACACTGAACTGCAAGGCATTCTTTCAGGTGAAGGTGCAAGTTCCCTGACACCATTACCTGGCTTTGAATTGACAGTTTCTTGATGGGATAAACGGACAACTTCATTCTGCCCAGAAACAGAATCTGCCCTTCCCGAGGTCGAACACAACCCTTCACTATTGAGAGGCACATCTGGCTCTTTATGCCTTGTCAAGGGTAGCCTAATGCGGAAGACATTACCTGATTGATGATCACAAGTTAATGTTTAAACAACTCTGCAAGAATTAACAAGACCAATTAATCAAATGAAATGAGCAAAACTCACGAGGTTTGTCATTATCAGTTGCTGGTTCCAATTTTCTCTTCTTGTTGATCCGAATGCCATCATCAGACAAATAGCAAATATTTTGAAGGCATACAGGTTCGTCGTGCTCTTCAGTAAGACCACTCTTTTCAGCTTCTTCCTTTTTTTCACTTGGAAGGAAGCTTTTTCCCTTTTGATGAGACTTACCCCCCGCATTACATATTTGATCCTTGTTTTCTTTCCTATGCTTCCTTCTTTCTTTCTTCTCCTTCTTTACATCTTTATGGCATTCTGTTACAGACTTCTCCTTTTCCTTTTGGATCTTTTGTGTACCAAAAGAACAATTTTTAGGAATCAAAGTACCACGAATTACCCAACTCAAGAATTAAAAAATCCTCCACCTTCCGACAAAATACAAACCACTTTCTCATTTGTAAATAAATATTACTTGCTCATTTGCAAATGCAAATCACTTGCTCATTCATTTCAATAAATGAAAAGCTACAGCATTATAGGTTAGAGGCTAGATTAAAACTTATTTCAAGAAAACAAGGCTAAAATCACCTGCCCTTTACTAAAATATTATAGGTTTTTTTTATCGAAGGAACTATTTTTTTACCAATTCTCTTAACAATCTTTTTATTTAAACCCTAGAGTTACCAATTCTCTTAACAATCTTTTTATTTTAACCCTAGAGCCACAAACGAAAAACCCAATCAAGATTTCATGAATCAGGAACACGATTGTGCAGGAATCAAGATTACAACATTTAAACATGGTTTAAATACTACACTAAATTAGTTCAGGCAATGGGTCAAAATAAGTGATAAGTCGTCTTGAATCGAACCTAGTTAGTACACATCAAGAATACATTTACAAGTGCAATTTTGCAACGAAAGCAAGTCGAGCACTAGACGGAAAAATCAAATATGCTCAACAAACCTTGATCGACTCGATCTTGTAGCCCGGAACCGGGTAAGGAAAGCACCGAGACATTGTTTAATGAATCTGGATCTGTAACCGGATTTACCCGACCCGATATCTAAAGGATATTAACAAATAATGAAATAAAATACAATAAAATTTGTTTCTCTGCTTCGCTAGAAATCTACGAGATAAACCCTAATTGAATCGAACCAGTTCGCTAAAGAGGGTTACGGAGGCTAGGGTTTTTATGACGGCGTCGCCTCCTAACCCTTCTGACTAACGATTGCAAGCTATGAAGAGGGGTGCTCTATATATAGGCCGATTTGAGACGCCTACTTTACGAGTTCTTCTGTACCGAAAATACCCTTCTTTTAATGTGCTCTTTCAGGGACAGCAAAAGGTTACTTAACCACGCGCTCCAGTTGAAACGTGTCACAAATGGACCAAGTCTCTCTGACCTCACTTATTTTTTTAAAAAAATACATCCAAAAAATAAAATAAAATAAAATAAAATCTATAACCTGCAATAAATAGTAATAAGAAGAATAACTTCATTCAATAGTTATTCTATTAAACACCATAAAATTTCGTGTTGGTGTTTCCTCTAATCACAATGTTAGGAGGGGAAAAAACTTAACTAATTACATATCATTTAAAAAAATTATATGAAATCACTTTTAGATTAATTTTTTTGATTGATACATCTGTTTAATTATTTTAGTATTAATATTTTATTTAAGTGCTTGTTTAGAATTATGGGTGCAATTATTCTGAAATTCACAGTTTTAAATAAAAATTATAATTGTTTTCGGTTTGAAAATACATATTGCACCACAATCACATCATGCACTTTCATTTCTAAACAGAACTTGAGCCATTAAATCACGGTTATAAATCTTTGATTGAGTATTTATATTTTGTCAGATGTATGGCACGGATTACAATAAGAGCATTCTTCAACGTGATTAATTGTATATTTGAGAATATGATTGTGATTATTTTTTAAAATATTATTGGTTCAAAAATATATTAAAATATTTTTTTTTTAAAATATTTTGATATCAGCATATGAAAATGAACTAAAAACTAAAAATTAAAAAAAAAACATTTAATTTTTTTTAAAAAATACTTTTAAAATGCAATGTCAAATAATATCCAAGACGAAAAGAAAAAAAACTTAGTCCCAGCCTGATTTTACTCGTTGAATTTGTATCATGCACTCTCTCGCAATTACCTTAAATTAAAATTATTAATTTTAAATTTCTTGAATTTAATCATTGAATTTTATTTTTGTATAATTAAGCATTTTTAAACCCAGGCAAGCACTCAAATACTTATTTTTTGAAAGAAAATGTTGGATTGAGAAATAGAGGAATAAAACGAAAAGGGTGGGGTAGAATAGATGGAATTTTGAATTTCACTTGAAAAATTCAATCTAACCCTCGTTTTATAATTATTATTAAGTGTTTGGTCCCTTTAGTTATTAGAAATTCAATTCAAGTATTAGAGTTTATTCCCCTTATTTTCATCTTTTTATTTTGTTAGAGAATAAAGGAAGACTTGCTGAATTCCAGTGCAACAAGAGAAAGTCACAGTTGACAATAATTTAGCCACAAAATAATTGATTCAGGTACCACTAGGTTTTGAGATTGTTGGATACCGTATTTCAAAAGTGTTTTTGAAAAAAGAAATTATTTTTGTACTTTAAATTAAGTTTTGAGTGTTTTTAAATTATTTTTATGTGTTGATTTCAATAATGATTTTAAAAAAAAAATTATTTTGATGTATTTATAAATAAAAAATATATTTTTTAAAATAACATAAATTACACTTACAAACAAACATTTAGTTCGTTAAGAAGTGTTTAACATGTGTTTTTTTTTCCACCTCCTTGTCCTGGAAGGCAAATTTGACCAGACAAATAATTTCGAGTTGAAGTTGATTTCAATTTTTCAAGATGTTTTTTGATTTTTTAAGGACTGAATATATTTATTAAAATGTTCAAAAATGTTTTCATGAGTTTTTTTAACAAAAACAAACTTGAGACCTTGTTTTTTCAGCAACCCCTTTACTTATTTATCCCCCAAAAAATTGGTCCATGATAAGTTGCTCCCTTTGTTTGAAGAAAGAAGATTTATTGTGGACCCATATATACGGGGTGGGCTAGAAGGCCCAACCTTTAAATTGTTTTTTTAGGAAGGCCCATCACTTTGAATTGAGCGGTGTTGCTTTCCTGATAGTGCACATTCCCTTTCTTTTCTTCCTAGAACTGGCCTGAGAGAACTTGGTTACTACTGAGCCGTATATCATTTTTGTCTGTGTTGCTTGCTCTAGTTTTCTAGGTCAGATTTTGCGGATTGGTTCAGAGAAATATGCTTGGCGAGGATATAATCAACCTAGGTTTATTGCTTCAATCTCAGCGTCGTTGACATCAATAGGCAAATCCATCTCCTTTACTTGCATTCCCAGCTAGTGTTACCAAGAATTACATTTTTTTGTCATATGAAGGTTTACCATATGCACGCCTTTCCCTGGGATTTTGTCAGATTTGAATCCGTCTTCAAGTTGCCAATCGTTATGTTCTAGCCTTCAGATTTGAATCCGATGAATTGTAGATTTTGATCCAAATCTCCAGATAGTATCATTATGTCGAAGGAAATGTTGAACTTTCCTACAAATGCTCACGTACTTCTATAAATTACCGAGATATCTACCCAAATTTCACCTGGACATCCATGGGGAATCAGTCGATGGTAATCTATCATCGCTAAAAAGAAAAGGAAGTAGAAGAAGGGAAACAAAATCAACATCTCTTCTGAGATCTTATTCTAGGCTTCATCCTTTATATCCCAGTTAGCAAATCGCTGGGAAATGTATAGTTTTATGAGTTGTTTTATAATATACTTCATCGAGCCTGAAGCATAGTTTTCCTGCTTAGCATTCAGAAGGCTTTACCTCTGAGGCTAATGTTCCAATGACTCCTTTTCTTCTGTAAGATTGAGTGATAAGCACGGGGATTGAAAATCTATTTTTCAGTGGCCTGAAACCTGGTTTGAGTTCTTATTTTGGGGGGCTTAACAAGATAGATATCCAACAAATATTGTTTTTGCAACCTTTTCTTTTTGCGAAGCAAGTATGTTATTGATCCAAAAGGACATGCTCTCTACTTCTACATCACTGAAGCTCTGAGGTAAGAAGTGCCACAAAGGTTATCTCGTGTGAACTGTGGAGTTTGGGTTGTAGATAATCAGTGACTGGAAAATGGATTAGGCTTAACTAGCCATTTACTTCGGTTCAATTATTCTACTTCTTTTATGGTTCTACTGTTGTTTTGCCCTTAATCTTGAAATTATGCTGTTGTGATTATCACAGATCAGACGTGTAATTCCATCGATTTCTATCCAGAATCCACTGCCTCGTCCAAAAATGCCTACATCCAAGCATGTCGATGGCATCATAAACTCCTTCTGGGCTTCTCCTAGATCTTGCTATTTTATCTTACATCATATTGCTCCGTTATTCTAATCTGAAATGGTAGCCAATGCTACTTTTGTGATCATAACCCAATGTTCTTATGCTGCCCCACAATTGATTGCCCTTCCCAAACTCTGTTGTTGATTTCAATTCTGCCTTTTCTGCCTACGAAACAATTCATCTTTTTACAATGCTGATGCACAAATATGAACTCCTGGTATAGACTACTGTACTCATGTTCTGTTGTTACTTGCATTATTCCCATGCCCAAGTTCCACAGCTGCTAATTTTGATATATGCAAATTGATTTGATACAATGACTTCTGTTAGATATCATACTTGTTCTACCTGGATTTTTAAAGCAGGGTTTCTTCTATAGTTAATCTGTCTTCCTTTCCTTCTGCAACCTGCACAGTCCACTGTATTTCTTGCCTCATAGGCTATTTCATCTTTTTTCACTCTAGATACCAAAGGGGGGCTTCTACTCTTTGATTTTGATAACACAAATCTAGGCTTGTGAAAAAGAAAATACATTTAGACCTTCAATTTCTGACTTTTTATGGAGGTAGTTCTTATTATATATGGAAATACCGTGTTTCATTTTTTTGTCACGCTTTTAGATGCCTGATTTAGTTTTTTTTTAAAATCTTAATTTGTGTTGCTGACTTACTTTTCTCTTTCTTGGTAATATTTTAGGAGAAGTTCAAAGAGCAGAACATCTGCGACATATCATGGCATGTTATAAGACTCAACCGGTCCCAAGGCCTTTCTTGTGCTATGCAGGTTGACTCGAGTCAACCCAACTATAATAATTAATTTTTTTTTGAAAAAAAAACCAGAAAAAGGTTTTTTGGTTTTAAAAAAATAAGTTTTTTCATTGACCAAGATGAGACATGTCCCGAGTAGGCGATTCAACTGGCTGACCAACCGGCCTGGTCTTTTAAGATTGTGTCAGGGCTGTAGAGGTAAAAGACTTGAAGTTAAACAACGAACAGATTGAATTGGGCATGGTCCAAGAAATGCAGCATCTATTCTGTAAACAAAGTTCTTCAGCATCTATTCTGTAAACAAAGTTCTTCAGCATCTCTTCTGTAAACAAATTCCTGAAATTGGCACTGCCTCCTCTCCTAAAACATATGGGAAATGAGAAGAAGAGGATGGGGATAGGGGGACGGGGATGGGGCGATGGGGCATGCTCCCACTTGTGTTTTCTTCAACTCCAACGTCTGAAAACCATAATCACAGCAGCAATGGAAACGCATGAACAGGTCAACAGAGCAGGCCCATCATACAAGCCCAGCCATTCATTGTCTCCATTACAAAACTGATCGGAACCAGGGAGGTCTGTTACTGTTCCATTGCTTTTCATTGTCGAGAAGATGAAAACAAAAACAAAAACAAAAATGGAAGCAAGTGCACTTGTTTCGTTTATTAGCTGGGGCGGGCAAATATATATTTTACAAAAACCCGTCAAAAAAAATAGACAACAAGATAACCAACGCTCTCCTCCCACAAGATAAAAAGAATACAAGCAGTTTAAGCAGCAGCTACGAAACCATAAGGTAATTCAGGTGGCTAATTAAAGAGAAGAAGTGCCAGCAAGGCCGGCATGGTGCAGGAGATTATGAGCAATGTGATCCCTTGCCTGTATTGCACCAGCGGATCTAAGACTATTCTCTGGCATCATCTCATCATCGAAAAGGTCAACCTTCAACTCCGGACCCATCTCCTCGTTTCTCATCTCACAAATGTTATGCAGCACACAGCAAGCTCCAAGAACAGCAGGCAAGTCTTGGAGCTTAACTTCAGTTCGTTTTTGCAGGCATGACCACCTCCCTTTCAATCTAGCAAATGCCTCTTTAGAGACCGTTTGAATATCCCTAATCTTCTCGTTGAAATTATGCTGTGTCCATGTCAAATTTTGGTGCGTGTAAGGCACCAGAACCCAATCCATCAAAGGGAGCCCAGAATTTCCGACGAGCCAGACATTCTTCAAATCCCCTCTACTAGCCCTCTTAAACAGAGCAGACTCCTCCAACACTTTATCATCAGGCATTGAACCGGGATAGCCGATGCAAACATCAGTGAAAACACCTCTCGGATCCACAACTCCCTGAACTGTCATAGAATACGATGTCTTCTGATGCCTCTCTGTATGCTTCTTGTTGTAATAAGCCGACACGTTAACCTTCGGAGCAATAATTGGCACGTGAGTAGTGTACACTGATCCCGCCAACATTGGGTACCCCTGAGATTGATTCGAACTCTCCCTTGATCATCTTCATTTTCTCCTCGTCAGGCCATTGAACGAACTTCTGCATCAAGACATTCTTTATGGCGGAGCAGACTTCCAGAACCAGCTTATGACAAGTAGAGATCCCCAATCCAAACCGCTTCGACACAAGCCTTAAAGGCTCGCCGGTAGCGAGCCTCCAGATACAAACAGCAATGCGTTGGCGAACCGGAATGGCATCACGCAACATTGTGTTTTTCTTGGTCACAGCAGAATCCAACTCCATGCAAATCAAATCAAACGTGGCCTTGCTCATCCGAAATGCTTTTCGGAACTCCTCGTCAGGAAAATCAGGGTGGTTACACTTGTCCCACCAATCCTTTGACCTGTCCTTCACCCATAAACGCCGATGTTGCTGCTGCTGACCTGACCCTCCTCCTCCGGGCCCACTTAATTCACTCGAAGCCAGTGCAGTTTCAGATACAGCCGCGGCAGCAGCAACCTCAGAAGCAGCACGGCGAGCTCGTTTAGTTCTTGTATGATCCATTTCGTCTAGATCGGAAAAATGGGTCTCCAGGTCAGAGCGGTAGTCATTCATTGCTGTAACCTTTTGCTTATGATTCCAATCGAGAGCAGCCTTATCTAGTTGAGACTCAATGGCCCACTGCTGGTATTCTTGCTTTTCCTCTTCATCCAATAAAATAAGGGAGCTGAGTATGTCGCTCATTACTGAATTATTATTACCGCTCTTGATATTCTTCCATCCACTTCCATCCTCCTCGCCATCCTTTCTTCGCCTCTTTAAATAAGCGTTGCTGTTGGTTGCCAGAGTGTTGCTATCAATATCTTGGAAGAGACTGTACAAATGTGAAATCTCTTCTTGATTAAGAAATGGGAAAGGCGATATTTCCATAACAATCAAGAGAGCCCGTACAGATTTGAAAGCAAATTTTTTTTTAAAGGAAGTGTTTGATTAAACGCTTGACCGCTAAGGAGAAGAGAAATGTGAATTCAGATGTTTTCAGACTGGGATCCAGGGATTATTTGTAGTGGATGGTGGACGGTGAGCGTGTGAACGCGGTGACAGATGCTTTTGACGGAGACTTGACTTTTGGATTTATTTATGCTGTTGAGCTTTTACGCGTTCGAGGGCGGGCTGGTGGCCGTTTGAGTGCGTTGATGGATTTAGAATTTTCAATGTTCTGAAGAAGAGGAAAGGAAAACGTTGGGAGACAAGAGGATGGTTTGTGGAAGTTTCGTCGCCTGCCCTTGATGGGCTTACAACTCCCCCTCCAGCCCAGTATTTGGCATGGCCCGAGTGCTTGTAGCCCAATAGATTGGAAGGGCCCAATGCTGCCGGGTCTTTTATTATTCGACCTTAACACTGTAGTTTATGGTCTAGAATCACAATTATATCTCCAATCCATGCATTTTAATTAAGATTTTATTTTCTTAAAAACAAAAGAACTCGAGGGAGAAATAGGTGACGTGGCAAGTTTTTATTAGAGCAAAAAATCATTTTCTGAATAAGAGCGAAAAATAAAATTAAGGATGGTCAATATTGGTCAAAGGACTATGCAATTATAGTTGATATTATTAGGGGCTGATTTATTAGTTTTGGTGAATTAGAGGGACTCAATTATAATTACTAGCAAAAACGTTTCCTTTTTGTGTTTGTTTTGTTTCTGTGGAAGCAAATTATGAATCGTATATGAAATCAAATTCAACCACAAAGATAGCAAAAAGGATGTTAACTATTAAATTACATCTAAACCCCTCACCAAAAGTCCCAAACCCTGCTTAAACCCAAAGAGCGAACCATTTACGAACTTCTAGAGATTGAGAAAAGCCACATCGTATTTGCCACGATGAGAAGAGTTAACCATCTAGCCACCCTGAGCCGAGCCATTTCCGGCGCGGCCGCTCATCAGCGGCTTGTTCAAGGAGCAGCAATGATGAGCACGTACGCAGCCTCAAATTCTCAGTGTATCGCATCAAGAATCGCTGAGAATTTTAGGATATCAAATCCCTCCGTCGCACGCGGTGTTACTGGGACTGTGTTTTTCTCTGTTGCGGCTTCCTCTTTGGCCCAAGAGGTGCAAGCTAAGGAATCTCCGCCGGTGGAGAAGTTGATGCCGAAGGACGTCGTTCTTTACCAGTACGAGGCTTGCCCTTTCTGCAACAAGGTTAAAGGTACTCTATTTTTGGCCATGTTCTATAATTTATTTTGCAATTGGATAATTTGGAAAATCGTTTGTCTTGTTGCGTTTCCCTAGCAAAATGAATTCAAGTTTTGAGATTTTAGCTCACATTAAGAAAATGGGAAAATTCTGTAGAACATGACGGTGTTGAATATTTGACGTCTTTTCATTTTCCTCTTGAGTTCTGATTTGTCCATATTTTTCACTCAAAAATTGGATCCGATTCATTGATGGGAATTAATGAGGATAAACGATTTGATATATTATCCAATTTCCTGGTTCTATTTAGCTAAATTGTCAGGGAGGGATGAATTTTTAATGTGGTAGAGCTGATATTGCATTTTACCCCAACCATAATTTTTTGAAATTGTTGGTTGATTAATGCAAACCATAGTTTTGCATGGCCCCAGTAAAAACTCTATCTTAGACCTATTTTTTCAAACCACAACTTCAAAAGCTAATAAAATGTCAAACACGCACCAAAATTTACTTTTATTGTTTTATTTGTGGCAATAGATATACTAAAAGGCTTTTGTCGGGGTGAAATATATTTTTGTTCTTACAGACAATGGATTTCTATGAAATGAGTGCATGTAGCTGAACTCCTGTGGAGGTAATTAAGTAGACTTAAGACAGTTTTTCGCCATGATTAGTAGCCTATTGAGTTAGATGAATGCAATTTCAAAAGGTTTATGGGGTAGTTATTTTCTGTCCTGATGCAGGTAATAGAGTTGGTTTAAGGGTTTAGGCAGAGCTGTTAAGTTCTGTCTCCATAATTATTATCTACACCGTGTACTTAGTTTCTTAACTTTGCTTGCATTAAGAAAATTCAACTCCTTTCGTTTGCTTTTTCTTCTCTCAGCGTTTCTGGATTACTACAATATACCATACAAAGTTGTGGAAGTCAACCCCATCAGCAAAAAGGAGATCAAGTGGTCTGATTACAAAAAAGTGCCTATACTGAAAGTTGATGGAGAACAGATGGTTGATTCTTCAGGTCACTGGGCCTTTCCTTGCCAATTACCATTTGTTTCCTAGAGTGTCTCTGCTTAAACTGCTCCATCTTTGTGGCCCATGTCATAGAAAACAAGCACCAAATTTGTGCCGTATTTATTTGTACTAACCCTGTAAACTTAAATGTTTTATGTTTACGCTTACAGATATAGTTGATAAATTGTTTCAAAGGATACATCCAGACAATTCTGTCCCAGACAGTGATGAAGAAACGAAATGGCGCGGGTATGGTTTGCATTTCCTCCACTTAACTTTTTAGTCAATTACTGGCTTAAAATATACATCAATGAGAACAGACTATATATACACGTTATTTTCTCAGTGCTATGGTATCTTGTCTGTACAAATTCATTGTTGCCATATTTTCGGACATTCTAGTATTATTACATATTTTTGTTTGTTGCCACGCTTTGGTTTGGCAAATAATCTTTTGAAACTGGTATTGCAAAAATTTGTGGTGTAGGTGGGTGGACAATCACTTGGTGCATGTTTTGTCTCCAAACATATATCGATCTGTTTCTGAAGCTCTTGAATCATTTGACTATATCACCACCCATGGTAGGATAGCAGGCTAATCTCACTGTAGTTTTTCACTTGACCCATCTCGATAATGTTTCATCTGGTTAAGTTTTATACATCATTTTGTTATGGATCCTTAGTTCAGCTGACTGCTTTTCTCCTATGATGCTTTCAACAAACTCAGGCAATTTCAGCTTCACGGAGAGGTTGGTAGCCAAGTATGCTGGAGCTACAGCAATGTACTTTGTGTCAAAGAAGCTGAAGAAGAGACATAACATAACTGATGAACGTGCAGCCTTGTACGGTGCTGCAGAGACATGGGTGGATGCTCTGAGGGGTCGCCAATATCTTGGTCAGTGTTTCTTTTCTCTTCAATGGTGATCCTGCTCAGTATTTTAATTTGTCACGGTATGAGATTATGAGATTTTGCTTTGGTAAGAACCACTGAATGTTCTGTTGTATTTCCTCCTAACAGGTGGCTCAAAACCTAATTTAGCTGATCTTGCTGTTTTCGGCGTCCTAAGGCCCATCCGATACTTGAAGTCTGGTAAAGATATGGTGGAGCATACCCATATCGGCGAGTGGTACTCTCGAATGGAAAATGCAGTTGGGGAGCCTTGTAGAGTTGAGGCATAACAGGTGGTTGATTTTTATTGGTTGAGTGGATGATGTTCCACCTAGAGGCATATGGTGCCGCAGATAGAAGTTAAATGACAGAAATAATGCACAAATAATTGGTTTTAGTACCAGTTAAAAACTTGAAGATCTTGAATTTGGGAAAATAAATTTGCCATTCGACTCCCCTGTTTATTTAAAGTATATAATCTTAGCATTAGCATGTCAAAATAACTCAGAAATATAAAAATATTTAATACTTAAAAAATAAAAACATATTTTAACAGGCAAAGTCAAATGTGCCGAAGTAAACAAACGGTTTTTTATTTCTGCTAGATATCCGTGGACAGTCCATATCCTTATGGGCTGGGCACCAAAAGCCCAAGGTGATAAGACGGGACAGAGTTTGTAAGATATGTATCAAATTATGGGTTCGGATTCTATCCCGACCTTGAGTGTTCTAACTCTGAAATTCTAAGCGTAATTAACGAGGTTTGATGCTGTTATCGATTTTGTTTTATTTTTTATTTAAAAAAAATTATTCAATTTATCTCAGAACACATTCTATAGATATTTTAGATAATCTAATTAATTTACTCTCGCTAATTCTGGCTGCTAGTGGAGATGATCTTTCTATCAGTGCCCTGTGATGTGTTTGCTTTCATGATGAAATCGTATTTTTTTATTTGAAGTTAATTTTTTCATGATTTTAAATTATATTCAATGTATTAATATTAAAAATAAATAATATATATATTATTTCAATTTAAACGATAAAAAAAAAAATTATCTCAACGACAGCCTTTCACCTTGGTAAATCAGCTTTACAGTTCGATATCATGGGGTACTCGTGCAGGTAAACTCCGTCTAGACAACTGTAATCAGAGAAAAAGCTTTGCCATTGCGTGTAAGAGGATGAGCTCGAGGCCTGACACCCTATTCTACTCATCGGTTAAAGCCTTGCATCTGGCTCTCTACAAAAATTTACAGAGCCTTGAGCTGCCTGTGTGATCTGAACGCTCTATCATAATCACCTTGTCGATGCATATATTAATTAGAGTCAGAGGTGATTCCCATTATTAAGAAACCCCAGAAACAGATTTCAGATTTGGAAAAACACTTGAAAAATTATCTTTTTAAAAAAATTAAGTCACGTGCTGGGTTTTAAAATTTGAAACATATAAAAAATTTATCAATCCAATCCAATCCAATCACGTGTTAAATTTGGCAGTATTGATTAGCGTACTTGTTACATTGTTGATGCACCACCAGGCATGTTTTTGTTTTTATATATCCTGAAAAAGAGCGTGTTATATTTACTTTACTTGATTATTTTATATAATTAACTCCTTTTATTTATAATTATTAAGGTTTGCATGTGATCCATTTTCAGGAAGTTTTTATAGTCAAAGGTCAGGTTACAGTTTAGACGCGAACGCGTTGAGAGAATTCTAAATTATAACTCTTAAATTTTATTAATATCTTTTCAAAATTCAAAATGTTTTTTTTTATATTCAAGAAGCAAATCATGGAATCGGGGGTTTATATGGTGCCATGTGGCACTAGCCGAGAAGCAAATCATGGAATCCGGGGGTTTAAAAATATTATTCAAATATATTTTTAAACAAAAAAATACTTATTAAAACAATTACAATAAAACCATCCCAACCATAAAAACTTGTCGTCTGAAAGTGGTTGACTACTTTACATACGTACCAAAAAAATACAGACACGCTATAAGTTCACGACCGCAGTAATGCTAGAGAAATTCAATGCAAGAAAATTGAGGTTTCCTAGAAAGAAAAGGCTAGCTATTCTTCAGCCTTTCCCAGTGACCAAACTGACAATCTCTCCAATCTCTGATTCCTCCCTCTAACGTCTAAAGTCTGACTCTTTCACGCCTTATTCGAGTGAATTTCTCCCTCGACACCTCCTCGGGCCCGATACCTTCTGCGACTCCCTGTCCGAATCAAAAATAATCTGCATGCTGTTTCTTGTTTCTTACAACGCCAACGCTGTTTTTTTTCCCGGTTCTGAATCATTTTTCCATCTGGGATTCGCCAACCCACATACTCCCTCTCTCTAATTTAATTCCATTCCAGCCCTAAGACTATATTATTGCTTTTTCATCATCCCGAAGCCTCCTCCTACTCCTAGGGAAGTTTTTAGGTTTGCGGTTTGAAGTTGTTTAAGTTCTGATTGGCGAAGTTATAGCTTTCAGCTGTGGCGTGGTTTGTAATTGTCACGATGACTTTTTGCTGGATATTAGCTTTTGAAAAGCTATAAATTATAACTTACGAAAATGACATGCAAGAGACTATGATCCTGTAGCTAAATTAGTGGTCCCGAACGCGTACTTGTCTGGATTAATTCTCTGGTTTCCATTTTTAGTTCCTTAATTACACCATCACGAACAAGTAATATCCATAAATCTCATTAATTAATTAATTATAATCAAATTTAATTAGATTTGGTCAGTTTCCGAGTCTCTCTCTCTCTCTGTCTAGATATATATATATAAACAATCGACGGATTCCTTTCTTTATGGTCTCTTTCAGTTAAATCAGATCAGAGGGGAGAAAAAACACAGAGCAACAAAGAAGGCAAGGTCATGCCATAAACAGAGAGCGTGCCTTTAGGGAGAAATGAAAGGTCATGCATCTCTTCTGTTACAACAAGAAGCATGAACCCTCTAGCTTTAAACCTACCCTCGTTGCGTATGTCCGTTGTGATTTCATGGTATTTTTATTTATTAGTAGCTAGGTCATGAAAGCTGTGAATTGAAGGGGACGTTTTTGGTGTTTGTTGTTTCTTTTCCCAGTTTCTTTCGTTAGTTATTGTCATGGCTGTTCAAGCACAGTTGTACCCAGAAAGAATTGGCGTTTTGCCTATGTGTGGCATCCAGGATTGCTTGTTAAATAATCCTGTTTCAGGGCTTGAACCTGATCTTGGTTTTGTTTTTCAAGATACTCCTCAGCAGAATCTCTTTCTCGAACATCATAACTCTCAAAACTTTGGTTTTGATTGTAATATCGGTGGTGGTGGTGGTGGTGGTGGTGGTTCTTCTTCCACGACTCGTGACAGTTCTCTCTCCATGTCTCTTTCTCAGTATTTGGATGTTCAGCTTGACATGCAAAGGCGAGAAGTTGATTACATGCTTCAATTTCAGGTAAGAATGTGATCGGGCTTCGTTGTTGCTTCTATTTTTAAGATTTGGTTTTTGTGTGTGTGGTTTTATTAAAATGAAGGTTAAATTCTAAAAATTAACGTTAATTTTCTTAATCAAATGCAGGCAGGGAGACTAAGATATGCTTTGCAACAGCAAAGGAAGCACCAGCTTGGAACCATACTCAAAAGTGTAGAATCAAAGGTCTCCTCTTTGATAAGGCAAAAAGAAGAAGACTTAGCACGAGCAACAAAGAAAACCATGGAGCTTGAGGTCTGGCTGAGAAAAGTAGAGCTGGAGAACGAACAATGTCAGAGAGTAGCCAGAGAAAAGGAAGCGATGGTCGTCGATTTAAGCAACTCGCTCGAACAGATCAGAGAAAGACTGGCCATGGCCAGCAATGAAGTCCCAGATGCAGAATCCTTTTGCTGCGGCTCATGTGACAGAGAACAGGATCAAGAAAGCCAAAAAAAGATGGTCTGTAGAGGGTGCCATTCTAGGAGCTCGTGCATTATCTTTCTCCCATGCAGGCACCTCTGCTCGTGCAAGTCCTGTGAAGCTTGTCTTGTCTCCTGTCCTGTCTGTAAATCTGTAAAGCAAGCAAGCATGGAGGTTTTTTGGGTCTAACAAGGAAAACCCACAAGGTTCTGCAAAAAGGAAGAACCAAAGGGTAATTTTTTTTGGGAACATCACAGGCTGTTCGTAACTTTATCGCTCAACATGATGTTTTTGTCCTAATTCTCTCTCTTTTTGGCTTTTCTCGGCCATTGTTTACAGAATTGTTTTTTGTACTGCTAAGACCCGCATAGAAGTGGAAATCAAATATGATGATATCTGCTACGAGGCATGGCAAGGGATCCCCGCTTTTATCCTTTCTAGCTTGATTACATTTTTGCCTGATTTGGCTTCACCAAAAAGGAAAAACAATTCTGTGTTTACTTTGATTTGTTTACTCTGTTCGTTTTGATCAAAAGCAATGCCAGCTCCTTGGCAGTAAGTAACAATGTACTCTGCTTCAACTGACAGAAAGATTTTGAAAGCCATGTTAGCCACGCATCAGAACACAAGATCGAACTGTCACCGCCACTATATTTATACTTTTTTTACTTCTTTTTGCTAATTCCAATAAGATTATCCATTAAAGCTGGCTAGCTAGCTGAGATAGAAACCGAAAACCATAAATGGCTCCTCTGATCTGCACACTCAGTACCGAAATATAAATACAGAAAAATCAGAGGGAAGACCTATCGGACACACCTGCAAAAGCAGCAGAAGCTACGCTTGGCATAGGCCCTCTGCGTGGAAAAAACAAGCTGGCTAAAATCTGCAGACGCGGACTTTGATGCTGGTTTGTCTGTGTCATGGCCCACTATGGGATCCTGCAGTGACCTTCTTCTGTCTGCTACCAGGAAGCGTTTACGAGGGGGTGGAATGACTGTTTGTTCGGGTTTTTGTGAGTTGGACTTCGTGATGGGACGGCAGCGGCATGATTTGCTCTCCCATCGATGAAAAGATGGTTTATTTGGTAAATAATATAGTTTGGTACGAATCTTCGTAAAAAAGCGTGGTTGAAAAGAATGGTTTCAACTTTTCAAGGGTGTTTCTGCGTTTTAAAATCGATTTGAATTTATTTTTTTTTTAAATTAAAAATTTTGGATAATTTTATATTATTTTAATGTAGTGATATTTAAAATAATTATTAAAAATAAAAAATATAATTACTTTAGTTTAAATACTATTTTTCAACAAAAAATATTTTTTAAATAATTTCAATTACACTTCTTAACAGTCATTAAAACAATTGTTAAAATATAATTATATAGATTAAAAAAAAGGAGAGATAGAAAGAGAAGGGGCATGAAAAAAAATAAGATTTTAACTAACAATAATAACTACTTTAGTTTAATAACGATAGTTCATGCGATATTTGACGAAAATCTTGTTTGTGTTTCCATGTATTTTTAAAATAAAACAATATTAAATTGGTATTTCCTCCATTTATGTGTTAGTGTTTAAAAAAAAAAAATATTGTAAAAATCATCATGTATTGTAATTTTAAACACTCTCTTAAAGTGTGATATAACATTGCAATGCAACGTCCAGCAAATGCAGAAGAAAAGGGTCTGGCATGTACAGGATTTTAGGGATTTTGTGGACTCGTAATTGTGGGTCCCATCTGGCTCTGGACGAGAATCGGAGGGCTGAGATTGTCCCTTGACCGAGGAAGGCAGGTGGCCACTGGCTTTACCGATGTGTCATGCGGATGGGCGAACCATATTGGGGCTAGTGCTGTTGTCAGCCCACCTAGCTTCCTTTGCTTGGAACTTTTCTATGACCAGAAACCTGGTAAATTACAAAATGGTGTGACTATATAGTTGATTGTGAAGGGTAAAATGGAGAAATGAGTGTGAGTCATCCAAAAATCATCAAAACCAGTATACTATTTAATTGACAGAAAACATAATTATCATATGTTTCTAAATTTTAGGAAGCCCGTGTTTGTAATCACTTTAAAAATGATTTCTGAAAAATATTTGAATTTTATTTTTGTTTTAAATAAAAAAATAATATTTTTAGATTACCTTGGTATATTAATGTCAAAATTAATTTTTTAAAAATAAAAAATGAATTTTAATAAATTTTTAAATAAAAAATATTTTTAAAAACAACCACAATCACGTTTCCAGACACTTTCCTATAATACAAATCATGTTTGTTAATACAATTTGAAGATATTTCCATGTATACAACATGTACACCTGTCTTAGCAAGCCTACGCAACTCGACTCTTGTATTTTTTTGGTCATATCCATCATCTATCCTAATTTTTTTTATTAATTTTAGAAAAACAGTCAAATGACACATTGTCTCTTAGAGCTCAAGTTCTTTTTATCCAAAAAGCAGTGTTTTAACTTATATTCCATCCTAAACATCTGCAATATACTCTAACATACATGATAAACATCTCAAAAAACAAAACCAACACGAAACAATAGATCAAATTGAGCGGACCTCACACACAAATCTTAAATGTAAAAACATATAATATAAACTCTCGTCATTAAATAAAAATATTTGACACAAATATCGATTGTTTTGTGATATAAACCAGTGTCTACTATATTCTTTCTCTCTATAGCTAAAATTCAATAACCTCTTTTTATCTTATCTCAATTATGGATTAAAAAATAACAAAAATAAACTTCTATACCAAAATTAGTTTTGAAAAAAATCGAGGTACCAAAATTTTATAATTTATGTTATTTTAAAGTTAAAGGATCAAAATATATATTTTTTTATTTCGGTTTTTGTTCTTTAAATTACACCGGTGACTATAAAATTATAAACAAAGAACCTTGAATTATTATCAAATCTTGCACAATATTCACCCACACATTTTATTTTTTAAATAATACAGACGTTGTTTTTATTATATATTTTATTATTATTATTATTATTATACATTGAAGATTTTTCTTCGTCATTAAGAAAAACTATCTAAAAAGTGTTTGATTGAGTAGAGAGAAGGGTGGAGGTTTAAAAATAAACTTCCAATTGTTAAAAGATAAGAAGGTGTTCTCGAAGGAGTGGCCTCCGGTCAACACGGTTCCATAACCATCCATAGAAAACAAAACCAAAAGATATCAAGCTACCCGTACTCACACTCAACCAACAAGGTGCACGCGCCTGTCAAGGATGTCCCGATCATTTCAACTCGGTCGGGGTAGTTTATTTTCTTAGAAGTTTTTTAAGACTATTAAATTATTTTTTTCCCTCTATATAATCCTAACATGATTATGCTGTAAATAAAATAACATATAACAATTATTTTAATATAATTTTAATTAAAAAAAATACTTTTTAAACAATATCATGCACACAATACTGGATAGCACTTCACCGTATAAAAGTAGATTTTAAGACAATAACGTGTAATTGTATTAAGATATAAAAGAAAAAAATAGTAAATATTAAGAGTGCATGTCACCATGTATTTTTAATATAAAATTCATTTTAAAACTGATATATAAATCATTTATTGATGTTTATTATTCAAACCTAATATATATATTTATTCATTTATCACGAAACACTAACTAATTGTAACCCAATTACTCATCATAGTTATTAAACCTAACTTGATTATTCATATTGACTTATATAATTCATAATATAAATATTGCCATGAATTTATTTTTTAATTAAAATACACAAAACATTTATCCAATTATTGATAAAATCATGTTTTTAATTACCTGTTTAACCCAATCAAATCAAGATATAAAAATAATTATTCCATATATTTTTGATAAATAGAATCCACGAAGTCTAACTTTAGAATCCATGCAAATATTATGCCTAATATTTTTCCATTTAAAATATATTAAAATAATATATATTTTTTAAAAAACATATTTTTAACCCTAGTAAATAAAAAATAACTTAAAATAAAAATAAATTAATAAAAAATAAAAAAATAAAATTGTTTTTCAAAAATACTTTAAAAAAAAGCCATCCTAATCAGAAACTTAATCCGAACTGCTAGCCATCCTAATCAAAAACTTAATCCGAACGGCTACAATTTCCTCGAGGAAGCATCGCGGCCACCAATAAAACCTCAGGCACATAGTTTCCGTGTCTGAAAAAACACCCAACACTTTCCACTTAATTATTCCTGCCTCGCACCCCTGCCTTCCTCTGTATTTACTTTTGATCTTCGTCTTCTTCTCGCCGAAGAGAACCCAAATATTCCTCCAATTCTCAGCTCTCTGCAAAAAGCCTATCAAATCTAACGATGCAACACGGAGATTACAGTTCTTACTACCAGTACCCGCACCTTCAAAACCCTAATCCTAATCCTAATCCTCCCATTGATCATCATCAAAGCCCTTACGCATCCGCACCGCCTTTCTCCTCCGGTTATCCCCAGTCCGATTACCCGCCCTCCGATTACCCCCCCTCCGATTACTCTATTTACCCTCCTTATTCTCAAAACCCCGATCCTGTCCCTCCACCTACTGCCCCTACATACACACCTAAAACACCGAACCTTAATAATCCACAATCATCCTTCAATCCACCACCTCCACCACAACAAGCGCCATCTTTTCCACCGTATGATTCTAATGGATCCTACCAACCTCCAACAACTCATCAATCTTATTTACCATCGTTCGATCAACATCAAACGTCTCCCAATTACGCTCCTCCACCACCGCCTCCTAACACGGCAGTAGCACCGAATCCTACTGGAACAACTAATTCTCCATACACCTCGATGTACAGTGCTCCTTATAACCCAATAGGATCGTCAGGGCCGCCCGTATACGACATGCCATATGAGAGTCCAGTAAAATTCGACCAGAATTTCGGGTATATGGACGGTTATAATCGGAGCAGGAGCGATACAGGGTCTGATCTACATGGAAAGGAATCGAAGAGCAGATACAATATCGGTGGCGGTCGTGATGATGGATATGGAGATGGTGTTTATGCATATGAAGGTGGTAAGGTTGAGCCTTACGGAGCACGAGGGACAGCGTCAAATTCATCGACCTGGGCTGGGTTCGATGATTATGGAAGAACAATAAGTTTTCCGTCTGGAAAGGATAATTTGGTGCGGTCCAGTTCTGGTCCAGGATCGGGGAAGATTGTGAGGGCAGTGCCGAAGGTGGAGACGCAGGAGGATGTTATGAGTGGTGTCCAGAAATTTAGAGTTAGAATTTTGGCTGAAAGTGGAGGACAGAGTACTATGGATGTGCTTTGCCAGGTATCTATCCGAGCTTGTTACTTGATTGGTGCAATTATTTATTATGGTTTTAATGATTTGTGGAGTGAATGGAATCATGAGTTTGATGGTAGAGTGGGTTCGTGTTGAAATGATTAACTTCTAGGGACCATTTTACATGCTCGGTAATGTTAAAACCCTGTCATGTTCTGCTCGACTGTTCCGTTGTGTATCTTTCAGGCAACATGTGAATTGACAAACATGGCTAACTGCTAAAGAAGCTCAGTTAAGGAGCGTTGGGAGTTGTTTGGAATTCCAATGATTTTTCATGCTGCTGTTAGGTCATCGATTTTGTCATTGTGAAATCTATTTGCTTCTGTTAGGCTATTGACACTGTCATTGTGAAGTCTTTTACAACTGCTAAGGAATCAAGATAGAACTTTCCTTGAGATTCTAGGTTACTGAAGCTAAACAAGTTTTGTGCATGTATGATTCTAAGTTATATTCATTTTAAACTAGGATTTATTATGCGGACTTGAGTCCCATTGAATTTTGAAGGTCACTGTTGCATATAGATGATAAGTGTTTGGCTGCTATGTTATTATATTTCTACCTCGTTTCCACTTTCCTCGGGATTTATTTATGTGATGTGCTATGGGCTCATGATTGTATTTGAATTCATTCAGATTGGTTTGGATGGAATTCGTATGCTCGATCCAAACACCAGCCGGACTTTGAGAATATATACTCTTGAGAACATCACAAGATGTGACGTGAGTTAGCTTATTTCATCCACTCCTCACTTTCTTCTTGAGTATCACTATCGTTGGTTAATTTGTAACTAATACTGATTGTACACTTTCCTTTAATGTAGAAAATGGATTCATCTACCTTTGCATTTTGGTCCAAGAGTTCTGTGGATATTGAGCCAAGACGTATCAGACTGCAATCAAATAGTCACACCACCAACACCCTTCTTGACACTGTGACTGCTGCAACTGTACAGGTTTTGTGGCCATAAGAAACATTTTTCTTGTATTCTAATCATATTTTTAGTTACATGTCCTTTTATAGAAGCCAAATCATTTACTTATGTCTTGCGTCATCCTGCAATACATTGTTTCTATTGCCCTTGTCATTGCATTAATAACTGAATTCTGGTAGTAGATGTGTTTCAAACAGAGAAGCCAAAAATGAGGCATGGATGACAAATCCATAATATTTAGGGGAAGGAGGCCTAGAATAAAAAACCCAAATTTCAGCTCCTTTATACAAGGTAGTCAAACTCGCGAGTCAACTCGCAAACCCGTACGAGTTTGCGAGTTGGCTCAGCAAACCCTGAGTTGAACCGAAGAAAAAATCGAAACCGGTCAAACTCGGTCAAAATCGGGTTGACTTCAGTAAAAATCGGACCGATCGGGTCCGATTTTACGAAGTTCATCAAATTCTATCGTGCCTCCCAAATTACACGGGTGAACTGGCAAAGCCTTCCTTCAATTTCATTTTTTGCATTTCGAAACACCAAATCATCTCACACAGTCACCCCCAAATCTTCTCACCCCCAAAATCGTCTCTTCTCTTCTCAGTTCTCACTTCTCAGCACAAAATTATCAGTTCTCACTTCTCAGCACAAAATCATCAGTTTCACTTCTCAGCCTCTCAAGTCTCACCCCCAAAATCTTCTCTTATCATCTCAGCACAAATTCCCCCAAATCACCAGTTCTCAGTTCGGCAAAGGCACAAGAAAGGGAGGGAGATGAGCACAAGAAAGGGAGGGAGATGAGCAGCGGCGGCACAAGGAAAAAATGTGTCAACTGCTTAGGGTTGGGGGGGGCTTCTATAATAATAATAATAATAATAATAATAATAATAATAATAGGTTTCTCATTTCTGGGGGGTTGTGTGTTATAATATATATATATATATATATATATATATATATATATATATATGATAGTAAAAACTCAATAAAGTTGATTCTTTGAGCCCGCTTTCAAGCCAGGATGACCAATTTTGGGACAAATGATCTCATCTTCTTATGTTTATTTGTGCTTTCCTGTTGTACATAAGAAATGAGTCTCGATTTTTTTTACTGCAAATTTAGAAGCTGTTTTCTTTCACTCATATAATAATAATAATAATAATAATAATAGAGTAGGTTTTTTGGGGGGTTATAATAATAATAATAATAATAATAATAATAATAATAAGGTTTATAATAATAATAATTAGCATAAAAAATAGTTAGCATAAAAAATAATTTTAAAAAAATTCTATTAATTTAAGATAATAAATAACATAAATTAATTTCAAATACAACAATCATAAAAAAATATACAATTACTTGTACGCCAGCTTAAGATTTGTTTTAAATTTGTTAGTTTTTAACTTATGAACTTTTAGGGACATAATTATTTTGTAATGTGTTTTGAAGTTATTTTACATCATGTATGAACCTAAACTAATTAAGTTTTATATCCATAATCATGCTATTTTGTATTCAGAAATATTTTACATACGATTTTATGATTTTTTCTTCTCACACGATTTTAACTGTGATTTTACGATTTTTGTACGGACAAATTCGGGTACGATCTTACGATTTTACGATCCGATTTTTCGGAGCCCTTTCCGATTCGTGTCAAAATCTCGATTTTGACTACCTTGCCTTTATATATATGAGATGAATTTGGGTCAAGCTTTGATTAAATTGAGAATGTTAAACCTGGTAGATAGAAGTTGTAAGCATTACAAAGATTTGTTAGTATTTGAGAGCATAACTCGTGCCATATTTTGCCATCATTGTTGAATGGAAATGTTTACGCTGGCTACAAACTTGAAATCTGTGCAGTAGAAGTATAATACCTGCATTTCATTTTCCTATTGTTCTGACCACATGTAGTACGTGACTGATTCACTGCTGTAATATCCCACACTATTGGTTTACTACTCATGTGATAAATATATATGTACTAAGCAACGAATCCATGTGTAAAGCTTTTCAATTTTTGGGATGTGTGGAAAAATTAAATTATGTTGCTCCTATAGGCCCAAAAGTTATCAAGCATGCGCGCACACTAGCTTTGTCTGTGAAAATGTTTTTTGATCATTGTCAATGGGTGTCTGAATGTGGCTTCTCCTGTGTTTATATATGAGATATTGGTTCTGTTGCCTCCTTTTGGAGATAACTTGTAGAATTTTTTAGAGTTTAGATATTGAGTTTGCTTTTTTGGTCACAAGTTGAAACAAATTGTTTTTTACAGGTATTTTTGTGAAGGGATAGCATTTTTCCATTGTTGGTGTGGCTCATTAACTCTTTTTTTTCTTCTTCAAAAGTTTAAGTGAATGCACAATGTCAATTGAAACATTGATTTATTTTAATCCAAATAAACTGAAAAAAAATATCAAACATTAAACAAGTACAAAACTTTGGAATTTGGATAGCGCTAAAATGGAATTTGAAATAATATAACAATATTTAACTCAACAAATCCCCCAAAAGATATGCACAGAGCTGAGCCGACTCCATCCTTTACTAAAGCTACTACGAGGGTGTTATTCCTTATCTATTCCATCCCATCCCTTCAATTCTGCTAAATCACCTCTGTAGTTCTCTGTTTTCAATAGCCGGTGTCGCCCAGTCTCTCATAGAAATAATTATCATTTAACCTTTCTTATTTTTTAAAATGTTAAAGAAACACAACAGAAATAGAAAGAGATCACAACCCGTAACGATTAGAAGAATCTGAGACGACAAACAAGGTAATTCTTCTGTATCACTCTCTGCAGACGTGTTATGGAGAGTGGTGGGCTTGTATCTTCTCTATATATAAATATATTTTTGAATTGAGATTTGCAATTCTAGTGTAGATATAAAATAACTTTTGTGAATTCACGGATTTTAGTTTCTTGAATCTGTGTACAAACATACTAGTGATGTTGCTATATCTCTCTTTATATGGTAGTCATATGATACACACCTTATCCACAAGCTTTACCATCAAGATAGTCTTCTCCACAACGTTTATTTTGTTTTTTTTTCTCGTATTAATCTGTATGTTCAGAGAATATATGGAAAGCGAAGTGTGAGGGATGAAAAATTTGACCAAAATAAAAACCATTACTGTATAAATTTGATGATGTTACTGTTTCTCTATTTCTGTTAATGTCATAATGGTATGGGTTTATTGTTCGAAGTTGAAAATCTAGGGGAAAGGAATCTCACTTCATCCACAAACAAATGAAAAAATACTGATAACAAATGAAAAAATACAAACACAGCTTGAAGTTGTGATTAATTTTAAACATTGATTCTTTTAAGCCAAATAGACTTAAAAAATTATCTAGTGATGTGCAGTCTTTTTTTTTATCTAGGGGAGGAATCTCACTTCATCCACAAACAAATGAAAAATACAGTAACAAATGAAAAATACAAACACAGTTGAAGTTGTGATTAATTTTAAACATTGATTCTTTTAAGCCAAATAGACTTAAAAAATTATCTAGTGATGTGCAGTCTTTTTACGCGCTTATTTCATCTTCATGATTTTTAAATCTCTAATTTCAGTATATTTTGGTTCAAATATTATCGTTTTCATATGGAAAGTCATTTTTAATATGAGAAAAAAAAACAAAATGAACATTGTGGAGAAGACTATCTTGATAGTAAAGTCTGTGGATAAGGAGTGTATTATATGACATTAACATATAAAGAGATATATAACAACATCACTACCATTTTTGTACACAAATTCAAGAAACTAAAATCCGTGAATTCACAAAAGTTATTTTATATCTAGACTAGCATTGCAGATCTCAATTCAAAAATATATTTATATATAGAGAACACACAAGTCCACCACTCTCTCTATAACATGTCTACAGAGAGTGATATAGAAGAATTACCTTGCTTGTCGTCTCAGATTCTTCTAATCGCTATGGTTTGCTTTCTATTTTTGTTGTGTTTCTCTGACATTTGAAAAAATGAGGAAGGTTAAATGATATTTATTTCTATGAGATTGAGAGATGCCATTGAAAACAGAGAACTGCAGAGGTGATTTGACAGAACTAAAGGGGGATGGAATAGATAGAGAATAATGTCCCTTGTAGTAGCTTTAGTGAAGGAGGGAGTCGGCTCAGCTCTGTGCATATCTTTTGGGGGATTTGTTATATTTTTTTTCAAATTCCATTTTAGCGCTATCCAAAGTTTTGTACTTGTTTAAATGTTTTGATATTTTCTTAAGTTTATTTGGATTAAAATAAATTAAAATTTTAGTTGACATTAATAACGACTGCAGCTGTTTCTGTATTGAAGTTTATTTGCTTTACTCTGTGTGTTTGCTGCTTTAGATTGTTGATGTATAAAAGCAAAGCATATTTTTTCTCTTTCAATGCAGTTCAAGGAAATGGGTGGAGGAATCAGGCCTTCTGACACTTCAAAGACTGCTGAGCAGCTTGCAGAGAAGAAGAAAGGGTTTGGTGATTTGATGAACTTGATAAAGCCAGGCAGTGAGGAGAAAGATCATTGGGTAAAGCCATGGCTCTAATAGAGATTTTATTTTATTTACTGATTTACATGAAATCACACAATGTAGCCATCATTTCCAATTTTACAAGCATGGCCTCTCTCTCTCTCTCTTTTCTGGAAAAACAAAAGTGGGGTTGGGTGGTTGTGCTCTTACTGTTCTTACAAAATTGTTCATTCTCAGGTCCCTGACGAAGCTGTTTCAAAGTGTATATCATGCAGGATGGATTTTGGGGCTTTTGTTCGTCGGGTAAATTTGTTTCCCATGATTGATGAAGTACATTTTCTATTTATTCATGCTTTCAAATTTCATCTAAATCTAATGCTTCTCCCTTTTATCAATCCCAGCATCATTGCAGAAACTGTGGAGACATTTTCTGTGACAAGTGCACCCAAGGAAGAATTGCTCTTACCGCTGATGAGAATGCTCAGCCAGTTAGAGTTTGTGACAGATGCATGGTATGTACTAAAGATTTGTCCACTACCTACTTGAACCCAGACATTCATCTATTATCTTTTGTTAGTGATATAGATTTCCCCCCCTTTCTTCATGCTGTCTCTCATTTTTTAACGGGTTCACTTGCATGCTAGTTCGGAGCTTGGGGTTCTCGAACTGAATTACCTTTGTGGATGTCATTGCAGTTTATTTTAGCTCATTTGCTTTTCAACAAGTATATGTTGTTGTCTGCGCTTTGTGAATGAACTTTGTGGTGTATTACAGGACAGAAACATTTAGTCAACCTATTATATATGTGTGTGTGTTTGTGAGCTAATATGTTCATATACAAAGCACCGTGATTATGGGTCATGAGTTCCTTAGAATCCAATGGATGTCACACTGATTATTTTTCTTAAGAAAGCTTGTTGGGTTGTGTTTTTTACTTTGAGAAAGTATATTAGTTTTTTTGCAGTTTGGGAAATGCGGATGTGATTCTCTATAATTATTTATAGCCAGGAAGCTATAGAAACATATATTATCTGCATATCACAGTCGTCACTCTCTTTCTGCATGAATATTGTGATGTGCATTAAATCACTGTGATCTCACTCGCTTTCTGAAAGAACAACTCATGAAGTTTCGCAATCCTTCAGGCGGAAGTGACTCAGAGGCTAAGTAATGCCAAGGAAGCAGCTAGCAAACCTGCAGCATTTCATAACCATGAGGATCTTGCCAGGAAGCTTCAGGTAAAGGATATCCAACTCAAGCAGTCTTGATATCCTCTTCCATAGGGTCTGATTCTTTGTTCTCTGGTTCACTTGGTATTTGACTTGCACTTTTGTGACTGTGATTTTATATTTTGATCTTTTGACAGGAGGAGATGGAGAAAAATCGCAAGTCGTCATCAGGTAATCTCCTTTGAATTTATAATTCTTTTTCTAAATAATATGATAGGAGAGGCAAATTCAAGCTTTTACTTGTAGTTGTCTGAACTTAATGACTGCAGAAAAAGTTCCAACCATAATCAGTGGTTCAAATATTCAACTATTTATCTGACCTTATCAGCTACTTGATTCATCTGGGGGTTACGTGTTAAGTCCTAGCATGCCATTATCAAATTTAATCAGGAACCTATAACACGGGCTCTCATTTTAGTTGTTTGAATTTCCAGGATCCAAGTCCGATGTATCTGGGAGGCCGACGAGAGAAGTTGCCTGTCCAACTTGCACCGTCCATTTGCAGGTCTGAAATCCTTTTCTACCTTGATTGGGCCTTGGATTTCAATTTGCTACACGTTACTTGGATCATAATCTATCTTGTTTGCGCCATTCATGCAGGTCCAGGTTCCCAGCTCAGGTTCTGAAACCATCGAGTGTGGAGTATGTCAACACCCATTTCTCGTCGGTGCTGACTGATTCCTGCAAAGTTTTCTGATTATTAGAGGCCGCCTATTTCTCGAGGATGGAATGCTAATATTATTACACCTCTGGGGTGAAATGCTTGTTTACCCTGCTGTAAAATTGAATCGGCAAACTTTGTACATAGCTAATATTATTTCTTCATTCTACTTGGACCGTTTGTGTCGTGGTAATATTATGCCCGTGTGAGTTCCTAAGAGTTTGTAATATGACTGTTCATTACTACAATAAAATAATTGATTATTTGTGACTTTGAAGTTGATAGAAATTAAGCAAACTGGGTTCCTGCGTTGTGAACCCTACCCCGAAAGCTCGTGTGTTCTACGGACGTAGTGTAGTGGTGGTTCAATTGGACTTGGTTAGGTTTATTTCATACTGTATTTAAAGTGTTTTTATTAAAAATAAATAAACAAATTAATTTTTTATTTTAAATTAAATATTTTTAGTATTTTTAGATAGTTTTTCATGTGCTGATGATAAATAAAATTTAAATTATATTTTTAAATAAACACTTATGGATTGGATGGAAAAGTTGAGGATTCATTAGATGGGTGAAGGAAGTTATTGTTTTGAAGTTTTGACTTAAAAAATAAAATAGAAAATATTTAAATATATTTAATGAATGAAAAATATTTTTCATTGTAATTTTTTTTTATGTAATATCACTCTTAAACTAATTAGAGTCTATTGTTATTGCGGTTTGATATTATTGTTATTGTGGTGATAGTTTATGATAACAATTATTTTTTAAATATTTATTACTTGAAAATACATTGAAATATTAAATATTTTTTCACTTTTTATACTAATATATTAAAATAAAAACATTTTTTTTGTTTTTAAAATACTCGTGAAACACAAAAACAATTTTAAAAAAACAAATGGACTTTTCTTATCTCTAAATTGAATTGTGACACTGACGAGTCATTTCACAATTTTTTTTAATGGTCTGTTACATTCAAAGTCGTGTTGTTTCCGGCGATCTTAATTGCAATAAGCTGACTGCAAATCCACTAATCCGGCTAATTAACCAAACGCACAAGGATACAAAGACGATGGTCATTGAGCTAACTCCTAGGCTTTTAGGCAAAATTACTAAACCATCCATAACCCGGTCCGAGTTTTGTGAATTAACATGAATAAATCAAATTTATTTAAAATAATATTATTTAAGTAATTTAAAGATTTTAATTTTTACCGAATTGACCGGGCCAGACCTGTCAGGGTATACCGAGTCAAACTTCCATCCTATTCCCTGTTCAAATCTGATCTGAACTAGATTCGGGATCGATCCACCTAACTGATGTTTTGTTAGTACACGTCGCCTCTGCGGCGACAGGCTAGTAAGTGTACCCTGATAATTTAAATGTAACCGAAAGGAAGAGCACAGCAGGGTCAAAGGGTAAGGTCAAAAATCAAGATCGTGGGCCCACTCAACAGAAGCAGATCACTTTAGTAATTTAATTAGGCCCCAAACAAGTTCACGTAACCATATCCCCCCTTTTCCATCCTACCTGTCAGCATACCAAACTATAAATATAATAATTATTGGAATTGGATTGGTACTGCAACTTGCCATCTACATATCTCTCGTCACCAACAAATTCTAGTTGGGAATTGATTAACACCCGAGGAAAAATTAATTAATTAATTTATAATTGGATTATATTGCTGTTAATGCTCCGCTCCTTCCCATCATCCCATTCATAGCTTATGAGATGGCTGGATATTTCTATTGATGAGCTAAATAAATATTATTTAATGTAAAGTTCAGCTAATTTACCTTGAATAGTCATTTCTAGTATAAGAGAGCAATGTATATATATTGTAGTTATTGGTATCGATATAATATAATTAAATCATGTGCACATTAATGAATAAGAAATATGAAATTGATGTGGTACTTACTTGGTGGCTTGGAAGTGAAGGAATAGTAGTGTTAAGAGGATATGATGTGATAGTAAATGATTTGCAATCTGCACAATAAGTTTTAAATTGAGTCAAGATGTGCACTCCTTTTAATAATTTGTAACAATCAATATTTTTACTTGATCACCTGAACTTATAAGGTGCGCTTTTTGAAGAGGTAGAGTTTTCTCGTAATAAAAAAAAATGATGTAACTGCTAAATAAAAAAGGGAAAGAAGAACTTAATTGTAATTTAAATGTATTTAACGATTTATTTGATTATTTCTAGATAATTTATTAAATGTTGTTTCTTATGGTAAGAATGTTACAATCACGTCAGTAGTTGATAAAATCTATATCTTTTGTTTTTATAGACTATAACTAAGAAGCATTTTTAATTGTAATATTATTTTGTTTTAGCATGTAAACATGAATGCTTATGGTTTATGATTGTACTTATATTGAGTTCTAATAATTTGACGTGGATCATGCACCACACCTTATGTTGTTTCCTAGTGTGAGATCAACATCAATGAAGGGGGTTCCTGTGAACTGGAAAGATGCGACAGTTTACCAAAAAGCTTGCTAGCCGGAGCATTCCCCCTGGAATCTGCAGCTGTACAATTAATTAAACAGGCAGTACCACTTATGTATTGAATCGTGGATAATAAATCTAATTTGATCATCATTTTCAAGCAGAATATCAACTCCTCGATCGATCCAATCATTTGCTTCCAAAGATCGACGAGAAGTAAATGACATGAAAACGCCGTGCATGGGGTCACCGTTTCACTTTTCTTATTCTATGCTTTTATACAGTTTAATTATATCATCTTTCTCACTACATTTTAAAAATAATATTTTTTAGTATTTTTTAATTATTTTCATGTATTGATATAAAAAAATAAAAAAAATATTTTAATGTATTTCTAAATAAAAAATACTTTAAAAAATAATTACAACTATTTCCCCAAATAAACATTTACTAGTTGAGGAATCGCGTCGAGACACACACACACATATATATATATAAAGTTTCTTCTTCTTCTTCTTCTTCTTCTCGTAATCTCACACAACCTTAAACATGAAAGCCACTCTAAAAAGAAATTATATTTATTAGGATAAAAGAAACAGATAATTCTCAATTCAAAATTGTTTTATTATATTCACAAAGAATAGAGGTATTTATAATTTACTCGGATTAAAAAGACTCGTACTTCCATGCTGGGGTGACATTATCATTGCAGTTAGGGGGGGGTGCGAGGAGTTATTAAGTATGCCCCTTGCCATCTTGTACCGATCCTCACACCACCACGCATGCAGGGTTTTTCTTCTTTTTGGCCTGACAACGATATAAAGTTTTTTTTTTTTTTTTTTTTTTTTTTTTAAGCGATACAATAATACCTATAGTTCTGGTGATTGATGAAGTCTACGTTGCATGTGGTGCCAATTGACTAGATCTACGACGATATAAATTCATCTGTATTAAGCCAATCACGATACACATAAGAATCTACGGCTGCCAGCAATCATTTATAACATTAAAGTACTCTTCTACATCAACCAATACAGAAACTTCTAATAATACTCACCATTTTTATTTTATTTTTATTTAAGTTCTAGATGCAATATATTTCTTGAAGAAGAAGAAGATATACATACACACATATATATATGCTATATTTTGTTTAAACACACAAACCGAATTATGTATTCCGAGCAGTGAAAGAAAATTGTAAAAAAAAAGTCAAACCGGGATTTGATTATAATTAAATTATAGAAATCTCAGATTATTATTATTATTTTAAAAATAAAAAATCAAAACGAATCTTATAACTATAATATTAATTATCAAGCATGCTTACGTACGCCATCCGGATTCTTTCGAAAAGATTTGAAATATCCTCGATGAGCTCCACCTTCCATCTCTATATAAACACACCAGGCAGGAGACATTTGAGATACGAAACATCTTACTTTCTTCTCTGATCTTGTTAACCTAATTACAAGGTGGGATCGAGGAAATAAAACAAACAAAAAACAATAATGTCCTCTTGTTTCTATTCTACGTTGGTGCTCTTTCTCTCTATTGTCTGCACCGTCAACTCCTTGCAAAAGCTACCGCCGAATGTAACTGTCCCAGCAGTTCTGTTTTTTGGTGATTCCATCGTCGATGCAGGCAACAACAACAACGTTGAAACACTTATCAAGTGCAACTTTCCTCCCTACGGCAAGAATTTTGAAGGGGGGATTCCTACAGGAAGGTTCTGTAATGGAAATATTCCGTCAGACATCATAGGTATGATCATAGCAGCCTCTCTCTTTATAAACGTGCTGTAACATTCAAAGCCAATCTTTACTTTTAGGGTTCACATCTCCTAAAACTCCCCCGGTTTCATAGCCTAGACTAAAATGATTTTGAAACTAAGATAGTTCTTTAATATATATATATATATATATATATATATATATATATATATATTAGAGATTTGATAATGAAATGATCATTGTTTTAATTAATTAAAACTACAATCTTTAATACAAAATAGTGCAAATCCATGCAGTTTTTAATTTTTTTTTTATATGAGAAATATCGTGTTAAGAAAAGTATAAAATTATTTTGATATCTCCTCGAATAATTTAACTTTCAAAATTTAAATAACTCTTTAATGCAATTTAAATTTAATTTTAGACTCAAGTTGGGTGATGAAATAATTGACAATTACAGATTTATCCTTAAAGTTCAAATTAACTCAACGTAACTAAAAACGTTAAGATTTTAAATTGCACCATTTGTTCTGTATTTAAAACTGTCTGATTTTTAAAAAAAAACTATTAAATTTATGTATTTTAACGATTTTTCTAAATTATAATTTGTTGATATTAAAAATATATATATTAATATATATTTTTAAAAATACCATACACAACAATATTAAATACACACGTGATGAAAAATGGTCATGGGCATAAGCAATAATAGCACGATAACCTAAGACACAGATCGAATAGGCTAACATGAAATATTGTCTTAGATAATCTAGTTCTAATGACATATCAGCCGTTGGATTATCTGTTAGAATAGTATTTTATTAATTAATATTTTTGTTTCCAAAAATAGGTACAACATAGCTGCCTATTAAACTTGGAGACATTAAACTGTACTAATCAAGATATAGCCCGTCTTATTATTAACGGAATTATCACCCATACTAACCTCTTAGTCTTTCCCAATTCAATACAAAAGTTTTTTTTTTTTAGTTTCAGTCCATTGACCATTCCAAAATTTTCAATTAGGCACTTCCATCCGAACACCGTTGGCCTTTTATATTTTCTGATGATATAGCAGCTAATTTGAGCAACTAATTTCATTTATATATAAGAAAAGTTTCCTCATAAAATCATTTTATAAAAGAAAATATAATGCAAATCCTTAACCTCGAAAAAGGGAAAATATGAGCTTATGTTTTCTTGTTCTAAATCTTGCTCTCTTGTCTCGTGCTTTATTTTCAGCTAATGAATTGGGAATTAAGGAAACATTACCAGCATATTTGGACCCAACAGTTCTACCTCAAGATCTCATAACAGGAGTATCCTTTGCTTCAGGTGGCAGTGGCTTTGATCCTCTAACACCCAAATTAGTGGTACATGCATTCTCCTATCAATTTACTATTATTTTCAAACATCATTTCCCCCATTTTTTGAATCCTCTCAATTCTAATTCTGATCAAATTTGGTCACAGTCTGTCCTAACGCTGTCAGATCAATTAGAATATTTCAAGGAATACATAGGGAAGCTGAAGGCCATAATTGGAGAGGAAAACACAACTTTCACCATAACGAATAGTGTATTTCTAGTAGTAGCAGGCAGCAATGACATTGCCAATACCTACTTTACTCTTCGCGCAAGGAAATTGAAATACGATGTTCCTGCTTACACATGATCTAATGGCTAACTCAGCTTCTAGTTTCGTGCAGGTGAGTTTCTAAGTCAAATCTTTCATATCTATCATATGATCAATAAATTCTTTTTTTTTTTCTTTCCGATAGTAATATCAATTATTGAACTTGCATGCCATGTTTTTGCAAGGAATTATACAAACTTGGGGCAAGAAGGATTGGTGTTTTCAGTGCACCACCAGTTGGCTGTGTGCCGGCCCAAAGAACTTTAGCAGGGGGAGTTGAAAGAGAGTGTGCACAAAACTTAAACGAAGCAGCAAAGTTATTCAACTCCAAGTTGTCCAAAAAGTTGGATTCTCTTGCCAGCAGCCTGCCTAGCGGCAGGTTTGTCTACATGGATATCTACAATCCATTTCTCGATCTCATTCAAAACCCTCGAAAATATGGTAAATGACCCATTCCCTTGAGTTTTGGATAGTTTGAGAAGAATCAGATTCTTATCATAAAATATTTGATCTGTTATCATGTAGGATACGGGACCATACGAGAGATTTTGAAATATTGGTGATCCATAACCTCGTGCCATCGTGATTCTGCTTTTTTTTTCGGGTTTTCAAGTTGCGGATAAAGGATGTTGTGGTACTCGGGATTTTAGAGGTAGCTGTATTATGTAACCAATACACTTCCGAGACATGTGCAAATGTTTCCGATTATGTATTTTGGGGACAGTCTACCATCCAACCTGAAGGAGCTTATAAGGCACTCATACCCTCTATCCTTGGAAAATATTTGACCAAATTCTTCCGAGGAATCTCAACTTGTCTGTGTTCATGTTTTCATTCAGCCTCCATTTATATTATTTCGTGTGTGGTATTGTTGGGGATGGTGTGAAAAAAGCTTAGATGGTAAACATCACAAGCTTTTCTGGAGAAGTCTAAGAAATGGCAAACCATTTCGAAATTTATAGACAATCAAGTGTAGTTTGTACGTAATCCTCAGGATTGGCTTACTGATAATGATTATGAATGGGGAAGAGGGAGGTCCCATATTCGTCTTTTGAAGATTCCAACCTTCTGCGAGTCACTAGCCACTGACCCTCTCTGTTGCAAGGCTTCAACAATATGTGTACTTTTCATGTCGGGCCGGTTGATGAAGGTTCTGTTTGTTATTGCGGTTGTTGTTATAATTGAGGTTTAAAAAAAAATAGTTTTATGAAAAATATTTTTTGCTGCGGTTCATAACTGAAATTGAAGTGTTTAGTTAAAATTATGATTGAGTTTGAGGTTTAATGAAAAACAATTTTATGTGTTTGGTTGTCATGCTTTTCATATTGCTATCAACTTGTGAAATAATTTTAAAGAACACACACACACACACACACACACACATATATATATATATATATATTATTTTTTAAATATTATAGATTTAATAATCATAATAACATAATGTGATAGTGTTAAAAATTAATTTGTTTAAAAATAAAAAATATAATATTTTGATATATTTCTAAATAAAAAATACTTTGATAAACAACCACTACCACAATTCTAAATTTTTTCTGGCACTCAATTGTAAAAATTATGCTTGACAACATTGCTTGCCTAGTAGCCAACAAAAACTAATTTCAACACCATCTAACTTTTTTTTCATTCTAGGGTTTCGGGTGTCCTAACATGTATGGAGTCTTAGGAGAAAAAATACAGGAAGAAATGAGTATTCTTTTTTTTTTATTCAAGAAAATCTTATCTCTTAGAAATCACACTTTGTAGGCTTAGGTGAACGAGTAAAATCATAATTGTCTCAATCTCTTACAAGAGATGCACGTCTTGACTCGAATTCGAGATTTACTGTGCAGATCTCAAATCCTTTACCGTCACACCATGCTCTTTGAAACAAGTATTCCATGAAATGCTCATCAACTTCTAACAATAAAAGATAAACTTCTTGAAAACTAATGTTGATATTGATAAAACTTTGTTTAAATAGGATGAAAATAAAATATTTTCCAATCAACAATCACTAAAATAAATATTTTTTTCTGGCATATAATAGAATAGATTAACTTAAAAACACCATCAATCTAAACTATTATATAAGTTTCAATTTAATGTAAAAAATATTAATTGATAATCTAATTGGTCCAATTAAACCTAATATAATCTACAGCAATAAACTTATTTTTATAAAAAACAAAAATAAAATTTTAATAAATAAATATTAATTTTGGTTGAAAAAGTATCCAGCACCATCTAATAATATCCAGCATTTTAAAAACCTCATAAAAAACAAGGGACGGCTGTCAAATTGAATCGAAACAGCATAGAAAACCCATCTAACAGTTTATGTTTCTATTGCCCTTGTCATTGCATTAATAACTGAATTCTGGTAGTAGATGTGTTTCAAACAGAGAAGCCAAAAAATGAGGCATGGATGACAAATCCATAATATTTAGTGGAAGGAGGCCTAGAATAAAAAACCCAAATTTCAGCTCCTTTATATATATGAGATGAATTTGGGTCAAGCTTTGATTAAATTGAGAATGTTAAATCTGGCAGATAGAAGTTGTAAGCATTACAAATATTTGTTAGTATTTGAGAGCTTAACTCGTGCCATATTTTGCCATCATTGTTGAATGGAAATGTTTACCCTGTCTACAGACTTGAAATCTGTGCAGTAGAAGTATAATACCTGCATTTCATTTTCCTATTGTTGTGACCACATGTAGTACGTGACTGATTCACTGCTGTAATATCCCACATTATTGGTTCACTACTCGTGATAAATATATATGTACTAAGCTACGAATCCATGTGTAAAGCTTATCAATTTTTGGGATGTGTGGAAAAATTAAATTATGTTGCTCCTGTAGGCCCAAAAGTTATCAAGCATGCGCGCACACTAGCTTTGTCTGTGAAAATGTTTTTTGATCATTGTCAATGGGTGTATGAATGTGGCTTCTCCTGTGTTTATATATGAGATATTGGTCCTGTTGCCTCCTTTTGGAGATAACTTGTAGAATTTTTTAGAGTTTAGATATTGAGTTTGCTTTTTTGGTTACAAGTTGAAACAAATTGTTTTTTACAGGTATTTTTGTGAAGGGATAGCATTTTTCCATTGTTGGTTTGGCTCATTAACTCTTTTTTTTTTCCTTCAAAAGTTTAAGTGAATGCACAATGTCAACTGCACTCGTTATTAATGTCAATTGAAACATTGATTTATTTTAATCCAAATAAACTGAAAAAAAAATATCAAACATTAAACAAGTACAAAACTTTGGAATTTGGATAGCGCTAAAATGGAATTTGAAATAATATAACAATATTTAACTCAACAGATCCCCCAAAAGATATGCACAGAGCTGAGCCGACTCCCTCCTTTACTAAAGCTACTACGAGGGCATTATTCCATCCCATCCCTTCAATTCTATCAAATCACCTCTGTAGTTCTCTGTTTTCAATAGCCGGTGTCGCCCAATCTCTCATAGAAATAAATATCATTTAACCTTTCTTATTTTTTTAAATGTCAAAGAAACACAACAGAAATAGAAAGAGATCACAACCCATAACGATTAGAAGAATCTGAGACGACAAACAAAGTAATTCTTCTGTATCACTCTCTGCAGACGTGTTATGGAGAGTGGTGGGCTTGTATCTTCTCTATATATAAATATATTTTTGAATTAAGATTTGCAATTCTAGTCTAGATATAAAATAACTTTTGTGAATTCACGAATTTTAGTTTCTTGAATCTGTGTACGAACATGCTAGTGATGTTGCTATAACTCTCTTTATATGTTAATGTCATATGATACACACCTTATCCACAAGCTTTACCATCAAGATAGTCTTCTCCACAAAATTCATTTTGTTTCTTTTTTCTCGTATTAATCTGTATGTTCAGAAAATATATGGAAAGCGAAGTGTGAGGGATGAAAAATTAGACCAAAATAAAAACCATTACTGTATAAATTTGATGATGTTACTGTTTCTCTATTTCTGTTAATGTCATAATGGTATGGGTTTATTGTTCAGAAGTTGAAAATCTATGGGGGTGGAAAATGAATCTCACTTCATCCACAAACAAATGAAAAATACAGTAACAAATGAAAAATACAAACACAGTTGAACTTGTGATTAATGTTAAACATTTTAGGGGGGGATTTGTTATATTATTTCAAATTCCATTTTAGCGCTATCCAAAGTTTTGTACTTGTTTAAATGTTTTGATATTTTCTTAAGTTTATTTGGATTAAAATAAATTAATTTTTTAGTTGACATTAATAACGACTGCAGCTGTTTCTGTATTGAAGTTTATTTGCTTTACTCTGTGTGTTTGCTGCTTTAGATTGTTGATGTATAAAAGCAAAGCATATTTTTTCTCTTTCAATGCAGTTCAAGGAAATGGGTGGAGGAATCAGGCCTTCTGACACTTCAAAGACTGCTGAGCAGCTTGCAGAGAAGAAGAAAGGGTTTGGTGATTTGATGAACTTGATAAAGCCAGGCAGTGAGGAGAAAGATCATTGGGTAAAGCCATGGCTCTAATAGAGATTTTATTTTATTTACTGATTTACATGAAATCACACAATGTAGCCATCATTTCCAATTTTACAAGCATGGCCTCTCTCTTTTCTGGAAAAACGAAAGTGGGGTTGGGTGGTTGTGCTCTTACTGTTCTTACAAAATTGTTCATTCTCAGGTCCCTGACGAAGCTGTTTCAAAGTGTATATCATGCAGGATGGATTTTGGGGCTTTTGTTCGTCGGGTAAATTTGTTTCCCATGATTGATGAAGTACATTTTCTATTTATTCATGCTTTCAAATTTCATCTAAATCTAATGCTTCTCCCTTTTATCAATCCCAGCATCATTGCAGAAACTGTGGAGACATTTTCTGTGACAAGTGCACCCAAGGAAGAATTGCTCTTACCGCTGATGAGAATGCTCAGCCAGTTAGAGTCTGTGACAGATGCATGGTATGTACTAAAGATTTGTCCACTACCTACTTGTTACTATTTTACGAACCCAGACATTCATCTATTATCTTTTGTTAGTGATATAGATTTCCCCCCCTTTCTTCATGCTGTCTCTCATTTTTTAACGGGTTCACTTGCATGCTAGTTCGGAGCTTGGGGTTCTCGAACTGAATTACCTTTGTGGATGTCATTGTAGTTTATTTTAGCTCATTTGCTTTTCAACAAGTATATGTTGTTGTCTGCGCTTTGTGAATGAACTTTGTGGTGTATTACAGGACAGAAACATTTAGTCAACCTATTATATATGTGTGTGTGTTTGTGAGCTAATATGTTCATATACAAAGCACCGTGATTATGGGTCATGAGTTCCTTAGAATCCAATGGATGTCACACTGATTATTTTTCTTAAGAAAGCTTGTTGGGTTGTGTTTTTTACTTTGAGAAAGTATATTAGTTTTTTTTGCAGTTTGGGAAATGCGGATGTGATTCTCTATAATTATTTATAGCCAGGAAGCTATAGAAACATATATTATCTGCATATCACAGTCGTCACTCTCTTTCTGCATGAATATTGTGATGTGCATTAAATCACTGTGATCTCACTCGCTTTCTGAAAGAACAACTCATGAAGTTTCGCAATCCTTCAGGCGGAAGTGACTCAGAGGCTAAGTAATGCCAAGGAAGCAGCTAGCAAACCTGCAGCATTTCATAACCATGAGGATCTTGCCAGGAAGCTTCAGGTAAAGGATATCCAACTCAAGCAGTCTTGATATCCTCTTCCATAGGGTCTGATTCTTTGTTCTCTGGTTCACTTGGTATTTGACTTGCACTTTTGTGACTGTGATTTTATATTTTGATCTTTTGACAGGAGGAGATGGAGAAAAATCGCAAGTCGTCATCAGGTAATCTCCTTTGAATTTATAATTCTTTTTCTAAATAATATGATAGGAGAGGCAAATTCAAGCTTTTACTTGTAGTTGTCTGAACTTAATGACTGAAGAAAAAATTCCAACCATAATCAGTGGTTCAAATATTCAACTATTTACTACTTGATTCATCTGGGGGTTATGTGTTAAGTCCTAGCATGCCATTATCAAATTTAATCAGGAACCTATAACACGGGCTCTCATTTTAGTTGTTTGAATTTCCAGGATCCAAGTCCGATGTATCTGGGAGACCGACGAGAGAAGTTGCCTGTCCAACTTGCACCGTCCATTTGCAGGTCTGAAATCCTTTTCTACCTTGATTGGGCCTTGGATTTCAATTTGCTACACGTTACTTGGATCATAATCTATCTTGTTTGCGCCATTCATGCAGGTCCAGGTTCCCAGCTCAGGTTCTGAAACCATCGAGTGTGGAGTATGTCAACACCCATTTCTCGTCGGTGCTGACTGATTCCTGCAAAGTTTTCTGATTATTAGAGGCCGCCTATTTCTCGAGGATGGAATGCTAATATTATTACACCTCTGGGGTGAAATGCTTGTTTACCCTGCTGTAAAATTGAATCGGCAAACTTTGTACATAGCTAATATTATTTCTTCATTCTACTTGGACCGTTTGTGTCGTGGTAATATTATGCCCGTGTGAGTTCCTAAGAGTTTGTAATTTGCAAAATTGCATCGTAATTTGACTGTTCATTACTACAATAAAATAATTGATTATTTGTGACTTTGAAGTTGATAGAAATTAAGCAAACTGGGTTCCTGCGTTGTGAACCCTACCCCGAAAGCTCGTGTGTTCTACGGACGTAGTGTAGTGGTGGTTCAATTGGACTTGGTTAGGTTTATTTCATACTGTATTTAAAGTGTTTTTATTAAAAATAAATAAACAAATTAATTTTTTATTTTAAATTAAATATTTTTAGTATTTTTAGATAGTTTTTCATGTGCTGATGATAAAAATAAAATTTAAATTATATTTTTAAATAAACACTTATGGATTGGATGGAAAAGTTGAGGATTCATTAGATGGGTGAAGGAAGTTATTGTTTTGAAGTTTTGACTTAAAAAATAAAATAGAAAATATTTAAATATATTTAATGAATGAAAAATATTTTTCATTGTAATTTTTTTTTATGTAATATCACTCTTAAACTAATTAGAGTCTATTGTTATTGCGGTTTGATATTATTGTTATTGTGGTGATAATTTATGATAACAATTATTTTTTAAATATTTATTACTTGAAAATACATTGAAATATTAAATATTTTTTCACTTTTTATACTAATATATTAAAATAAAAACATTTTTTTTGTTTTTAAAATACTCGTGAAACACAAAAAACAATTTTAAAAAAAAATGGATTTTCTTATCTCTAAATTGAATTGTGACACTGACGAGTCATTTCACAATTTTTTTTAATGGTCTGTTACATTCAAAGTCGTGTTGTTTCCGGCGATCTTAATTGCAATAAGCTGACTGCAAATCCACTAATCCGGCTAATTAACCAAACGCACAAGGATACAAAGACGATGGTCATTGAGCTAACTCCTAGACTTTTAGGCAAAATTACTAAACCATCCATAACCCGGTCCGAGTTTTGTGAATTAACATGAATAAATCAAATTTATTTAAAATAATATTATTTAGGTAATTTAAAGATTTTAATTTTTACCGAATTGACCGGGCCAGACCTGTCAGGGTATACCGAGTCAAACTTCCATCTTATTCCCTGTTCAAATCTGATCTGAACTAGATTCGGGATCGATCCACCTAACTGGTGTTTTGTTAGTACACGTCGCCTCTGCGGCGGAGCTTAATAACAAATGAAGGACAGGCTAGTAAGTGATAATTTAAATGTAACCGAAAGGAAGAGCACAGCAGGGTCAAAGGGTAAGGTCAAAAATCAAGATCGTGGGCCCACTCAACAGAAGCAGATCACTTTAGTAATTTAATTAGGCCCCAAACAAGTTCACGTAACCATATCCCCCCATTTCCATCCTACCTGTCAGCATACCAAACTATAAATATAATAATTATTGGAATTGGATTGGTACTGCAACTTGCCATCTACATATCTCTCGTCACCAACAAATTCTAGTTGGGAATTGATTAACACCCGAGGAAAAATTAATTAATTAATTTATAATTGGATTATATTGCTGTTAATGCTCCGCTCCTTCCCATCATCCCATTCATAGCTTATGAGATGGCCGGATATTTCTATTGATGAGCTAAATAAATATTATTTAATGTAAAGTTCAGCTAATTTACCTTGAATAGTCATTTCTAGTATAAGAGAGCAATGTATATATATTGTAGTTATTGGTATCGATATAATAGAATCAAATCATGTGCAAATTAATGAATAAGAAATATGAAATTGATGTGGTACTTACTTGGTGGCTTGGAAGTGAAGGAATAGTATTGTTCAGAGGATATGATGTGATAGTAGATGATTTGCAATCTGCACAATAAGTTTTAAATTCGAGTCAAGATGTGCACTCCTTTTAATAATTTGTAACAATCAATATTTTTACTTGATCACTGAACTTATAAGGTGCGCTTTTTGAAGAGGTAGAGTTTTTCTCAGTATAAAAAAAAATGATGTAATCTGCAAAATAAAAAAGGAAAGAAGAACTTAATTGTAATTTAAATGTATTTAACGATTTATTTGATTATTTCTAGATAATTTATTAAATGTTGTTTCTTATGGTAAGAATGTTACAATCACGTCGATGAGTTGATCAAATCTATATCTTTTGTTTTTATAGACTATAACTAAGAAGCATTTTTTAATTGTAATATTATTTTTGTTTTAGCATGTAAACATGAATGCTTATGGTTTATGATTGTACTTATATTGAGTTCTAATAATTTGACGTGGATCATGCACCACACCTTATGTTGTTTCCTAGTGTGAGATCAACAT
Source organism: Salix viminalis (assembly GCA_029228465.1). Taxonomy (NCBI): domain Eukaryota; kingdom Viridiplantae; phylum Streptophyta; class Magnoliopsida; order Malpighiales; family Salicaceae; genus Salix; species Salix viminalis. The sequence goes on from CM055430.1 coordinate 7,342,732, forward strand.
CAATGAAGGGGGTTCCCTGTGAACTGGAAAGATGCGATGAGTTTACCAAAAGGCTTGCTACCCGGGAGCATTCCCCACGGAATCTGCAGTATGTACAATTAATTAAACAAGCAGTACCACTTATTTATTGAATCGTGGATAATAAATCTAATTTGATCATCATTTTCAAGCAGAATATCAACTCCTCGATCGATCCAATCATTTGCTTCCAAAGATCGACTGAGAAGTAAATGACATGAAAATGCCGTGCATGAGGGTCAGCCGCTTTCACTTTTTCTTATTCTATGCTTTTTTTTAAATAATTACAACTATTTTCCCAAATAAACATTTACTAGTTGAGGAATCACGTAGACACACACACACACACAAATATATATATATATATATATATATATATATATATATATATATATATATATATATATATATATATATATATATATATATATATATATATATATATTAAGGTTTCTTCTTCTTCTTCTTCTCATAATCTCACACAACCTTAAACATGAAAGCCACTATAAAAAGAACTTATATTTATTAGGATAAAAGAAACAGATAATTCTCAATTCAAAATTCAAAATTGTTTTATTATATTCACAAAAAATAGAGGTATTTATAATTTACTCGGATTAAAAAGACTCGTACTTCCATGCTGGGGTGACATTATCATTGCAGTTAGGGGGGGTGCGAGGAGTTATTAAGTATGCCCCTTGCCATCTTGTATCGATCCTCACACCACCACGCATGCAGGGTTTTTCTTCTTTTTGGCCCGACAACGATATAAAGTTTTTTTTTTTTTTCTTAAGCGATACAATAATACCTATAGTTCTGGTGATTGATGAAGTCTACGTTGCATGTGGTGCCAATTGACTAGATCTACGACGATATAAATTCATCTGTATTAAGCCAATCACGATACACTTAAGAATCTACGGCTGCCAGCAATCATTTATAACATTAAAGTACTCTTCTACATCAACCAATACAGAAACTTCTAATAATACTCACCATTTTTATTTTATTTTTATTTAAGTTCTAGATGCAATATATTTCTTGAAGAAGAAGAAGATATACATACACATATATATATATATGCTATATTTTGTTTAAACACACAAACCGAATTATGTATTCCGAGCAGTGAAAGAAAATTGTAAGAAAAAAAAAGTCAAACCGGGATTTGATTATAATTAAATTATAGAAATCTCAGATTATTATTATTATTTTAAAAATAAAAAATCTAAACGAATCTTATAACTATAATATTAATTAACAAGCATGCTTACGTACGCCATCCGGATTCTTTCGAAAAGATTTGAAATATCCTCGATGAGCTCCACCTCCCATCTCTATATAAACACACCAGGCAGGAGACATTTGAGATACGAAACATCTTACTTTCTTCTCTGATCTTGTTAACCTAATTACAAGGTGGGATCGAGGGATTAAAACAAACAAAAAAAAACAATGATGTCCTCTTGTTTCTATTCTACGTTGGTGCTCTTTCTCTCTATTGTCTGCACCGTCAGCTCCTTGCATAAGCTACCGCCGAATGTAACTGTCCCAGCACTTCTGTTTTTTGGTGATTCCATCGTCGATGCAGGCAACAACAACAACCTTAAAACACTTATCAAGTGCAACTTTCCTCCCTACGGCAAGAATTTTGAAGAGGGGATTCCTACAGGAAGGTTCTGTAATGGAAATATTCCGTCAGACATCATAGGTATGATCATCGCAGCCTCTCTCTTTATAAACGTGCTGTAACATTCAAAGCCAATCTTTACTTTTAGGGTTCACATCTCCTAAAACTCCCCCGGTTTCATAGCCTGGACTAAAATGATTTTGAAACTAAGATAGTTCTTTAATATATATATTAGAGATTTGATAATGAAATGATCATTGTTTTAATTAATTAAAACTATAATCTTTAATACAAAATAGTGCAAATCCATGCGGTTTTTAATTTTTTGATATGAGAAATATTGTGTGAAGAATAGTATAAAATTATTTTGACGTCTCCTCGAATAATTTAACTTTCAAAATTTAAATAACCCTTTAATGCAATTTAAATTTAATTTTAGACTCAAGTTGGGTGATGAAATAATTGACAATTACAGATTTATCCTTAAAGTTCAAATTAACTCAACGTAAATAAAGACGTTAAGATTTTAAATTGCACCATTTGTTCTGTATTTAAAACTGTGTCTCATTTTAAAAAAAAAACTATTAAATTTATGTATTTTAACGATTTTTCTAAATTATAATTTGTTGATATTAAAAATATATATATTAATATATATTTTTTAAAATACCATACACAACAATATTAAATACACACGTGATGAAAAATGGTCATGGGCATAAGCAATAATAGCACGATAACCTAAGACACAGATCGAATAAGCTAACATGAAATATTGTCTTAGATAATCTAGGTCTAATGGCATATCAGCCATTGGATTATCTGTTAGAATAGTATTTTATTAATTATTATTTTTGTTTCCAAAAATAGGTACAACATAGCTGCCTATTAAACTTGGAGACATTAAACTGTACTAATCAAGATATAGCCCGTCTTATTATTAACGGAATTATCACCCATACTAACCTCTTGGTCTTTCCCAATTCAATACAAAAGTTTTTTTTTTTTAGTTTCAGTCCATTGACCATTCCAAAATTTTCAATCAGGCACTTCCATCCGAACACCGTTGGCCTTTTATATTTTCTCGATGATATAGCAGACTGATTTGAGCAACTCGATTTCATTTATATATAAGAAAAGTTTCCTCATAAAATCATTTTATAAAAGAAAATATAATGCAAATCCTTAACCTCGAAAAAAAGGGGAAAATATGAGCTTATGTTTTTCTTGTTCTAAATCTTGCTCTCTTGTCTCGCGGCTTTATTTTCGACTAATGAATTGGGAATTAAGGACACATTACCAAAGCATATTTGGACCCAACAGTTCTACCTCAAGATCTCATAACGAGAGTATCCTTTGCTTCGAGTGGCGATGGCTTTGATCCTCTAACACCCAAATTAGTGGTACATGCATTCTCCTATCAATTTACTATTATTTTCAAACATCATTTCCCCCATTTTTTGAATCCTCTCAATTCTAATTACGATCAAATTTGGTCACGATCCCGTCCTAACTGACTGTCGGATCAATTAGAATATTTCAAGGAATACATAGGGAAGCTGAAGGCCATAATTGGAGAGGAAAACACAACTTTCACCATAACGAATAGTCTATTTCTAGTAGTAGCAGCAGCGATGACATTGCCAATACCTACTTTACTCTTCAGCATAAGGGAAATTGAAATACGATGTTCATGCTTACACAGATCTAATGGCTAACTCAGCTTCTAGTTTCGTGCAGGTGAGTTTCTTAATCAAATCTTTCATATCTATCATATGATCAATAAATTCTTTTTTTTCTTTTCAATAGTAATATCAATTATTGAAGTTGCATGGCCTTTTTTATTTTATTTCTCGCAAGGAATTATACAAACTTGGGGCAAGAAGGATTGGTGTTTTCAGTGCACCACCAGTTGGCTGTGTGCCGGCCCAAAGAACTTTAGCAGGGGGAGTTGAAAGAGAGTGTGCACAAACCTTAAACGAAGCAGCAAAGTTATTCAACTCCAAGTTGTCCAAAAAGTTGGATTCTCTTGCCAGCAGCCTGCCTAGCGGCAGGTTTGTCTACCTGGATATCTACAATCCATTACTTTCGATCTCATTCAAAACCCTCGAAAAATATGGTAAAATGACCAACTCCCTTGAGTTTTGGATAATTTGAGAAGAATCGATTCTTATCGGAAAAATATTTGATCTGTTATCATGTAGGATCACGGGACCATACGAGAGATTTTGAAATATTGGTGATCCATAACTCTGTGCCATCGTGATTCTGTTTTTTTTTCGGGTTTTCAAGTTGCGGATAAAGGATGTTGTGAGTACTCGGGATTTTAGAGGTAGCTATATTATGTAACCAATACACTTCAGAGACATGTGCAAATGTTTCCGATTATGTATTTTGGGGACGACTACCATCCAACTCGAAGGAGCTTATAAGGCACTCGTACCCTCTATCCTTGGAAAATATTTGACCAAATTCTTCCGAGGAATCTCAACTTGTCTGTGTTCATGTTTTCATTCAGCCTCCATTTATATTATTTACGTGTGTGGTATTGTTGGGGATGGTGTGAAAAAAGCTTAGATGGTAAACATCACAAGCTTTTTCCGGAGAAGTCTAAGAAATGGCAAACCATTTCGAAAATTTATAGACAATCAAGTGTAGTTTGTACGTAATCCTCAGGATTGGCTTACTGATAATGATTATGAATGGGGAAGAGGGAGGTCCCATATTCGTCTTTTGGAGATTCCAACCTTCTGCGAGTCACTAGCCACTAGCCCTCTCTGTTGAAGGGCTTCAGCATTATTTGTATTGTTTCACGTCGGGCCAGTTGATGAAGGGCTTATTTATTATTGTGGTTGTTGTTATAGTAGAAGTTTAAAAAAAATAATTTTATGAAATATATTTTTAGTTGTGGTTCATAAATGAAATTGAAGTGTTTAGTTACAATTGTGGTTGAGTTTGAGATTTAATAAAAATTAATTTTATATATTTGGTTATCATGCTTTTCATATTACCGTTCACTTGTAAAATAATTTTAAAGAACATATATAGTCACACACACATTTATATATATAGACACACACATCCAAGTCCAATGTATCTGGGAGGCCGACGAGAGAAGTTGCCTGTCCAACTTGGACCGTTTGTTTCGTGGTAATATTATGCCCGTGTGAGTTCCTAAGAGTTTGTAATTTGCAAAATTGCATCGTAATCTGACTGTTCATTGCTACAATAAAATAATTGATTATTTGTGACTTTGAAGCTGATAGAAATTAAGGGTGTTATTGTGTTTTAAAAATGAATTTGAAAACAAAATGATTTATTATTATTATTTATTTTAAATTAATTTTTTTTATGTTTTTTATATTATTTTCAATATCAAAAATATTTTTTTTAAAAAAAAAATTAATCTATTTTTAAAAGAAAAACTTAAAAAAAATCGATTACATTTTCAAAAAATTAAGTAAACTGGGTTCCAGCGTCGTGAACCCCACTCCGAAGGCTCGGGTGTTCTACGGACTGGGCTCCTGCGTCGTGAACCCCTCTCTGAAAGCTCGGGTGCACTACGGACGTGAGGTGGCGGTCTAATTCTAATTTTGATATGAGGGTTAGAAGTGGTTGGATGGAAAAGTTGAGGATTCTTTAGAGTTTAGATGATAAGGAGCCCCACCCACAGTAACTTGTGTGGGATAACAGTTATTGTTTTGATTTAAAAAATAAAATAAAAAATATTTAAATATAATGAATGAATGAAAAATACTTTTCATTATAATTTTTTTTATGAAATATTAACAAAAGAGCTAAAACAGCTCGGGGTGTCTACTGTTCACCGTGACTCATTGTCACTGTGGACTGGCAATTTGTCACGGTGAATCGCAGGTGTATGTCCTCTAAAATGAACGAGTAAGGGCGATTTCTTATCTCGGGCACATTTTCATCCGCAAATCAATTTGCAACATCTATGCCATCTATCTCGAGGCGGTGATCATTTTCCAAACAACATCTAATTACTGACCGGGCTTTATCCATTTGCAGACGCTTTCTACTATCATCTTATTCTTTTCTTTGCTTCGGTTTTAACAGATCGCAGGGACAAAAACGATCAAATTCTCAAATCAGTCAAAAACCTTGAAAGCGCCACCAACAACAACTCGAAGAACTTCGAAGACGCGGTCGAGGCGGGACGGCCATAACAACAACATCGTCTACAGATTCGAAGACCCAAACCCACATCAACAACTCAGCAAACCCGATCCAAACCCTGAAGAGACCGAGTTCAACATCGTCTACAGAGGAGATTCCGAAGACCCGAACCCACATAAATAACCCAGCTACCCGATCCAAACCCTAAAGAGATCGAGGGTTTTTAATTTACTGGAGGGTCCGAGTGAATGTGATTTCCCTCGGTCAAGCGGCTTTGGCGTGAGTCAGCCCTCATGTGTCTGCGATAGAGATTGTGGCGGTCGAGAGCGTCAATTGAGCTGGAGAAAGCAGTATTGAATTTGGAGAATGTATTGTACGGCCAGCTACAGGCGGTGTCTCACGTGCCCAGTGCATTGCAGAGGGGATTAACTTGCTTCGATTTTGTTTGAGTTGTTCACGCTAATCAATTAGCATGAACAGTGTCAAAAAATGCCCACAAAAAGACCCAGGTAAGATTTCTGCCGCCTTCACAGAGGCTGAGCTGTTATTGATTATTGATTCGGCTTCTTTATCGATATTGAGGGTGATGTTCATTTCTGATTCTTAGTTATCATTTAATTAATCAATAAATTTTGTACAGCCATGTTGTTTCCTTTGAAGGTTACAGAGAGGGGAGGGAGTGATTTACAGTTTCGAAATCGAAGGTATAAGGAAGGATTCGCTTTATTGGTGCCTTTGTTTGTCATTATTCTTGCCTTTCCAACTTATTTTGTGATTCTGGCCTGCAGGTTGGGAAGCATGGTTTTATTATTGAGTTTACTGACCCTAATAACAATGCAAGGCGAAGTGCCACTTATTTGCCTGAAGTGGCTGCCCATGAAGGTAACTTGATTGAGTTGTTTTTTGTTATCCGAGAGAAGTAGAGAGCGCAATCAAATAAAAGAGAACGGTGAAGGGGATGCGTATTCCTGACATTTATGGTGACCCTAACCAATTATGTTCTTATTTATTTCTGGTAGATGGGCCAAGACATGCAGACTGAGATATTTACACTGATTTTCTTTGCTAGATTGGGATTTTTTCTTATTTAATTATCTATAAAGCCTGTAAGTTGTATGTCTCGAACACCTGCTTATAATTTTGGCACTTTGGTTTCAGGTTGGACGAGAGAGGAGGCAATTGATTCTCTGATTCACAAAGCAGGCTACAGTGGCCACATTACGGATTCACTTCGAAAGGGTCAGCCACCTTAGCATTAATTTCCGTTGAAGATATATGTTTTCTGGTATTTAGGAATTTTTTTATCTGCTTGGTTTTTAAACAGGTGGTAGTTTTTCTTTACCGTGCTTATAGGTTATTCTTTTAAACAATGAATGAGAAGAAAAAAAATGCCGGTGTGAGAGGTTGGTTGCTCAAAATATTAAAATAATTTGGATCATAAATCTATCCTAGAACTGCTTATACTTGCTACTGCTTTTGATACAGTTTAATGAAGAGCTTTTAGAACAATGAAGCTACATTCATGTAACTTTTTTTGCCCACAGGAAATCTCTACTACTTGCGGCTGGTATCTTAGCTGCTGGTGGGACTGCTGTTTATGTGTAGTCACAGATTAGCTCTAAGAAATCTGATTCTTTTCTTTATTCCAACAGGCTCAAAGATGATAAAAAGATATCAGATAAGCTGGTCACTAATGGCAAGAGAACTGTACAAAAGAAAGGAGGTCTAAAGGCACTACAAGTTCTCGCTTCAGTTCTTTTGTCTCACATGGGTAAAATAGGTGCCAAGGACCTTTTGACTATGATTGACATAGCAGTAAGTCTTTCTTTTTTGCACACTGAAATGGAATTATTGAATCCTTCAATATCTATATCTTTTTAAGTTCTCTACCCCCAAAAGTGTCTAAATTTGTTGCTAAATTTCTAAGACAAAGCAATATAGGATTTCTTCTAGGTTCACAGTGTATATATAGCACTGGTTTACTTTTTATGATTTATATTCACTATAAAGTTTGTTAGATAAAAGCCTTGGCAAAAGTAGCCAACCTCTTTGGATGGAGCATAGATGAAATCAACGGAATGATGTCATTGGCATAGAGATCTTTATGGTTCAGATCTTTGCTCGGAGACATTTGACAAATGGGTCACACTGTTCAGGATCGAGCAAACTAGCCAATAACTTCTTTTTTCGTCCTTGCACTTGAATATAATGGCAATTCAATTTATGCGTTAGCTTTCAGGTGATCTATTTTTTCTCTTTCTATTTTCCCTCTACATTCAAATAATGGTTATTTACTTTGTGCCTTCGTTGTCTTTGTCGTTGTGCTTCGTTGATTTCATTTCTGCTCCAGTGATTATTGTTACTTTTAGAATCATTTTACTGTTTGTTCAGGGGTTTAGATAATTACTAGGTTCTGCTTAACAAATATTTCGGAATGATATGCGAGTGATTCATATATGACATCTTTTTCTTCGATCAATGGTCCTACTAATTGTTGTAAAAAATTAATCATCGTCTGGTTTTGCTGAATTTCTTTTGATGGCTCTCCTTGCTTTTACTTGGTTTTCTTATGGCAGGTCATTTAATCATCGTCAGTTTCTACTTGGTGTTGGTTATTTTTTGTTTACTTCGGTTGAGTTACTGCTTTGTTGGCGTTAAGATTTGCTCAATTCACTTTCCCAATGTCTTCACAATTTTTTTAAATTTAACATTAATGCCTTTGTTTCTTTTGCTTGACCACTGAATTGTCAGTTGTTGTTAGGTTTTCTTCTGCTTAGATTACTGCTTGGGATAAAAAAATTCTCCAGCTGTTTTGCTGGTATGTGCAAACATTAATTACATATAACATTAATGTCTTTGTTTCTCTTGCTTCGTTGTGTTTACTATTGCATTCACAAATTTTATTATGTTTTTCTTCTCTTCCATCAAACACGTTGATTGTATAAATTTTGTTATGTGTTGTTGCAATTTCCAATTGTCAGCTGAAAAAAAAATTATGGCACCATGCAATTAGACTAACCAAACCATGAGAGTTGTTAAGCTCTTCATTGACTTTAACCATATCTCCCGAAACAAGATAATAGACATCACCGGTAGCCTTGGCACTTTCAATCGCACCCACTTCGGTAATTCAACATACACGAAAGCATCACCTAAATAGTCTTGAGCATGATTGGTTATACCGACAATAGCTGTTTTACCATCAACCTTTACCCATTCATGACTTCCAGCATACATGAAGTCCTTTAAAACTCCAAGTGAATTGAGAAAATGCCTATGTCATGAAGCTTAAGGTGCAGGAGATTAAATGAATATCGAAAAACCTAATAAGTTAAAAAAAATTTAGAAAGTAGCATAATCTTTAAACAAACAAATTAGTTAATTTTATCTATTGCCATTTTGTGATTTGTCAATTAAATGATTATCCAAATAATTAAAACAATGACCACATTCATTCAGCTACATATATAAAACAAATAACCATCTGCGAATGAAAACATACACCTCATCTTAAAAAAAAAATTCGTTGGTTACTGAACAAATAGATCGACAAATCGTTAAAACAAACCCAAAGTTGATGTAGCCTATCAAATAACAAATGCTTTATTAGAAAAAAATTACCTTTCACCTTATATTCAAAAATAAAAAAAATTGTTTAAACTGATGTGGCCCAACAATGAACAAATGCAAGGTTAGAAAACATACAAAACAAGACATTTAATCATTATGAGATATTTGCAAGAAATTTTCAAAGGAAAAAATTTACCTGGAATTTCTATCATGATAAAAAAAATCTAAAATAATTTATTGTTTAATTACAAATAGCTGAAATAAATATGTTTTAATATTTATTGGATGTTATCGCCTAAAAATATTTAGAGAGAGAAAAAATTGACCTAGAAAAATATTTAGACATTTTTCATCTATCTTCTCCTTCAATTGATGCTCTTTCTGGTCTGGGTGTTGGTAATAGATTGCATTTTGAGTTGATTGTAATTTTTTTCCCCTTTGATTGATGTTCGGTTTTTTTGGTTTCTCATTGATTTTGCTGGGAATTCGGTTTCTTGGGGTCGGGGTGCTTGGGTTTGGTCGTTTGTGTGTGTTGGGGAGTGGGTTTTAGGTTTAATTGGGTTCGGGTTGGGTTGATCGACGGTTTGAAATCTCGGGTGCTCTCTGTTTAATTGGGTTCGGGTGGATCTTCGGTTTAATTTGGTTTGGTTTGATTCTCTGCATGCAACCGAATTGAATGAATTTAGCATTGATGAATTAAATGAATTCAACATTGAATTGGTTTGTGTATGCTCTCGGTTCGTTACTTCTTTTTTTTTCCAGTTTGTTTCATGTGTTGAATTTTACGATCACTGTTGCCATCTGGTTCTGTTTCTTCAACTGGTCTTTTGCTAAATGTCACCTCGCATTAATGAAATTCTCTATTCATTTTGAAGGATGACATGCTTTAATTTTGACTTCTTCTGTGTTGATATTTTGTTCCCTGGCCTGCACCGACTCTCTTGCATTCCTAGGTCATTTATTTAAGATTTTCTTTCCTGTTTTTTACGTTTTGTCTCCTGCATGTTCCTGTTACTTTTCGTTTGCTCTGGTAGCTTTGTCTTTCTTCCATTTTTCTTTTCAGCTGTCCTTTGCATTTCATACGTTATTCACCCTAAATCTTTTGTTCTTCTTTGTTCAGATTGTGGTCTCCTGATCGTCACAAATTGCTGCAAAGAGTTCCCTTCACAAAGCCTTCCCTAAACCCTTTGTCACCCTACTTTTAAGGTTAGTAAGCTTTTGACGAAAATTTTTAAAAACCTTGCAATTAGTTGTGCTCATAATGGAAATTTTTAATAGTTTGATTGCTGCTTTTTATTATGGTTGTGGGAATTTTTATTGCGAACATGTTATTATGGTTTGATTCCTTGATATTAAAGGTTGTATTCGGCTAGGTCAATAATAAAGGTTGCCCTGAAGTTATTTCAGGGCATCCAGTAATATCTCCATGGCAATTCCAGTTCATTGTTCAATTATGATGTTCTATAGGTGTGGTAGGTAATTTTTCTCTGCTATAAATACTGGCTGCATTTTGTTTGGAATATTTGTTTCTTTTGTGGATTTTGTAGAGCCATAAAAACTTATAGTTGCCTTTGACTTTTGACGCTTATACCTTGAACTTGGTTTCCTTCCCAACACAGTCAGCATGCATATTTCACTTTCCAAGATCCTCCACATCTTTCACATTCTTCAGTCTTTACTCAAATCTCCAAGTCTTTTGACAAAACTAGGGTCTTGACTGCAATAAGACAACATGAAAAAAGTAATTTCTGGAAACCAGCCGACTGTGTTCCTACATTTTGCATCAACTAACAACCCCTTCACATTTTCTGAAACTTTTTGCTGAACCGATGGGGACCCAACAAAAAACCTTACCAGTGACTTCAAAGTATGCATCTTATTCTGAATATCCTCATCAACAATGACATACCCATCATTGACATTCACTAACCTCCCATGAATCATATCCACATGTTTTAAGTGGCAGATCAATTCTGTTATCTTTGGAAACACCTTATCATACCATTCAATAGGCAAAACCTCTTCTTGGATTTCTCCTGATGAGTGAAAACTCCATTTCTCTTGGATTCAAAGCACTTTGTACCAATGAGAAACTTCTGTACATGTCTATACACCATCATTAGCTAACAACCTCCTCTATCTAATAATAAACAAGTAATTGCAATTTAGCTTTTAAACAAAATAAGGTTATTTGAAAAGACAATCTGCAGCAAACTTTAGGTTAATGCTTCAACCAAGGATGCCAAGAATAAGGGTTAATTGTCTCCTGCATGTATAAATACACAAACACACACATAGATTAACAAAAAAAAAAAAAAATATATTATCCAAGAAGACACATGTTTATGCACCTCATATAAACAAAAATCCATGTTATCTCCAAGACAACACAATGAACTACATATAAACTGAGACCCACATATATTGCTGCCTTCTCCAATCTTCATCACTGCTTCACTTCTGTCACTCCATTAAAAGTTCCAACAAATCTTTAAGCACATGAAAATTAATGACCTTCTAATGTGCATATGTTCTGTTTCCATTAAAAGTTCCACTTTCTCCTATGATGTTTATATATGTTAACTTTCTCTTCAATTTTAGGAAATTTATGCATATGTATGTTATAATATGTATTGTAATGATTTAAAGGCTTATTGAATGTTATCATGTGTTGATGGGAATGATTGAGTACTTTTTACACTCATTAACAAACCCTATAAAAAAATGACCTTCTAATGTGCATCATGCTTAGGGTTTAAAAGCTTATTAAGAGTATAACATTAGAATAAAGAGATGCCTTATTGATCAACGTTCTCAAATGTACAAAGAACATTTTTTATCCAATCACATGACCTCCGCAATCAATTTCTTAACAAAATCATTGCTTTTTATGCCTTTTCAGTCCACTTTCTCCTATGATGTTTATATATGTCAACTTTCCATTCAATTTTAAAAAATTAATGCATATGTATGTTATACTATGTATTGTAATGATTGAAAATCTTATTCAATGTTATCATGTGTTGATGGGATTGATTGACTACTTTTTAAACTCAGTAACAAATCCTATGGAAAATAAACCTTCTAATGTGCATCATTCTAAGGGTTTAAAAGGTAATTAAGAATATAACATTAGAATAAAGATATGCCTTATTAATCAACGTTCTCAAATGTATAAAAAACATATTTTATCCAATCACATAACCTCCGCAATCAATTTCTTAACAAAATCATTGCTTTTTTATGCCTTTTTCAGATCAACTTTCTCCTATGATGTTTATATATGTTAAATTTCTCTTCAATTTTAAAAAATTGTTGCATATGTATGTTATAATATGTATTGTAATGATTGAAAAGGTTATTGAATGTTATCATGTGTTGATGGGATTGATTGACTTTTTAAACTCATTAACACATCCTATGAAAAAAGGTTGCAATTTAATAATTTATAACAAAATTATATAGTCAATGAATCAAAATGTTATGTATCAATCACTTTCCATATAAGATATCACCCGAACCCCCATAATGCTTGCCAAACCATAATTGCTTACTTATCTTAGAATTTAAATTTTTCCTCTAACTTCAAACGTTTAAGATTTCTAAAACTGCTTATTAAGACTACAACATTACAGTAAGGAGATGCATTACGATAAGCATGTAAATACTTATGTACAAACTACAGTCAAACATTTACATGCTCATTAACATGAACATTCATATTCAGATTTGATAAACTGGAGTCAATCATTTAACACTAAATTAGACATCAGTTACCTCAACTAGGCATATCAGATATATAAACTAATGGCAAAAAAATATGAAGATTCATATTCAAATTGATAAATTTTCATGCTTTATCAAGTGAAAATTAAACTTGATTACTTATCATGTTTCTCAATTCAGAATAGTTCCTCATTATTGCACAAGTTCTTCTATTGATAAAAAATATTAAAAACATCCTTATAACTTCATTATTTTAAAACTTTGCCAACTCCTAATTCAAACTACAACATTAGAGCAATAACGTAAATCATGCTTAAAGTATCAATGTGTATAAAAGGTAGGTTAAATTCATATGAGCCTTCAAGAAGTTTTACCATTGTATTATCTTCATTGTAAATGAATGTTGATCTAACTTCTTTCAATACATTTTTTCATATGTTCTAGGCAATTTTTTATTCGCACAACTGCTTTAGCTATTTATTTGTTGCTTTTGATGATTTTTTATTCGGAACTCATCTTTTCCTCTCCTAAATTTGCTTGACTATTACTCAAGTTAGTTCCTTTCATGCTTCTAATATACAAATATTACAAATTAAGATCCCAAACCATTATCTATAAGCTTAAATTCTTTATTACATCATTCTTTGTTAATCCATGTTTCTTTAAGTTTGTAGCAATTGTAATTTAAGTAATCCATGTTTCTTTAAGTCTATAACTCAAATGTAAATTTGATTCCTTCTGCACAATGCTGCTGATTTTTGAAGAATACAACTGGAGATGCTTGATTTTTGAAAAATTATACAGGTTGTGTTGTGATTAACTTGGTATCTCCCACTATAGAGGAAACTTTGCCGAAATTTCTAACAAAATTTCTTCCCATGCTTCATCTACTAATTACAAAAATTAAACAAATTAAAGAAAAAAATTTAGAATTATTACTGATAATGATTCTTTCTCTGCTATTCATTGTTTTCATCTAAATTTTTATGTTAGATCTGCTTGAATTGTTTTATCATTCGTCTTTTATTTTTTTCAGGAAGATTAGCATCAGAATGATATGACTCATTTCACAAAAGGGATCTCGCTTCGTTCTACACGTTAACATCCCTTTATTTTGAACTTATGTACAAATTGTATAATTATCACTCTTTTGTCATCTTTGATGATGCTACAGACATTCCAAAGATGTAACCTATGTTAACGAAACAAACTCTTTTATATTATAGTTCTAAACTTTTATATTATAAGTTCATCGTTTTTATTGTAATTATATTATATTATATACGCAATAATAATTTTTTGAAGGAAAAGAATTAATATCAGTATTCTTAAATACATGTAATATAATAATATGATGAATAAATCTTATAAAATAAAAAAGTAATTGGCTTTGAATTTTAATTTTGTGTTCTTCTGTTCAGGTTTATTTTTTAACAAAAAATTACAATATTTTGATTTATAATATTTCAGGTATAATATTATTGGGGGAAAAAATCCAGCTTAACAAAACAAAAGGTTGACAAATTTACCTACATTATCTACAATTAAAAAATATGCAAGTCACTTTCCGTTTTGATTATCACTGTTCTTTTTAAACGGTAAATAAGTGATTATAGCACGCAAAAAAAATTAAGTTTAGTTTTTTAAAACAAATTGCAATATTTTTATTTATAATGTGTCAAATCTAATATTACTGGGGGGAAAAACAACTCATAAAAATAAATTTGACAAATTTACCTACGTTATCTACAATTAAAAATATACAAACCACTTCCTACGTCGATCACACTATAAAGTATGTGAGACTAATTATATGTTTTAATATTTATTGAATATTATCGCCTTAAAATATATATAGAGAGAAAATAAATGACCTGGGATTTTCTTTTTTAATAAAAAATATATCAAAAATTCCTAATGAATCATTTCACCTTCGTAGCAAATTTTTTAACAAATTTTATCAAAAGTTTTTTAGCAATAGCAATATTCAATCACATTTTGGTTGAAAAAAATCATTTTTAATGAATTTTATCAATTACAATTATACTAATTAAATATTAAAATTACAAAATACAACATTTATATAATCAATTAATTTTCTACATAGATAAAAAAAACCCCAGCGAAGCGGGCGAATCAGCTCGTAACTCCTAAATTAATTAGAGTCTGATTGTTGCGGTGACAGTTTATTTGATATTATTGTTATTACGGTAATGATAACAATTGTTTTTTAAATTATTTTTTATTTGAAAATGCATTGAAATATTTTTTTTTTTTTGAAAACATAAAAAATAATAATTTGAAATATGTTTTTTTTATTTTATTTTTAAAAGACTCTTGAAACACAAAAACAATTTTAAAAACAAATGGACTTTCTTGTCTCTAAATTGAATTGTGACACTGACGAGCCATTTCACTGTATTTTTTCTTTCAAAATGGGCTGTTACATTCAAAGTCGTGTTGTTTCCGGCAATCTTAATTGCAATAAGGTGACTGTAAATCCACTACACGAGCTAATTAACCAAACGCACAAGGATACAAAGATGATGGTCATTGAGCTAACTCCTATATTTTTAGGCAAAATTACTAAACCATCCATAACCCGGTCCGAGTCTTGTGAATTAACATGAATAAATCAAATTTATTTAAAATAACATTATTTAAGTATTTTAAAGATTTTAATTTTTACCGAATTGACCGGACCAGACCTGTCAGGGTATACCGAATCAAACTTCCATCTTATTCCTGTTTAAATCTGATCTGAACTAGATTCGGGATCAATCCAACTAACTGATGTTTTCTCTCCTAGTACACGTTGCCTCTGCGGCGGAGCTTAATAACAAATGAAGGACAGGATAGTAAGTCTACCCTGATAATTTAATTGTAACCAAAAGGAAGAGTACAACAGGGTCAAAGGGTAGGGTCCAAAATCAAGATCGTGGGCCCACTCACTTTAATAATTTAATTAGGTCCCAAACAAGTTCACGTGACCATACCCCCCCATTTCCATCCTACCTGTAAGCATACCATACTAGAAATATTATAATTATTGGAATTGGATTGGTACTGCCACTTGCCAACTACATATTTCTCGTCACTAATAAATTCTAGTTGGGAATTGACTAATACCCGAGGAAAAATTAATTAATTTATAATTGGATTATATTGCTGTTAATGCTCCGCTCATTCCCATCATCTCATTCATAGCTTATGAGATGGCTGGATATTTCTATTGATGAACTAAATCAATATTATTTAATGTGAAATTCAGCTAATTTACTTTGACTAGTCATTTCTCGTATAAGAGAATAATTATAAAATGCTCTAAAAGAGCTCAGACTTTTACTGTACACCAAGAGACAATTCACTGTGGACTCGAACTTCTTCGACTACTGCGTCGCATGAGTTGCTTTACTGCTTTGATTTTGAGCGATTGACTTGGCGGTTTTAGCCCGTAATGAGACAAAATAGGGCTCGATCCGGCGGTAAAAGAGTCGGGGTGAGGGCCATTTCGTCATTGCATCGCAGCGTGACCGGACCGGGACCGGGTCCGGCTCTTTTTCGTCTTTTTTTTTAATATATTTAAAAAATGGCTAATTACTCTTCTAGCCCCCTAATAAGACAAAAACCATTTATTTCGGTACTGAGGGGTAGTAACGGTAATTGACCTTTGTTTTTGTTTTTTAGTGCTTTGTCGGTTTGTCGATCAGTGTGTTCCCGCGACGCGCCCGACCTTTTGCACGCTCCACGCCCTATTTAGGTGGCGTGCGTGGTGTCCTCCGGTGACCGGGAGACAAGATTCCGCCGTATATCTCGATGCGTCTCAGCGTGGTCTTCCTCAGCGGTGGCGCTGTAGCCTCAAAAATTTCCGTAGAGCGGCGTCGGGATTCGGTTAAAGCGCCGACCACGTTTCTCTCTCTCTCTTGCACGTAAAAGTGCAGGAGAGTCCCCCATTTTGTGATACGTTTCATTTCGGTCCCTTGACTTTCGATTTTGTTTTTTGTCCTGATTTTGGTTCGATAAGTTTTGATTTAGTTCGATTGGGTCCTCCAATTCGAATTGAGTGAATGTCAATGTTGCACTTCGGTCCTCCTTCTTTTAATTTTCGGATTGGGTTTAAATTATTCAATAAATACAGTACAAAAGTTTTGATTTATTCAATTGGATCCTTTTATTGAAATTGATAATATATTGAATTTTCATTTTGGCCCTTATAGTTTTAATTTTTTATTTTAATCCCTTGATAAATTCATATTTGTGTTTTATTTTCCATAATAACAATAATAATAATAATAATAAATAATAATAATAATAATAACAATAATAATAATAATAATAATAATATAAAAAAATATAATTACAATAATAATAATAATAATAATAATGATAATAATAATAATGATAAAAATAATAATAATAATGATAATAATAATAATAATAATAATAATAATAATAATAATAATAATAATAATAATGATCATGATGATGATGATAATAATAATAATAATAATAATAATAATAATAATAATAATAATAATAATGATAATAACAAAAAAATAATAATAATAATAATAATATAAAAAAAATATAATTACAATAATAATAATAATAATAATAATAATAGTTTGAATTTTTTATTTTAATCCCTTGATAAATTGATATTTGTGTTTTATTTTCCATAATAATAATAATAATAATAATAATAATAATAATAATAATAATAATAATAATAATAATAGTTTGAATTTTTTATTTTAATCCCTTGATAAATTGATATTTGTGTTTTATTTTCCATAATAATAATAATAATAATAATAATAATAATAATAATAATAATAATAATAATAACAACAACAATAATAATTATTTTTTCCTTACTCTTTTGTTAATGTGTTTAGGTTTTTTTCTCTCAATAAAAATAATGATGATAATAATAATAATAATAGAATAATAATAATAATAATAATAATAATAATAATAATAATAATAATAATAATATTTTTTTTTCCTTGCTCCTTTGTTAATGTGTTTAGGTATTTTTCTCTTAGAATAATTTGATAATTTTTATTGTTTTAACAGTGATAGCAATGATAAAAAAAAATGCTTGATCTTCTGTTGAGGTTTTTAGGATTTTTTTGGCAATAATAATAATGATAATTTTTTGACAATAATAATAATGATAATTTTAGAAGTTGAGACTTCGATATTATTGTTATTATAATAGACAATGTTGATATCTTTTAGTATACCAAATTTTATATATTAAAATATTATATTTTAATCTTAACAACTGTAAAAATTATTTTTTTCGCCTACACTACACCCGCAACGTAGTGCGGGCAGTCGACTAGTGATATCTATGATAGTTATTGGTGTCGATATATTATAATTAAATCATTTGCAATTCAATTCAATGAATAAGAAATATGAAATTGACATCATACTTACTTGATCGCTTGGTAATTGAAGGAATAGTAGTGTTCAAGCAACATGATGTGATCACAGGAATATTATGATTTGCATAACAAGTTTCAAATATGAGTCAGGTCATACATCTTTTATAAGAGTCTGAAACAACTGAGATTTTACTCGCTCACCTGAATCTACATGGTGCGCTTTCTAAAGAGTGAGATTTTCTTGCATATATTTTTTTGATTAACTATGAATGGTTTTAAAAGGAAAGAACTTCATTATAATTTAAATGTATTTAACTATTTATTTGATTATTTCTAGATAATTTATTAAATGTTGTTTTTTATGGTAAGATTGTTACAATCACGTCGGTAGTTGATCAAATCTATATCTTTTGTTTTTATAGACTATAACTAAGATGCATTTTTAATTGTAATATTATTTTGTTTTAGCATGTAAACATAAATGCTTGTATTTTATGAGTGTAGTTATTCAAGTTAAATGTCTTCCAGCAATTATGTATACTGAATTTTATATTAAATTCTCAAGGTTTTCAGGTGCTAATCTTGAAAATAATTTATTTTTAAAAAAATATATATTTTGATATATTTCAAGTATTTTTTATAATATTTTGTTTTATAATATTAAACATTTTTTTTAGAACGACTAACCTAGCTCGTGGAGACTAGTCTCACTGAAAATAACAATGACACACACACACACCATTACCTAAAGAGCTAAAACAGCTCGGGTTTCTACTGTTCACGCAGACTGAAAACACTGTGGAGTGGATATTTCTCTCCCTGCTTCGCGCGAGTTTGTGCACTTTTTTTTTTTTTTACACCTGGACTCTTTTTGTACTTTTTATGGTGGAAATAAACGGATGAGAGGCTTTTGGTCGAAGCGGTATCGTCTCGCTAGCCTACACAACAGCGCCAGTGAAGTTCGAGACGCTCGGCCACCAAATTCTTATTTCATTTTTTTTTTTAATATTTTTTTTCCAAATTGCAGACCCATTTCTACCCATTCATTGCTTTCTTTTAGCAGTTCAGGGGCCGGTTTGCGTAGTTTAGTTAGCAATTGCCTTCACCTTTCAATGGATTGGCTGTAGTAGACCTTTCAATTTTTTTTTTTTCAGTTCTTAAAAAAAAATATTTATTTGAAAAAGAAATTTTTTTTCTAATTTTTTTTTTGTTTCTTTTTTAAAAAATAGTGTTTTTTTTCTTAATAACTGGTTGTTGTTGTTTTTTATTACAAATCTGATTTGTTTTTTTTTAATGTTTTTTTCTGGCTGTTGTTTTTATTTTTTTACAAAAAAAAATATTTGTATTTTTTGTTAAATTTTTTTTAATAACTGGTTGTTATTTTTATTTTTTTTTAATAACTAAAGTGTCCAGGGCAACTTACGTGCACCACGACTAATCTCCGGATCCACTTTTTTTTTTTATAATTTATTTTTTTTACACAAGGACTCTTTTTGCATTTTTTATGGTGAAAATGACAAATTAGAAGCTTTGGCCGAGCGGTTGTCCGCGCGCTGCCAACACAGGCGCGCGCGAGTTCAAACCGCTCGGACACCAAAATGTGTTTTTTTTTTTTTTAAGAACTGAAAAAACAAAAAAAAATTAAAAAAAATGGTTAATTTTTTTTTTTTTAATAACTGGTTTTTTTTTTACAAATCTGATTTGTTTTTTTTTTAAGAACTATTTTTTTTTAAATGTTTTTTTGTTAAAAAATGATTTTTTTTTATAACTGGTTGTTGTTTTTTTTTTTTTGCAAAAAAAAAAAAAATTCTTAAAAAAAAATGAAATTTTTAATAACTGGTTGTTGTTTTTATTTTTTTCCAAAAAACAAGATTTTTTTTAAATAACTAAAGTGTCCAAACCAACTTACGTGCACCACGACTAATCTTTGGATCAACTTTTTTATATATTTTTTTTCCTATTTTGTTTGGCTACTTATACATTTTTTTCCTTAACCGATGTGTCCGGGTCAGCTTACACGCAACACGGTTTTTTTTTCCCAAGTATAGTTTTTTTTCCTAGCAAACTGAGCGCGCCGCGAATAATCCCTGGGCTCATTATTATTTTCTTTTATTACCTAAAGAGCTAAAACAACTCGGTTTTCTACTGTAGCCCGTGATTCATAGTCACTATTCATTGGCAATTTGCTCCGATGCATCGCGGCGCACGTCTACCTTTTTTTTTTTCAACAGTGTAATACATTTAATATAATAATACAAAGAATAAATATTTTCAAAAATAAAAAAAAAGTCTTCGAATTTTAATTTTGTGCTCTGTTTTTTAAAGTTTATTTCTTAAAATATATTTATAATATTTTGGTTTTTAATATTTCATATCTAATATTACTGGGCAAAAAATACAACTAAAAAAAATGACAAATTTACCTAGATTATCTACAATTAAAAAATATTCGAGTCACTTCCTGTTTCGATTACACTATTTTTTTAGACGACAGATAAGTAATTATAGCACGCAAAAAACTTGAGGCTTATTTCTAAAAACAAATTACAATATTTTTATTTATAATGTGTAAGATCTAATATTACAAGAGGAAAAAGGCAACTCATAATTTTGTTTGACAAATTTATCTTAATTATCTACACTTAAAAAATCTACGACCCACTTCCCATTTCGATTACACTATAAAGTATGTAAGACTGATTATATGTTTTAATATTTATTGAATATTATCGCCTAAAAATATATAGATAGAGAAAAAAATGACCTACGATTTCTTGCAAAAAAAAATTAATATCGGTATTCTTGAATACATTTAATATAATAATATGATTAATAAATCTTATAAATATAACTTTGGCTTTAGCTTTGAATTTAAATTTTTATTTTATACTCTTTTTTTGGTTCTTTTAATAAACGATAACATTTTTTTAACATTTTTTTTTTATTTTTTAATAACCGCCGTGTTCAAGTCTTTTTTTTAAACCGGTTTCTTTTTTTGTGTTTTTTTTAACCAGAGTTTCCGTGACAACAAGTTTCTAACAAATCATTTCACCTTCTTAGTAAATTTTCTAACAAATTTTATCAAAAGTTTTTAAGCAATAACAATATTCAATCATTTTTTAGTTGAAAAAAACCATTTTTAACAGATTTTATCAATTATAATTTTACCAATTAAATATTAAAATAACAAAATACAACATTTATAAAATCAATTAATTTTCTACATATATAAAAAAGCCCAGCGGAGCGGGCAAATTCGCTCGTGTAAGCTATAACCTCTAATATTTACAATATAATCACAGGTTGAGTACCACACAACTTTTATCAACATGTAAATAATATATTAAATATTTGTATTTCTAGTTTTCTAAATTCCCAAGTCATGAATAATTTGATGTGGATCATACACCACCACACCTTATGCTGTTTCCTAGTGTGAGATCAACATCAATGAAGGGGGTTCCTGTGAACTGAAAAGATACCACACCTTATGCTGTTTCCTAGTGTGAGATCAATATCAATGAAGGGGGTTCCTGTGAACTGAAAAGATGTGATAGTTTACCAAAAAGCTTGCTAGCCGGAGCATTCCCACAGGAAATTGCAGCTGTACAGTTAATTAAACAAGCAGCACCACTTATTTATTTAATATATCTAATTTTTTCGTGATTTTCAAGCAGAATATTCATTTTGCTTCCAAAGATCGACGAGAATTAAATGCCCGATAAAAATATAAAGTTTTTTTTTAAAAAGTGATACAATACCTATAGTTTTGGTGATTGATGAAGTCATGGAGTCCTACGTTGCATGTGGTGCCAATTGACTAGATCTACGATGATATAAATTCATCTGTATTAAGCCAATCACGATATACTTGAGAATCTACGGCTGCCAGCAATCATTTATGACATTAAAGTACTCTTCTACATCAACCAATAAAAAATCTTCTAATAATACTCACCATTTTTTATATATTATTTTTGTTTAAGTTCTAGATGCATTATATTTCTTGAAGAAGAGGTGTATATATATATATATATAAAATCAATGTCAATTATGCTATATTTTGTTTAAACACATAAACCGAATTATGTATTCCGAGCAGTGAAGGAAAATTGTTAGAAAAAGTCAAACCGGGATTTGATTATAATTAAATTAAAGAAAGCTCAGATTATTATTATTATTACTATTATTTAAAAAAAACTCAAAACGAATCTTATAACTATAATATTAATTATGAAGCATGCTAACGCCATACGGATTCTTCCGAAATGATTTGAAATATCCTCGATGAGCTCCTACTCCCATCTCTATATAAACACACCAGGCAAGGAGACATTTGAGATACGAAACATCTTACTTTCTTCTCTGATCTTGTTAACCTAATTACAAGGAGGGATCGAGGGATTAAAATAATTAAATAAATAAATAATGTCCTCTTGTTTCTATTCTACGTTGGTGCTCTTTCTCTCTATTGTCGGCACCGTCAGCTCCTTGCAAAAGCTACCGCCGAATGTAACTGTCCCAGCACTTCTGTTTTTTGGTGATTCCATCGTCGATGCAGGCAACAACAACCACCTTCAAACACTTGTCAAGTGCAACTTTCCTCCCTACGGCAAGAATTTTGAAGGGGGGGTTCCTACAGGAAGGTTCTGTAATGGAAATATTCCGTCAGACATCATAGGTACGATCATGGCAGCCTCTCTCTTTATAAACGTGCTGTAATCTTTAATTACTTTTAGGGTTCACATCTCCTAAAACTCCCCCGGTTTAACATATATATATATATATACATACATACATATATAATATTAGAGATTTGATAATGAAATGATCATTGTTTTTTATTAATTAAAACTATAATCTTTAATACAAAATAGAGCAAATTCAAGCAGTTTTTAATTTTTTGATGTGAGAAATATCATGTTAAAAACAATATAAAATTATTTTGCGTCTCATCGAATAATTTAAATTTTAAAATTGAAATATTTTCTTTAATGCAATTTAATTTTAATTTTAGACTCAAGTTGAGTGGTGAAATAATTGACAATTATAGATTTATCCTTGAAATTCAAATTAAGTCAACGTAAATAAAAATGTTAAGATTTTAAATTGCACCATTTGTTCTGTATTTAAAACTGTTTCTATTTTAAAAAAAAAAACTATTAAATTTATGTATTTTAATGATTTTTATAAATTATAATTTGTTGATATTAAAAATATATTTATTTTTAAAAAACATATTAAAAAAATATCAAACACAACAATATTAAATATACACGTGACGAAAAATGGTCGTGGGCATAAGCAATAATAGCACGAAAATTTAAGACATACAGATCGTATAAGCTAACATGGGATATTTTCTTAGACCAAAATCTAGTTCAAATGGCATATCAGCCATTGGATTATCTGTTAGAACAATATTTTATTAATTATTATTATTATCTGTGTTTTCAAAAATAGGTACAACATAGCTGCCTATTAAACTTGGAGACATTAAACTGTAGTAATTAAGATATAGCCCGTCTTATTATTCATTTGGTGTACTAACTTCTTAGTCTTTCCCAATTCAATACAAAAGTTTTTTTTTTAGCTTCAGTCCGTTGACCATTCCAAAATTGTCAATCAGGCACTTCCATCCGAACAGAGTTGGCTTTTTACATTTTCTGATGATATAGCATCTCATTTGAGCAACTAATCTCATTTATATATATATATATATATATATATATATATATATATATATATATATATATATATATATATATATATATATATATAAGAAAAGCTTCCTCATAAAATCATTTTATAAAAGAAAATATAATGCAGATCCTTAACCTTGAAAAAGGGAAAATATGAGCTTACGGTTTCTTGTTCTAAATCCTGACGAGCAATCTCTCTTGTCCCGGGCATTATTTTAAGCTAAAGAATTGGGAATTAAGGACACATTACCAGCATATTTGGACCCAGCAGTTCTACCTCAAGATCTCATAACAGGAGTAACCTTTGCTTCAGGTGGCTGTGGCTTTGATCCTTTGACACCCAGATTAGTGGTACTATTAATTTACTGTTCTTTTCAAACATCATTTCCCCCTCTTTTGAATCCTCTCAGTTCTAATTCTGATCAAATTTGGTCACTGATCGATTGCTATAGCGTTGTCAGATCAATTAGAACATTTCAAGGAATACATAGGGAAGCTGAAGGCCATAATTGGAGAGGAAAACACAACTTTCACCTTAACGAACAGTCTATTTGTAGTAGTAGCAAGCAGCGATGACATTGCCAATACCTATTTTACTCTTCGTGCAAGGGCATTGCAATACGATGTTCCTGCTTATACAGATCTAATGGCTAACTCAGCTTCTAGTTTTGTGCAGGTGAGTTTCTAAGTCAAATTTCTCATATCTATCATATGATCAATAAATGCTTTTCTTTTCTTTTCAATAGTAATATCAGTTATTGTATTTGCATTTCATGTTTTTTTCAAGGAATTATATGAACTTGGGGCAAGAAGGATTGGTGTTTTCGATGCACCACCAGGTTAGTGGTGTCAGGTCACAAAGGACTTTAGCGTGGGGGGAGTCGAAAGAGAGTGTGCGAGAAAACTTAAACGAAGCGAAAAGGTATTCAACTCCAAGTTGTCCAAAAAGTTGGATTCTCTTGCCCGACTGACATGCTAGCGGCGAGTTTGTCCCATATGGATATCTACAATCCATTACTCGATCTCATTCAAAACCCTCGAAAAATATGGTAAATGACCCATTCCCTTGAGTTTTGGATAGTTTGAGAAGTATTAGATTCTTATCGAGAAAAATATTGGATCTGTTATCATGTAGGATACTGGGACCATCACGAGAGATTTTGAAATATTGGAGCTCCATAACAGCGCTACATCTGTATTTTTTTGTTGTTTTCGAGTTTTTCAAGTTGCGAGATAAAGGGATGTTGTGGTACTGGGACTTTAGAGGTATCTATATTATGTAACCAATATACTCAGAGACATGTGCGGATGTTTCAGATTATGTATTTTGGGGACGTACTACCATCCAAGCGAAGAGCTTATAAGGCACTCGTAACTCTCGTCCTTGGAAAATCTTTGACCAAATTCTTCTGAGGAATCTCAACTTGCTATGTTCATTTTTGCATTCGCCTCCATGTATATTATTTCTGTGTTTGGTATTGTCGGGGATGGTGTGAAAAAAGCTTAGATGGTAAACATCACAAGCTTTTCTACAAAAGTCTAAAAAAGGGTAAACCATTTCGAAATTTATAGACAATCAAGTGTATTTTTGTACGTAATCCTCAAGATTGGCTTAATGATAATGATTGTGAATGGGGAAGAGGGGAGGTCCCATATTAGATCTTTTGAAGATTCCAACCTCTACGAGTCACTAGCCACTAACCCTCTCGTTGCAAGGCTTCAGCGGTAAATGTGTACTTTTTTCATGTCCGGGCAGGTTGATGAAGGTTCACGTTTGTTATTGCGGTTGTTGTTATAATTGAGGTTTAAAAAAAATAGTTTCATGAAAAAATATTTTTCTTTGCGGTTCATAATTAGAAATTGAAGTGTTTAGTTAAAAATTTATGATTGAGTTTGAGGTTTAATGAAAAACAATTTTATGTGTTTGGTTGTCATGCTTTTCATATTGCTATCAACTTGTGAAATAATTTTAAAGAACACACACACACACACACACACACACACACATATATATATATATATATATATATTATTTTTAAATATTATAGATTTAATAATCATAACAACATAATGTGATAGTGTTAAAAAATTAATTTGTTTAAAAAATAAAAATATAATATTTTGATATATTTCTAAATAAAAAAATACTTTTGATAAACAACCACTACCACAATTTCTAAATATTTCTAAATAAAAGATGCATCGCGTCTTGACTTCAGTCGAGATTTCGGCGTGCAGATCTCAAATCCTTTTCACATCATCACCATGCTCTTTGAAACAAGTATTCCATGAAATGCTCATCAACTTCTAACAATAAAAGATAAACTTCTTGAAAACTAATGTTGATATTGATAAAACTTTGTTTAAATAGGATGAAAATGAAATATTTTCCAATCAACAATCACTAAAATAAATTTTTTTTCTGGCATATAATAGAATAGATTAACTTAAAAACACCATCAATCTAAACTATTATATAAGTTTCAATTTAACGTAAAAAATATTAATTGATAATCTAATTGGTCCAATTAAACCTAATATAATCTACAGCAATAAACTTATTTTTATAAAAACAAAAATAAAATTTTAATAAATAAATATTAATTTTGGTTGAAAAAGTATCCAGCACCATCTAATAATATCCAGCATTTTAAAAACCTCATAAAAAACAAGGGACGGCTGTCCAAATTGAATCGAAACAGCATAGAAAACCCTGATACTAGCAGTGAGCATAGCATTTCCACGCTCTAAACGCATCGGTTTATTCCTTCCCTAAACATAATTTTAATTTCCACTCGATCGTTCCTGTTCAGTGAGTCAGCACTTGCCGCTCCCCGCTTTTCAAATCAAGCTCCTTTTTAGGGTTTTGGTGAAAATGGAGCCTGCAGCTTCAATCGTAGACAAAATCAAAGGCGTCGCAAAATCAGGCCAAGACTTCGTCGACGGCCTCCTTCTCCGCCGCAAGAATTCTTCTCGCCGCAATCCGGTACTCGGAAATTTCTTCTCTTTCTTGTTGGTACGTTACTAAATCAATCTCTTGCTTCTATAGTTAATTTGATTTTCGATATTGTTAGCTAGAGCAATCTGAACCAATGGGATTCATTGTTGTTAACTTGAGAGTAATCTGGGTTGCTTAAGCTTGACAGAAAAACTTGCTGGTTTCTTAGGTAACAGCAAGGTGTATGATGGACCTCCCATCTCTTGCCATTTTATTATTTGCAGATT
The DNA here is from genome assembly GCA_029228465.1 of Salix viminalis. Classification (NCBI taxonomy): domain Eukaryota; kingdom Viridiplantae; phylum Streptophyta; class Magnoliopsida; order Malpighiales; family Salicaceae; genus Salix; species Salix viminalis. Next base: position 7,370,139 of record CM055430.1, read on the forward strand.
GAGATACTGAAGCGGCTGCAACGAGAATCGTTTTCGAGATCTAATGAAGCTTAGAGACAGGCAGGATAAGGTTGAGAGAGTGCTTTTCCCTTTTATAAAACATATAAGGGAGTCCTTTTCAAGAAACCATACACTGTGAGGGGAGAGGTCGATGCTTCGGGAGCGATAATGATGTTTGGGTGATATTGATCAGGAGCATTGTGATGCTGCTGGCAGAAACAGGAATAAAAACTGGGATTAGTTCAAGGTTAAGTTTTCAGAAGCAAGTGTTCGGCAGAAGGATTCTATTTTGGCAGAGTTTGTGGCTAGTCAAATAGGCGTAGTTGATATTGGTGGTGTCTCCAGAAGGTGCACCTACTTTAGCCAAAGCAGTGTCGTATACGGCGAAAATGTGTAACGACTGGTTTTCTGCTATTGCAATCCCAGTAGGAGCTCAATTTAGAGATCTGGACATGACTGCAAACTCTTCAAACCAGGTATAATTTGGTTGCCTATGCTTTTTGTTAACTTTAATTTTGTGCACTTGATCGGTAAAACAGGAATTGCTTGCTGGCTGGCTGGCTATGTTAGATGCTGAGACCTTCCAGTGGTTTTCTTCCGTTTTGTCATGTGGCTATTATATCTTTGACTGGTGCAGATGAGTTTGCTGACAATATTGAAGCAGGTGCTGCTCCCATCGAGACATTCGTGTTTCATTCTATTCTTAATTGTGATGGGAATGGAACTTTGTTATGTCCTGATGTGTACTTTGATAGGTAATTTTGCTGCAGCTGTCTCCAAATCTACTTGGTAAATTTATCGAGCTTCTGATTTCATGGCAGAAACATGGTGTTACCGATCTTTCATCTGTTGGACCGCCACTCTTGAATCAACACAATGATGCTGCTGGCATTGGCATAACAGTGAGGAAATCAAATGTTATTGCTATGATGGCTCAATCTGTTTCTGGATTGCAGAAAGCAGCCATTTTTTTGATGGAATTGGTCGTGGCTTCGGCACTTTTAGCCAAATTGTTTGTCAACTTCCAAAAGGACTAAAACTCTCACTTATGGTCTGCAGCAAGTCACTACATCATCTAATGACCACAGTAATCTCGGAGCCCGCTTGCCATTCCGGTTGGATTTTTGAAACATGACAAATCTCCTGAAACATCATTCAAGACTCTGCAAAATACAACCCATGGGAGCAAGCAGTCTTGATATCACATCAAGAACTGGATATGTAGCTCTAAAATTGGAGTCGAGAACTTGATGAGAGTACTAGAATTGGGGGGTTGGATTGAGATGAAAAACTCAAATCCCAGGCATTTACAGTGGGCTGTAAATGCTTTTGATGATGCAGAAGACGAGATTTGGATGGGGTCTGAGCCTCGGCGGGGTTTTTGAAGGCCCTACCAGCCATGGTCGTCTGCAAGCCGAATCATATGTAAATTGAATATAGGGAAGAAATTCTGCTTGAAACCAGGCATTACATATTCAAGGGATGGTAATGCCAAAAATATTAGCTCTTATGCTTAGATCCAACTGGTCCTTCTGATTGCAGGGACAATCTATTTCGCCAACAACATTAAAGGCTCCCTTTGGGAAGTATATCTTCTCTTCAATTATAGTTCATAGCATCTGTCATCATTAGTATACTGTAATTTTTCTCACTACTTATTTGCTAGTGTGAGCTGCAGGATTTTAATGCTAAAGAAGGGCAAAGAAATATTTGCCCACATTCCTACCAACCATACTGTGCTCTGATAGTGTTTGCAAATCATTCTAAGAGCATCTCCAGTGGGAGTAGCTATTTTATGCTAAATCTCAAAATAGCACTTGAATAGTAAAATGATATTTTTATCGACGTGTGTGCTCTGTTTCAGAACGCCATTTTGGAGAAAGTATTATTTTATATTATTTTAAATATAGTATAATTATTTTTGTATGTAGTTTAATTATGCAATTAATTATACAATTAATAAGAGTAAGATTATATAATTAAATAAATGCTTTTAAAAACCCTCCAAATATCATTGATTATATAATTAATAGGAGTAAGTTATATAATTATTAATTTTATATATAAATTTTTACTCTCTTGTTAAGGTATTTGTAAATAAAAATAAATATTTTTGATATAATTATATTATTTTCTAATATATATATTACATTTTATATATATATATTTTTAAGTAAAAATAAAAAATAAATATTTTTGATATAATCACATTATTTTCTAATATATATATACATTATTTATATATATATATATATATATTACATTATATATATATTATAATATATAAAGAAGGTGGCCCCAAGGTGGGGCCACCTGTTTAGCTCGTCCCTCATGAGCTGCTACAAATAGCAGCTCATGGAGGGGGTGCCATTTTTACCTCTGCAAATGGCACCCCCGCTGGAGCGTACACAGTAGTAAAAGAAAGTTAAAAATATATTATTTAATTTATACCTCCTCATATAGCACTCCCACTGGAGATGCCCTAACAATTAATATGGAGCTGAGCTTTGCTTTTGGGATTAGACTGCAGTGCCTTTGTTACGGAGAAAAAGCATCTGGAAAAAACTGAAATTTACTAAAATTCCCCATCAAGTATCACTGCATTTATTTTTATTTTCCAAAAATCAATAAAATTCTAGATTGGATTTTTCTTCTTCTATCAACAACAAATATGGTTTGATTGCTCGTTAGGAAAAAAACAAGTCCAATTACTTCATTAAAAATGTAAGGTAATATTTTTTTTTATATATAAATAAAGTTGAGATCATAGCTATAGAAAATTCAACTTATTTTTAGAAAGGAAAGTATCTCCACGTGGCGTGATCATAAGTAACACCGATCTCACCGCTACCATTTCACACCGTAGATTGACATCGGGCTGCGCAATCCCAAACAGTATAAAATATCTTCTGCTTCCTCTAGCTGGCCTAACAATAATTTCTTATCGCTGTAGCTTTCTATTTTCTCTCAATCATAGAGAAAAACAATGTCGACTAGCCGGAAATTTATCCTGAAAAGTTCAGACGGAGAGTCATTTGAGGTAGACGAAGCCGTAGCCGTTGAATCGCAGACTATAAAACACATGATTGAAGATGATTGCGCTGATAACGGTATCCCTTTACCTAACGTCACAAGCAAGATTCTTGCTAAGGTAATCGAAAGTACTGCAAAAAGCACGTTGAGTGCCCTAATTCGGGACGATCGTCCTTCTTCTTCTGCTGATGATCTTGCAAAGCTTGGGATGCTGAATTCGTTAAAGGTTGACCAGGCCACTCTCTTCGATCTCATCCTGGTCTGCTCTTAATCTTTACTTATTTTCCATGGGTTTTTCTTTTATGGATTTTAATTAATTGCTAGGGTTTTGATTTCATTGATTCCAATGGTTTTAATTAATTGCTAGGGTTAGGGTTTAAATTTGTTTTGACCGCTCGTGTGGCTGTTGAATAATGAATTCTATGGGATATAATTGAATAAGGAACTCTGTATTCATTGGGGATGTTGAAGTTTATGCCTTGAGACTTTTTTGACAAGACGCTTGGTTTTATGAATGTTGCTGGTGCAGTTTTCCGCATGAAAGATGATAAAAAAAGAAGAAGATTTGGATTAGAATATTAGAATAGTGTGGATTATGTTGGCTCACTGGGTTTAATGGAAGCTCCGAAGTGAGCCTAGTTACGGTATCTGTGGTTGTGAGCATTGTGTTTGGTTGCGCTTGATGGGAAAGTTTGGTAATAGATCTCAAGAAGTCATATTTTTGCATCTGGGCATTTTTGTTTACTGATGAGGGTTATAAGAATAAGATGTAGTTTATGTAGATGAAGACCTGCTTGAATTTGTTGTTTGACATGTTTTAATGTGCTTGCATTTCTGGCTGTAATCATGTCCCTGTCTAACGTTTGCTTGAATTTGTGTGTGGTGTTTAGGCTGCCAATTATCTTAACATCAAGAACTTGCTGGACCTCACTTGTCAGAGAGTGGCTGATATGATCAAGGGCAAGACTCCAGAAGAGATCCGCAAGACTTTCAACATCAAGAATGACTTTACACCAGAGGAGGAGGAGGAGGTTCGGAGAGAGAACCAGTGGGCATTTGAGTAGAAGGAAAGAAGTTCAACCCGTTTTTCTAATTGCCTTCTGTGTCAGACATGGAGGGATGTTAAGGTTTTTAATGTTTTATAAACAACTTCCATGTCCCTTGTCTCTCTATGACAGTTTCAATGTGTTGATATGGCACATGTCCTTGCTTTATGAATTTCTTTGTTTTAGATTACATAACTATGCAACCTGTTATATGCTATCGTTGTTTCATCATATGACACCTTGCTACCAGCTCTCTGGTGCCTCACATATTTGGAACGTGTAGGCAAGTTTTATGTGATTGGGATGCTATGATGTGATCGAATTCATGTTTACGCTCGGAAGAAATCCAATCTTAAGGCAATGTTACGGATACCCAGATCCCTTGCAGCCTGATCCTATTGACTAGGCTGAGAGATCTCAGCGAGAAATATAAATACAATTCCCAGGAAGATGTGTGGTCTGACAACATGCATTCGTATATATAAATACATTGAGATTGAGATGATATACTGTGAGCATTACTAGCATTCTCAGGAAGATGTGTAGTCTGACAACATGCATTCGTATATATAAATACATTGAGCTTAAGATGATATACTGTGAGCATCACAAGCATTCTTTTATTTATTACCTGTAAAATGCATCTTTTGATGTAGTTGTTTTGCTGAATCACCTACCACCCGCGACGAATGGAGCGCGGACATTAAATTTTTTGTTTGTCCATGTAATTGAACCAAACATGTCTTTCTGTAATGAAGAGACAGTTGGAGTGAAAATTATGTGATAACTTAGTCTTTGGCCATTCTTCGTGAACTGCAATCTAGTTGGACTCACGGTGACTGTTAGACCAGTAGGCGCTTCAATGGTCACAGAGTAAGTCGTATTACCACCTCCAGCAACGTTTGTGAGGGTCCTGGTAATGCTCCTACTGTGTTTTCCAGTGAGGTTGAAAACTGCTATTGACGGATAGTTGATATTGGATATCAGATCGGCTTTTGATTCCTTTGGACAGGCAAAACCAGCTGGAACTTTTTTGGAAATAACTTTAATTGTGGATTTGTTGTACCCGTGATAGCACAGGAAGTTCAAATAGTCAATTGCGGTGGTTTCATAAACTAGCCCCGGTTGCGAAGCTCTATTCGTGCTTATTTCTCCTGCCCCGTAATCATAAGCTGTGGCGATAGCCCCTAGTTCTGCTGTTAACGGGCCCTTCATATTGTTTATCTGAGATGCTGTATTCCGGGAAAAAAAAGGAAGCAAACCGAGGAACTCGTAGATTAACATGAGATTATGGAATATGAAAATAAGTAATTTACTCTTGCTTGTTATAAACCTTCACCTGTTGTCATGATGGCAGACTTGATAGCAGAGGGACTCCAAGAGGGGTAACGGGATTTGATCTCAGCCGCCAAACCAGAAACATGCGGGCATGCCATAGAAGTTCCTGACATAATTTTAAATTTTGGGATTGCTTCTCCATTATAGGCCGTCCACGCTGCAATTATGTTAGATCCTGGAGCTGCTATATCAGGCTGCAAAGCAGAAAGGCAGGAGAACAATTCATCAACACACATGCCTGTGAATAGAATCAAATAATGTATCTAGGAGGTACAGGCTTTGCCTTGAGGATATTCCTTGAGATGGAGGAAGGCCCTCTGGATGAAAAGTATGCGATAGTAGGCGCTGGCTTATATTGCGACACCACTGTGGTGGGCAGGATTGTTGCAACTGGATTTCTGGGAAGTTATAAAATTTGTCAGAACTAAACTATTCTTAAACGTTATCATGAGTTTGTTAGTCATACAGCTACATGTAAGATCGTATCGAGATGATTGTGTCTTACTTGGTTGAGTTTAGGTAGGCAAAGATCTCGACAGCATCCCTTGAACTGATCGAAGTCATTGGGAACTCATCGAACTCAGATGCATCTCCCCTTTTCTTGTCGTCGATCAAGACAGCACCAATTCCTCCCAAGTTCTGCACCTCGCTCATCGTATAATATAAGTTTGTATCTTTGTCATTGTCACAGATGACGATTTTTCCTTTGATCTTTTTCCCGTCCATAGAATCCGGGTAGCAGTTTCTAAACCAACAAATGCTCTATGACATATGTATTTGTATCTCTTATGAGTTTAAGCTATGCATTTCTGATTGTTTGTCGTCTTTAGAAGCAAAAATAAGGGGCTATCTCAATAGATATTGCATACCTGGCTTCCCCTTCGTCCGCACCGGTTTTCTTAGCTGACTTTGCATATATCAATGGATGTACTGGAGATTTTCCGATGTTGGCAAAATTTATGGCTTCACCCTGAATTGAAATGAGAACACTAATTATGCCACAATTTTATCGGATGAAAGCTTACTATTAGCAAAACTTAAAAGGTAACTTCATCAAGAAAAGAAACTTGATTGCTTCTAAGAGAAACATCTTTACCTTGATCACCTTGTTTTATCAAACACAACATTTGACTTGAATCTCCGATCTATCGTTGTAGCCGCAACTGTCAGAATCCAGGGTGCATCATTCGAGACAGTTTTTTCGGATGGCCCTTCATTCCCTGCAGAGCAGACCACGGTGATCCCATTCTCAACAGCATGGAAAGCTCCAATGGCTATTGGATCTTCCTTAAAATCAGAGAAGCGTGATCTGTAACCTAGTGACAATGATAGTATATCAACACCATCTGTAATGGCATCACTGAAAGCAGCTAATATGCTGGACCCAGCACATCCGTATGGCGTACATATTCTGTACACAGCAATCCTTGACCCAGGTGATCCACCTTTCGCAGTCCCGGAAGCTAATCCATGGTAAGATGCACCAGGGACCATAATTCCTGCTGCGGTCGAAGCTACATGAGTGCCATGACCATTCATATCTCTTGGTGTATTAACTAGATCGTCATCGTCATCCTCAGGGCCATTGTAAGATCTTGCTCCAATTATTTTTCTGTCGAGGATCAAAGCCATAAACTTCATGAATAAACATAAGCAAAAGAATGGAAGAAAAAACTGTCTGGTATCCAAATTCTAGTTGACAGATCAGGTTTTACCTGTTACAATTGGATGAGTTGAAATCCTGAGCTTTTACACAGGTTCCGTTCCAGCTTGATGGTATTGGATCCATATCCTTGTCACTAAAACTCTTAGACTCGGGCCAAATACCTATATTTCATGTAACTCAAAGCTTAAACGTCAACTTTTGGAAAAGAAATGATGCTTTGAGTTTATATAGAAAGTACAAGAGATTTCACCCGTATCCAGGATTCCAATGATCACATCATTTCCTCGACAAGATAAGTTAGAGTCAGAATTGGGGCTCAAGTCGATCTTTACATCGGTTCCGTATTTCAAGAAATCCCATGAACGAGTTGTGTGGAGTTGGTAGACAGGATCAGGAAAAACTGATACGACTCCTGGATTTTTAGCAATTGATTTTGCCTCTGCTGCTGATAAACGAGCTGCAAACCCTGAAATCCCATGTTCGTAGCTGTGCACTAGGGCATTCCTTCTCCTAGCAAGCACAAAGATACCGAATCATTTTGATATCGAATTACTTGCGCAAGTAAAAGCAAACTTATCATCTTTTTCTTAGATTGTATCATCTCCTATGATTTATAAATGTTAGGCCATCACACAGATCATTTAAAGAAGAGTTTATTGAGTATGGGACAGCAAAAGTTCACCGTTTCAAGACAGAACTCAGAAGCTGGGCATGCTCATTCTTTGAAGAACCATGTTCTGTCGCAGCTCCCATGTAAACAATATAAACACCGTCCTTCGCTCCCCCAGCTGCTCCTGATTCTACCAGAAATGCATCAAAGAGGATAAGGAACAGTACATAGCATAGTGTAGAATATCTCATAGCTTTAATTGATGGGGCAAGGCTAATCTAGTTTATTGATGCTTAGATACAAGTGAGAAAACTATTAGCAGCCATCTACTGCTACTTATACTACTAGTATGATGGTGCTTGTATGTGATAGTAGGCAGCCGCAGACCCAATGACATCCTCCAAAGTGCGCCACTGATCATCTTTGGCTCTTCATAGGTGAATATGGTGGTGGAGGTGGCGGGGTGGTGACGGTACATGGAGGTGGTGGTGATCCAAGATATTTTTATAGTAATTGTCCTTTTGGCACTAACTAAATGCGCCCACATCTTGAGCATGAATGTAGAATAGAAGGTTGGAAAGGGAACCACCCGTGTACTTAACACCCGTTTGTGTGCGTGAAAGCAGATTACAAAGCAAATTCTCTTTGGTAAAGGCATTATTAAGAAATAAAATATGTGAAGTGCTTGTATGTGCCATAAAAATAAGTTAGAAAACATTACTGTATATATGAAGAATATCTTGAAAATAAGTTGCTGGAGTTTTTTTCTTTTGTTCTTCATAAAGAAGAAGAGGTTGATGATTACTCTTGAATGTGATTGCTTTTCACTAGGTATCAAGCACGTTTTTTTTGTCTTTTTTGAGACATAAAGGGAGAGTAATTACTTCTTGCAATCATATTTTTGGTGCACGCTGAGTATGATTTTCGTCATTTTCATAATTGAGGACAAGAATTATTCACCAGGTATCCATTTTGGCTGCAAAGTATATATAGTGGTGTTAAGACTTGGAAAGAGAATAGTAAATTTGCCAAAATTAGGATAAAAATCGTCAAATCAATGCCTGTGCCTCTTGCACATGTCCTGCCTCAACAATTTTGATCTTTGTCCTATTGATCAGAAATTGTTGATTCTTCTTAATTGCAGGCTAGTTGGAACCACTGCGATTTTTAAACTGTTCTGTGCTTCAATGGTTAGAGAGCATGTTATAGTACCATCTCCAGCAACACTCGTAAGGGTTATGTTAATAGTCCTGTTCTGATTCCCAGCGAGGTTAAGAACCGCTATGAATGGATAGTTAATATTTTACATGATTGCTAATATAAACTGGTTTAATCAAAAAGGCATAAACACAACATATAAGATTGTGATAAAGCATTTAAACCAAAAAAAAACATGCATAATATATAATATGTGTATGACCGCTTGCAATCATAATAAAAAGACTAGCATCCTCACCAAACAAATATATAATTTTGCATAAATGATAGAATCACATTCCTAGTACCCAAATAAGATTAAACAAGATCAAAATGTTACTTATTAAAACACTTTAAAATTGATCAAGTTTTGAACCAGAAAAACAAATCATTGAGCTCTTTATTATCCAAATTTTAGTTGGTAAAAAATAATTATTTATAAAATATTATTTTATAATAAATTCGGACCCGAATACAAACCGAGCCCCAAACTCATTTTGCTTAGAACCTCTTCCAAACTTGAACGCTTCTTGGATCCAATTTTAATTTCTCAATATCTAATTTTATAAACGCCAAAACAGGTGAATCTCACTTATAATTTGACCTTAAATATATCTATAGATCACTTTATTGACCGAATCTTCCACTGCCTTAAATGTTAATATTTGACACAGAGCTCTTCAGATATGTTCACCGTATTAACAAAGATCTCAGAAACGAAGCATCGTCATTCCTTATAGAATCATCTGCTGATGCAGCTCCCGTGTAAACAATATGAACCCCATTCTCCTCTCCCTGGCTGCTCCTGAATATTCTATCAGAAATGATACAGAGAGGAATGCATAGCATATGGTAAGAACTTTATTTCACGCGCTTAATTTTCTGTTTACAGATGATGCTTGGATTTTTAAGTGTGAAGGACAGTAAACAGGTCAGTGCTCGTGTGTGCCCTGTTGCTCAGTTTTTGCGCTTAACAGTTGGATGCGGTGGTGGTGCATGGAAGTGTGGTGATAATTATATTGGAGATGAAAAGGAAGGGTTTTTGGATTAGCTATAAAATGCCTCGAACCTGTATTGCCTTCTTAACAATGTTATCCTTTTATTGGTTCGAACAATAAGTTATTCGAAGGTTTCATCGATTGTTTTCAAAAGATTTTCGACAAAAGGGTTACATTGAAAGTGCTGGGGAAAGTCAAGGGCAAAACTAATAACCTGAAATGTTGATGCTCTTGCTTGGTTTTGCACTTTCAAAATGGTACTATTATTATTAAAATTACGACATTAATATTGTCATAACCCAATTTTGGGTTATTCCCCAAATTTATCAAAAAATAACAAAAAATAAAATAAAAGGGGGCTGGTGTCGGCAAAAAAATCAAGGTGAAATTTTGGATGTTTTTGAGAGCTTTTGTGCTCAGAAATGAAGAAAAATGCAGATTCAAGTCTAAAGTAATTTATTATTGGATAAATCTATGTAAAAATTAAGTCGAAAGATATAATTATATTTTTATGGGCCAGTTTGATTTAATCGTTGGCCAATTTAAAAGTGTAATTATGTTTGAGAATTAATTTAGGATCCAATTGAAGGATTTAATTAAGTGCAAGAACTCAACTATACTTTAAATTGGTCAAATTAAGGGTTTAATCGATAAAAAATCAAGTTCTTGAGCTTAATTTGGGTCCAATTGAGAAGATTGGAATTTTCGGAGACCCAATGAAATATTTTCAAGCCAATTATGCAAAGTCAGGGGCCATATTGAAGACAATTAAACGTTTAATGGTCAATTGAGGGTCAAATCGCATAAATCATAAACCAATGACCAAAATAAAAAAAGCACACAAAGTTAAGGCTAGTATTGAAGTTTTCACGAGGATACAATTGCACAAAATTACAAGTTTAAATCCAATTAGGGGTGCAATTAGACCAATTACAAATTGAAGGACCAAACTACACTTACACCTTCTCCCAAAATAGCAATCCCGATAGGGCGCACGCTATTGCCTGCACCGCTGTCGATAGGCCACCTGCACACGCCATCGCCGACAACCATATTTTCAGGCATGCTGCAGCGGGAGGTAACCCACCGTTGCAAGCAACATTTACCTCCTGTGCTTATAAATACTGCATGGAGAAGCCATGCAGAGGGGAGAAAAGGCAGTGATTCACACAGACGAGAGAGGAGGAAAATTTACGTAACAAAAAGAGGGAACACGGAAGAGATTGAAACTTTGACAGTTTCAGAGGTTGCATGAGGAAGACAAAGACATAGTAGAAATTTGCAGAACAAAATCATACACACGCAGCGGAAACCACCTATCTTCTTCCCCAGCTCCGGTGTCAGCAGCTCTCTCTCTCCTTTCTCCCCGACGTTTCTCTCTCTTCCCCAGCAACCATAGTTGATCCTTCTCTCTCGGTCATCTCTCTCTCTCTCTAAAACTAGTCGACCAGCCTCTCTCTCCCCTCAAACACTTGACAGCAGACCACCTAGCTCCACCCTCATCATCACCGGCAGCCTCCCCTCCATGCCAGCAGCCCAACCGTGGCCTCTGGCGAGGCAATAGAGTCAGCAACAGTGGCAGCAACGTGAGCCCGTCAACTTCCGACGCCCCTTCCGTCCACCATTTTTGACGCCACCACAACAAGAAGAATCACCTTGACCTCCTCTTCCCAACTGTATTAACAGGTTCATCATTCATCACCCTCCAAAAACTCCCATTTTATTGTTCATTATCTTCTTTTGCATAAGGGAGTGAATTAATTCACTCCCCCGTCTCATTGTTCTGCATGTATGCAGATCAGTGGGCTAGCTGGGCCGGGGACAAGGCCCAATCTTGCCATTGAAATAGGTGGTCGTTTGGCCCACACAGGGCTGGTAGTCCAGCCCCAAATGATGGGCCTCTCGGGCCATTAAGGCTAGGCAGCCAACCCACAAAAAAATAAAAAAATAAAAAATAAAATTCGCATAAAAAATATTTAAAAAAGACAAAAAAAAATTATGTTGTTTTCTTGTATACGCCCAATATGCTAACATATCTTGAACATTCCTTTCCAAAAAAATAAATATTCGGAGTTTAAAGAAAAAATATGTTTTAGCATGGATTTCGTAAACACAAAAAAAACTATTTTCTCACATTTTTTGGATTTTACAACATGTTTGTAAAATCCATAGGGTATTGGTCAATATTCCAAAAATATCAAAATCTTATTTTTGGGGATTCATATTATTTACTGTTAATATTTTGGTAAAGAAAACCTAAAGGGATAATATCCAAAACATTAACGGGGATAATTCACTATTTTTCATTGTTGATATTTGGGTAAAGAAATCCTAAATGAGTTAATATCCAAAACATTAGTGTAGATAATTCGTTGTTATTCACCATTAATATTTGGATAAGGAAACCTTAAAGTGGTAAATATCCAAATTATTTTTACAGGAATAATACGTCGTCATCATTTAACCAACATATCTTTGAAAGACCAATACCATAGCAATCATAAGACAAACCAAAACACCAAGCAACTTACCTTAGGTAGGGCGTACCAGGGGTGCTAAAACCTTCCCTTTACATAACCAGTCCCTTGCCTTAGAATCTCTGAAAGACTAGTTTAGGTTTCCTAGTAACCATAATACAAGGTGACGACTCTTTTTTTCACAAAATAAAGATAAAACCCCGACATAAATTCCTTGCTCACGGGGAGAGTCACCGCGACGCTGCACTCTCGCGGAGGGTGCAACAAATATCATCTAAAATCACTTTAAAAAAAATTAATTTGATGTTCTTTCAGGTAAAAAACACTAGTAGTAATTCAAAAACAGCAGTCAATTGAGGTGCTCTTATAGTTCACTCAATGACTGTTAGAGAATAATATAAATCATATTCTGGGGCCTTACTTATTAGCTTAAATTTTTAGGTGAGATGATTCCTTAACATTGTATCAGAGCCTTGTTGACCCAGCGGTCACGACTTCGAATCTCACCACCCCTATTCTATTTGATAAAAATCAAGCACAAGATGATGCGAGTCTATGCAAGTTTCGAGTCCAATGGACTTTCACTTGACGGGGTGTGTTAGAAAATAATATAAATCATATTTTGAGACCTTACCTAATAGATTAAATTTTTAGGTGAAATAGTTTGTTAACAATGGTTACATCAAACGTCTAAAGATGCTTGTTGAAGCACAAACGTAGCAAAGAAACTTGGCAACAACGGAACCACTCATGCCATCGAGGTGAGAGCATAGCTTTCCAACCAGAACGAATATTGTATTCTGGTCCACATTTGATGATAGAAAAATTGTGCCCTAATTAATGGTGAGTTGGAACTCGAGGGTGTGCTAGCTGCTGTCCACACCCATATGACCCGAGGAAAGGAAGATGGTGGCAGTCCACTTCTCGAGAGTGATTGCTTTTTGTTCAGCATCGAAGACAAATATATTCCTTTTTTAGACATATTGCAAAATCCTATTTCTGGTGCAGGCCGAGAATGATTATAATCATTTTCTAATTATTTTATGACAATAACTCTCATTTGGAATCCATGTCAGCAACAGTCTACAGCTGTGTTAGGACTTTGGGGAAGGAGTCTTTTGCAAAAGGCAGGTCCAATATGGGGTCTCATATGACTTTTCGAATCGACGTGGTTACGATTATAAAATCCAATGATCTAACCTCTGGTTTAAGAATGAGTGAATATAATTTATTTATTTTTATAAAATATTTCTCATTGAAATAACATCGTGAAAAAGCAGTTTTTAAATTCAAAATGATATTATTTTAATAAAAAAAATTAAAACAAAATTCTTCAAATCAACGAGTTATTAAATTAACTCATAAACTAATCTGTATTTTATAGCTATAATGACAGGAGTCACTACCTGTTAATAACCCACATATTTATATTGTAACTCATCATCTAGATAACTAATAATTTATTCTTTTAAGAAAATCAGAATAATGTTACTTGACCGAGTTTTATCTAGATTCATTACTCCAATTTTTTTATGGAATTAGGCTTGAAAAAATTCCCTCCCTTTATTTTTTTAAACCAAATTCAAGAAGATTTGGCTTAAAATATTAGAATAGTGTAGATTATGTTGACTCGCTGGGTTTAATGGAAGCTCTGAAGTGAGCCTAGTTACGGTATCTGTAGCTGTGAGCATTCTGTTTGGTTGCGCTTGATGGGAAAGTTTGGTAATGGATCTCAAGAAGTCATATTTTTGCATTTTTGTTTACTGATGAGGGTTATAAGAATAAGATGTAGTTTATGTAGATGAAGATCTGCTTGAATTTGTTGTTTGACATGTTTTAACGTGCTTGCATTTCTGGCTGTAATCATGTCCCTGTCTAACGTTTGCTTGAATTTGTGTGTGGTGTTTAGGCTGCCAATTATCTTAACATCAAGAACTTGCTGGACCTCACTTGTCAGAGAGTGGCTGATATGATCAAGGGCAAGACTCCAGAAGAGATCCGCAAGACTTTCAACATCAAGAATGACTTTACACCAGAGGAGGAGGAGGAGGTTCGGAGAGAGAACCAGTGGGCATTTGAGTAGAAGGAAAGAAGCTCAACCTGTTTTTCTTATTGCCTTCTGTGTCAGACATGGAGGGCTGTTAAGGTTTTTAATGTTTTATAAACAACTTCCATGCCCCTTGTCTCTCTATGACAGTTTCAATGTGTTGATATGGCACATGTCCTTGCTTTACGAATTTCTTTGTGTTTTAGATTACATAGCTATGCAACCTGTTATATGCTATCGTTGTTTCATCATATGACTCCTTGCTACCAGCTCTCTGGTGCCTCACATATTTGGAACGTGTAGGCAAGTTTTATGTGATTGGGATGTGTTAAATATTACAGTTAGAATATAAATAGTTAAGCTTTGTAAATTAGCATAACTGTTTTTGTAATTTATTGTTAGGTGAGTTTTGTGTTTTTTTTAGTTTTTAGTGTATTTATTACTATAAATACATGCACTGTAACCTTGAATGAAAAAAAAATGGAAGATGAATACAATACTGAAAGTTAACAGGATGCTATGATGTGATCGAATTCATGTTTACGCTTGGAAGAAATCCAATCTTAAGGCAATGTTACGGATACCCAGATCCCTTGGAGCCTGATCCTGTTGACTAGGATCCCTTGAAGAAATATAAATACAATTCCCAGGAAGATGTGTGGTCTGATAACATGCATTCGTATATATAAATACATTGAGCTTGAGATGATATACTGTGAGCATTACTAGCATTCTCAGGAAGATGTGTAGTCTGACAACATGCATTCGTATATATAAATACATTGAGCTCAAGATGATATACTGTGAGCATCACAAGCATTCTTGTATTTATTACCTGTAAAATACATCTGTTTGATGTTGTTGTTTCCTGAATCACCTACCACCCGCGACGAATGGAGCGCGGACATTAAATTTCTTGTTTGTCCATGTAATTGAACCAAACATGTCTTTCTGTAATGAAGAGACAGTCGGAGTGAAAATTATGTGATAACTTAGTCTTTGGCCATTCTTCGTGAACTGCAATCTAGTTGGACTCACGATGACTGTTAGACCGGTAGGCGCTTCAATGGTCACAGAGTAAGTCGTGTTACCACCTCCAGCAACGTTTGTGAGGGTCCTGGTAATGCTCCTACTGTGTTTTCCAGTGAGGTTGAAAACTGCTATTGACGGATAGTTGATATTGGATATCAGATCGGCTTTTGATTCCTTTGGACAAGCAAAACCAGCTGGAACTTTTTTGGAAATAACTTTAATTGTGGATTTGTTGTACCCGTGATAGCACAGGAAGTTCAAATAGTCAATGGCGGTGGTTTCATAAACTAGCCCTGGTTGCGAAGCTCTATTCGTGCTTATTTCTCCTGCCCCGTAATCATAAGCTGTGGCGATAGCCCCTAGTTCTGCTGTTAATGGGCCCTTCATATTGTTTATCTGAGATGCTGTATTCCGGGAAAAAAAGAGGAAGCAAACCGAGGAATTCGTAGATTAACACGAGATTATGGAATATGAAAATAAGTAATTTACTCTTGCTTGTTATAAACCTTCACCTGTTGTCATGATGGCAGACTTGACAGCAGAGGGACTCCAAGAGGGGTAACGGGATTTGATCTCAGCCGCCAATCCAGAAACATGCGGACATGCCACAGAAGTTCCTGACATAATTTTAAATTTTGGGATTTCTTTACTTTTATCAGTTGCTTCTCCATTATAGGCCGTCCACGCTGCAATTATGTTAGATCCTGGAGCTGCTATATCAGGCTGCAAAGCAGAAAGGCAGGAGAACAATTCATCAACACACATGCCTGTGAATAGAATCAAATAATGTATCTAGGAGGTACAGGCTTTGCCTTGAGGATATTCCTTGAGATGGAGGAAGGCCCTCTGGATGAAAAGTATGCGATAGTAGGCGCTGGCTTATATTGCGACACCATTGTGGTGGGTAGGATTGTTGCAACTGGATTTCTGGGAAGTTATAAAATTTGTCAGAACTAAACTATTCTTAAACGTTATCATGAGTTTGTTAGTCATACAGCGACATGTAAGATCGTATCGAGATGATTGTGTCTTACTTGGTTGAGTTTAGGTAGGCAAAGATCTCGACAGCATCCCTTGAGCTGATCGAAGTCATTGGGAAGTCATCGAACTCAAATGCATCTCCCCTTTTCGTATCGTCGACCAAAACAGCACCAATTCCTCCCAAGTTCTGCACCTCGCTCACCGTATAATATAAGTTTGGATCTTTGTCATTGTCACAGATGACGATTTTTCCTTTGATCTTTTTCCCATCCATAGAATCCGGGTAGCAGTTTCTAAACCAACAAATGCTCTATGACATATGTATTTGTATCTCTTATGAGTTTAAGCTATGCATTTCTGATTGTTTGTCGTCTTTAGAAGCAAAAATAAGGGGCTATCTCAATAGATATTGCATACCTGGCTTCCCCTTCGTCCGCACCGGTTTTCTTAGCTGACTTTGCATATATCAATGGATGTACTGGAGATTTTCCGATGTTGGCAAAATTTATGGCTTCACCCTGAGATGAAATGAGAACACTAATTATGCCACAATTTCATCGGATGGAAGCTTACTAGTAGCAAAAGCAAAACTTAAAAGGTAACTGCATCAAGAAAAGAAACTTGATTGCTTCTAAGAGAAACATCTTTACCTTGATCACCTTGTTTTTATCAAACACAACATTTGACTTGAATCTCCGATCTATCGTTGTAGCCGCAACTGTCAGAATCCAGGGTGCATCATTCGAGACAGTTTTTTCGGATGGCCCTTCATTCCCTGCAGAGCAGACCACGGTGATCCCATTCTCAACAGCATGGAAAGCTCCAATGGCTATTGGATCTTCCTTAAAATCAGAGAAGCGTGATCTGTAACCTAGTGACAATGATAGTATATCAACACCATCTTTAATGGCATCACTGAAAGCAGCTAATATGCTGGACCCAGCACATCCGTCTGGCGTACATACTTTGTACACAGCAATCCTTGATCCAGGTGATCCACCTTTCGCAGTCCCGGAAGCTAATCCATGGTAAGATGCACCAGGGACCATAATTCCTGCTGCGGTCGAAGCTACATGAGTGCCATGACCATTTATATCTCTTGGTGTATCAACTAGTCTGTCATCGTCATCGTCAGGGGCATAGTAGTATCTTGCTCCAATTATTTTTCTGTTGAGGATCAAAGCCATAAACTTCATGAATAAACATAAGCAAAAGAATGGAAGAAAAAACTGTCTGGTATCCAAATTCTAGTTGACAGATCAGGTTTTACCTATTACAATTGGATGAGTTGAAATCCTGAGCTTTTACACAGGTTCCGTTCCAGCTTGATGGTATTGGATCCATATCCTTGTCACTAAAACTCTTAGACTCGGGCCAAATACCTATATTTCATGTAACTCAAAGCTTAAACGTCAACTTTTGGAAAAAGAAATGATGCTTTGAGTTTATATAGAAAGTACAAGAGATTTCACCCGTATCCAGGATTCCAATGATCACATCATTTCCTCGAGAAGATAAGTTAGAGTCAGAATTGGGGCTCAAGTCGATCTTTACATCGGTTCCGTATTTCAAGAAATCCCATGAACGAGTTGTGTGGAGTTGGTAGACAGGATCAGGAAAAACTGATACGACTCCTGGATTTTTAGAAATTGATTTTGCCTCTGCTGCTGATAAACGAGCTGCAAACCCTGAAATCCCATGTTCGTAGCTGTGCACTAGGGCATTCTTTCTCCTAGCAAGCACAAAGATATTCAGGTCACCGAATCATTTTGATATCGAATTACTTACGCACGTAAAAGCAAACTTATCATCTTTTTCTTAGATTGTATCATCTCCTATGATTTATAAATGTTAGGCCATCACACAGATCATTTAAAGAAGAGTTTATTGAGTATGGGACAGCAAAAGTTCACCGTTTCAAGACAGAACTCAGAAGCTGGGCATGCTCATTCTTTGAAGAACCATGTTCTGTCGCAGCTCCCATGTAAACAATATAAACACCGTCCTTCTCTCCCCCAGCTGCTCCTGATTCTACCAGAAATGCATCAAAGAGGATAAGGAACAGTACATAGCATAGGGTAGAATTTTTCATAGTTTTAATTGATGGGGCAAGGCTAATCTAGTTTATTGATGCTTAGATACAAGTGAGAAAACTATTAGCAGCCATCTACTGCCACTTATACTACTAGTATGATGGTGCTTGTATGTGATAGTAGGCAGCCGCAGACCCAGTGACATCCTCCAAAGTGCGCCACTGATCATCTTTGGCTCTTCATAGGTGGATATGGTGGTGGAGGTGGCGGGGTGGTGACGGTACATGGAGGTGATGGTGATCCGAGATATTTTTATAGTAATTGTCCTTTTGGCACTAACTAAATGCGCCCACATATTGAGAATGAATGTAGAATAGAAGGTTGGAAAGGGAACCACCCGTGTACTTACCACCCGTTTGTGTGCGTGAAAGCAGATTACAAAGCAAATTCTCTTTGGTAAAGGCATTATTAAGAAATAAAATATGTGAAGTGCTTGTATGTGCCATAAAAATAAGTTAGAAAACATTACTGTATATATGAAGAATATCTTGAAAATAAGTTGCTGGAGCTTTTTTCTTTTCTTCTTCAAAAAGAAGAAGAGGTTGATGATTACTCTTGAATGTGATTGCTTTTCACTAGGTATCAAGCACGTTTTTTTTTTGTCTTTTCTGAGACATAAAGGGAGAGTAATTACTTCTTGCAATCATATTTTTGGTGCACGCTGAGTATGATTTTCGTCCTTTTCATAATTGAGGACAAGAATTACTCACCAGGTATCCATTTTGGCTGCAATGTATATATAGTGGTGTTAGACTTGGAAAGAGAATAGTAAATGAGCCAAAATTAGGATAAAAATCGTCAAATCAATGCCTGTGCCTCTTGCACATGTCCTGCCACACCAAATTTAGTCTCCATATACTTCTGTTAACAACAATTTTGATCTTTGTCCTATTGATCAGAAATTGTTGCTTCTTCTTAATTGCAGGCTAGTTGGAACCACTGCGATTTTTATACTGTTCTGTGCTTCAATGGTTAGAGAGCATGTTATAGTACCATCTCCAGCAACACTCGTAAGGGTTATGTTAATAGTCCTGTTCTGATTCCCAGCGAGGTTAAGAACCGCTATGAATGGATAGTTAATATTTTACATAAGATTTGACACTCGAGTCCTTCGGACAAGCAAAACCAGACCAGCTGGTACATCTTAATTTGGAGATAGCTTTAATTGTGGATGTATTGTTTCCGTAATCGCGAAGGAAGTTTAAGTCAATGGTTGTGGTTTCATAAACAGTTCCAGCTGCTTGTAATGGTCCACTTGTGCTTATTTCTCCTGCCCCAGAATCATAAGCTGTGGCCATGGCACCTCATTCTGCTGCTGTCGAAGGCCTTCGTATTGCTTATCTGAGATTCTGTAGGCCAGTTAATACATCAGTGATCTGGTTATAAAAATCACTAAGTGGTTCAATTTTTGCAAGATGGCAGATTTTGAATGCAGAAACATGTGGCCATGACATGGAAGATCCTGGAATCACGTTGAATGGTGAGGATTTTGTACCTTTTCTTTATCGTTTCCCTGCCAAGCTGCCGGTTTGTTTGCTTCTGGTGCTGCCATTTCAGGCTGCAAAGTGCAAAGAAAGGAGACAGCAAGACAATGTATTTACACATATACTCAGGCGAGGCTTCTGTGACTCGTGGGAGATACTATTCACGAATCCAATCAGATTTTTTCGACTGGATTTCAAGGAAGTTTCGAAATTTGTCAGCAAGTAAATTGCCATGAATCTGTAACTGATACAGCGGAGTTGTATCGAGATGATGGCGTGGATCTTGGTTGAGTCTACGTGGGAATGGACTGCAGCAGCATCCCCATGTATTTTCATCAACCAAAACAAGATCAATTCCTCCCGATTTGTGTGGCGCAGGTAGACAGGATCCGGAAAAACTGATACTACCCCATGTTTGTTAGTAATCGACTGTGCTTCTGCTTCTGATAAACATTGCTGCGAACCCTGAAATTCCATGTTTATGGCAGAGCCCTAGCTGCTCGAACATACTCAAGTTATTATAAACACAGTGTCCTAGAAACATCCTGACAAGAAATTGCTTTTTGTAAGAAAAACAATCTTCTCATCTTTTTCTCTGAACAGGCACATAGTGCTGTGCAAAATTAACAGATAAAATAATACAGGTATTAAAAGGATGTTTACTTTATAAACATGCAATATAATAAGTATTTCAACAAAACAAGATTATAAAAACATTTTGTGATAGATTGAGATCCAGAGATATTTTGTTACATGCATCTTGCCAATATAAACTGGTTTAATCAAAAAGGCATAAACACAACATATAACAATTGAAGCCTTAAGATTGTTGTCTAAAATTAACAAATAAAATTAGAGAAGTGAGGGAAAATATGTTTAATAAATAATATGTGTATGACCATCTTCCAAACTTGAACGCTTCTTGGATCCAATTTTAATTTCTCCATATCTAATTTTATAAACGCCAAAAAGGGTGAATCTCCCTTTTAATTTGACCTTAAATATATCTATAAATCATTTTATTGACCAAATCTTCCACTGCCTTGAATGTTAATATTTGACACAGAGCTCTTCAGATATGTTCACCGTATTAACAAAGATCTCAGAAGCTAAGCATCGCCATTCCTTATAGAATCATCTGCTGATGCAGCTCCCGTGTAAACAATATGAACCCCATTCTCCTCTCCCTGGCTGCTCCTGAATATTCTATCAGAAACGATACAGAGAGGAATGCATAGCATATGGTAAGAACTTTATTTCACGCGCTTAATTTTCTGTATTTACAGATGATGCTTGGATTTTTAAGTGTGAAGGCCAGTAAACAGGTCAGTGCTCGTGTGTGCCCTGTTGCTCAGTTTTTGCGCTTAACAGTTGGATGCGGTGGTGCCGGCGGCGGTGCATGGAAGTGTGGTGATGATTATATTGGAGATGAAAAGGAAGGGTTTGAGGATTAGCTATCAAAATGCCTCGAACCTGTTCTGCCTTCTTAACAATGTTATCCTTTTTATTCGTTCGAACAATAAGTTATTCGAAGGTTTCATCGATGGCTCTGTCAAAGTCCAAAAATGCCAACTTGTTGAAGCACAAACGCAGCAAAGAAACTTGGCAACAACGGAACCACTCATGCCATGGAGGTGAGAGCGTAGCTTTCCAACGAGATCGAATATTGTATTCTGGTCCACATTTGATGATAGAAAAATTGTGCCCTAATTAATGGTGAGTTGGAACTCGAGGGTGTGCTAGCTGCTGTCCACACCCCGTATGGACCCGAGGAAAGGAAGATGGTGGCAGTCCACTTCTCGAGAGTGATTGCTTTTTGTTAAGCATCGAAGACAAATATATTCCTTTTTTAGACATGTTGCAAAATCCTATTTCTGGTGCAGGCTGAGAATGATTATAATCATTTTCTAATTATTTTATGACAATAACTCTCATTTGGAATCCATGTCAGCAGCAGTGTATAGATGTGCTATGACTTTGGGGAAGGAGTCTTTTGCAAAATGCAGGTCCAGTATTGGGTCTCACTATGAGTGAGTAACTAATTATAATTTATTTATTTATATAAAATATTTATCATTGAAATAACATAGTGACAGAACAGTTTTTTAAATTCAAAATGATATTATTTATATTATTTTAATATAAAAAAATAAAACAAAATTCTTCAAATTAACGAGTTATTAAATTAACTCATAAACTAATCTGTATTTTATAGCTATAAATAGCCCACATCTTTATATCTTAACTCATCTTCTAGATAACTAATAATTTATTCTTTTAAGAAAATCAGAATAATGTTACTCCAATTGTTTAATGGAATTAGGCTTGAAAAATTCCCTCCCTTTATTTTTTTAAACCAAATAAATCTAGGATACATTAACCTCCGAAATTTATGATTATGCTTTCTTTGTCCTTGGGATAAGATAACCCACTCTTATCCACTTTACATGAACATCTACTTCGTGGATGGGGCCGAAGCCAGCTTTATCCTCTTGTTTTTTAGTCACGGTGAATAGTTAGTAGATGGCTTGAAAGTTAGTGGGGTGTGGCTGGGGATTTTTTTTATTTTTTTCCGTAATTAATTTTGAAGAATTATTTTGTGCACGCAGAGCTGTATTCTCTTTTTATTTATATACGAAAATAGGGTTTATATATATATAATTTAAAAGTTATACGAAAAATCACTTAGCTTTTGAGGACGTCACATTTATTTTAATAAGTGATCAGCAAGCTGCCCGGTGACCCAGATTCTTTTTCGGGGCAGTCTCCCAGCCTGATATGGCTGACAGCCGTGCTTTTGAGTGTGCGCCACGGCTCTCAAGTGGAGAGATAGTCCAAACCCTAAAAGCCGAATTATCGAAAGCCCATGATTATTCATGGGGGGGGCCCTTTTCTTATCAGGACCCACAGGGCCACAAGTGGGCTAATTTTGTACCGAAAAGGAAAACAGCAGGCTAATCAGGAATTTCCACGACAACGTATGCTATTTTTGTACAAACGAAAAGGCAAACAAATGGCTAATCCGAAACTGCCACGACAACAACATGTCAGAGAAGCCACGTGACATGCTTTACTTGCACGTGCTTCTCAGGTGGAGGTACCCTCTCTCCCTGGCGTGCGCGCCACATTGTACCCGTGAACAGTATCCCATTCATGGTCGCATATTACCATCAACGAGGAGCTGACAGAACATTGACTTTCATTTTTTTTTTATCAAGTATTACTATTTTATTACAACATTATAAAATCATGGTTATAGTTAACTGTTAACTAAGAGCAAGTAAGCATGATTCATCGGAGTCAAGATCATTGAGTGCCTAAGTTGTGAAATTATGTTGTTTTAACCCAATGTTATGTAGCATCAATTCCTTTTTAGAAACTGTATCATTTTCCTTGAATAAAAATTTTGTGCTATTTTTGGTTTTTAGCATATGTTTTTCTAAAAAATATTGGTAAAATAACATGGTTGATTTTTATTTTTTTGGCAAAATAGCATAATTTGAAAAGCACATCTAAACTTTGATTGCGATATAACTGTTTTTTTCAAAAAGATTCTAATTGAATGAATCTAACAATAATTAAAAAGATCATCAGTAATGATCCGAGTGAGTCATACTTGTCGTCAAAGACAAGTGAGTTAACCTCCACTTCTGGGATACAAGAATAGCTCTCTTGAGTCATTGTTGATGACCTTTTTTAATATTGTTAGATTCATGTTGTCAAGATTTTTTTTATGATACCGATGTTGTTACAATTGGAGTTTCAGTGTATCTCGAATGTCTTTTTATTTTTTTTTCTTTCTTCTCTCTTTTCCATTTAATGTTTTTTATTAGATGTCATTGTTCTAGTGACAATTTATATTTCTCAATCACAATATATATATATTAAAAAAACTTTTTATAAAGGCATTTTCGATTATAAAATTTAGTTGATGTTAGTTGTAGGTTCTAGCAATATAAGAAAGTTAAACTTTAGTGTGTAACAAGTCAATTGCCATGCGCTCTGTTGTTGTGAGAACAAACTATACTATAAGTGTGTTTTGTTTTTTTATAATGTTATATATTTAACTAAAATAATTAGTCTAGACAAAAAATTGTTAAGTAATGTTAAAAAATTTATTTAGAAGACAATAATAATGATGATAATAATAACAATAATAATTTATTATAATGATTGCAGTGCTTATGATATTAATAGTAATAATAATATTAAAAATATCAATAATAACAAATTTTATTATAATGCAAACAATTATAATAATTATATTCATAATGATAATAATATTAATTTTGTTTTTATCTTTTAATTTTGTCCTTTAATTATTTGTATATGTTCCTCAAATTAATAATGTTTTTTTATGTTGCTAATATTTTTTTTATCTCCAATCATAATAATAAAAATAAAAATAATAATTCAAGTAATTTATCATTCAATATTGTATTTATTAAGAGTTAAATTTTATAATTTCTCTACGTATCATGTTTCAAACCCAATATCTCGAATTGATGATTTGGAAAAAATATGTGGCTCAATATTGTCTTTAATTTGTTTATCTTATTTTTTAAAATTGTATTACTTTAATATCAGTTGTGTATTGAGCCTGTACGCATATTTGTCTGATATGATACTAGATTCAACATTCTAGTTTCAACTACATGATGAGTCTTAGTACATGTAGGTCTAATGAGATATCAAACTTAACACAATTTGGCTCAACTATGCGTTGAGTTCGAGTACACGTGGATCTAGTAATATGTCAAACCTAACATCTTTGAATTAAGTTATGTAATGAGCTTAAGTATACATAGGGTTTAGCGAGAAGTCAAACTCAATATTCTTAGGTTCAACTAGGGGTTAAGTCCAAGTATATTTGAGTTTGTTAAGTTGCTAAACTATCACTCTTGGATTTGATAATCTTTTTATATCCTTTTTTGGATCATGAGGAATTATTTGTTTATTCATATCTTTTAACATAAAAAGTTAAAAGTCAAGAATAATCATCTATCTACATCTCTAAATACATACCAATCTCTTAAGTATTCTAAGAGTCTATCATATTCCTATCAACATTAATATTATATAAGATATATTTATCATTTATAATATTGTGTAAATAATATTTATTTCTCATGCTATCCTAAGAAGATGGTGTCTTAGCACTTTCATCCAAACAACATAACAAAGTTGAGACTATATAACTCAGATAAAATATAATGTTTTTCCTATTCTCTATCATTCATTTTTATTTTCAAGGCATTTATTTTATGCAACCAAGAATAAACACTCGTAGTTTTAGAATTTAAAGCTTATTTTTTATATTTATTACAATTTTTTATTAAAAATACTAACTTTATCATTGAAGAATAATTGAAATCCAAAAAAAAAAAATGTTTTGCAAGGGGTAAAGTCTTGTTTTGCCAAAAACAAAAAAGGGCCTTATTCCTTAGCAGAGCAAAGGAAGTATCCTATTCGTATTCATTTGAAAGAGAAATTACTGGTCCTGGTTCATTTTTTAACTAAATTCTATACGTTAACAAAACCCATTGTCTCCTTCGCATTTGAATGCCAGATTCTTCAATTAAACAGCAGTAAATTGCAAGACTGTGTGGATTCACAGATAAACAAGGGGATGGAAAACGCAGAGCTCTGTGAAAGATCCATAAAAGATAATGGCATCGATAAATCATGATAGGAAAAGGGTGTGCGAGGAAATACTAATTAGAACGGAGAGATTAGGTTAGAAGAGACGGTGACAACGACAGCCAAGCAAACAGAGATGCGAGATTATAGGCAAAAAGACTACAAAATGCTATTTCGATCGGCATTTATCCGTCTCAGCATCAGCGGCTATAGTGGGAAGAAGCATAAAAGCAGAATTGGGAAAGAAGACAAGGGAGTGGAGGAATAGTTAAAGCAAACAAAAATAAGAACCCCCGACTGGTCCTGAGGCTTGGGATCCATGCAACTTTATTTTGTCCTTACCACTTTCCTAGCTTTTGTTTGTCCTCCTGTCACTACAACCGCTTGATTGAGATGTATCTAACACAAGTTACACAACAGCACAAGCCCATTGCAATGTTACATTGGAAACAGCTCACTCTCTTTTAAGGATAACTTTGGTCAGCCAGAAAGATGGATGAAAAGAGCAGGTCGGAGGATTAATGTACATTTCTAACTTCTCAAAATGGAGCTGTTGAGGTTCTATAGAGGGTGTGTTTTTGTGGTAGTTGAGCGGGAGCTGCTGCCAGGAACTGCAAAAACAGATATGCATAAGAAATTCACAGTATATGACGTGGTCTCTTGCTTTGTGTAAATTAGAAACATTCCAAATCAGGAAATAAACATTCTTCTCCTACAGTACTGACCCTTTCTTGCTGCCTTCTGAGCTTGGCATTCTCCTCTGCTAGATGAGCAGCTTCATGTTCCAACTCAATTGTGTAAGCCTGCAAAATGAGTAAAAGATAAAACAATAACATTACACAATCATTAAATTTCACTAAAAGCAATTTTGCAAAAGGATCGGCAGATTCCTGCTTTCTTGCCCGGGACCGGGCTGCAGATTCTCTGTTCTTGATCATGCGCTTGTGCCTCCGATCGCCGCCAGAGCCACCGCCGTTTTCGTGAGGCCTTTTTTTGCAAACGGAAAGAAACAATGAAGAAGAACCCAAAGCATCTAAGGGGGAATCGAGAGAGGAATCGAAACTTATTGTACCACCATCGGTATGGCTATGCATTTCTGGATTCGGCTTCACAGGGACAGTACTCCTGCTTTCCAGATACTGAAAATGATCAGGCCCGGAATTCAAACTCAGAATGGTAGCTGGGGGTGGCCTTAAAGAGCTCTTCAAGAAACTGTTAACCCCGCCGGAGGAGGGTTCCTTAGAGGCAGCCCTGGTTGATGCGTCTTTATTGGAAGGTCTGGCCAAGAAATCTTGAAAGATCATACCATTAAAAGAATGGTGGTTGGTGTTGCTGCTTGTTTTAGTACGGGATTGATCATGAAGAGAAGCTAGGTTTATGTCATCCCAGACTTCCTCCATGGAGGCTCCGCTCATTGATTGGTTTGGAATTGGAGGAGAAGGAGAGAAAGATGAAGGAGATGAACATGTAGAGGTAGAGGATTTTGAAGGAGAATTGCCAGAGACTTTACTGTTGATCGTGGTGTTGTTGCTGTCTATATTTGCTCCTGGCGATGACCACATGCTTTGACAGGGAAAGTAGCACTAGGAATAGCCGGGGATGAGGAGATGTTTCTTTCTGATTGACCTGGGCTCACTGCATAAATGTACTACTGTGACACGAACATTTTAAAAAAAAACTCTGATTACAAAAAAGATTCAAATGAACATTTTTCATTTAATTATACTAAGATTAAGAAGAAGAAAAACCATAACCACTTACGTGATGGTTTGAGATTGTATTTTATAAATGTTTTTTGTTTAACAATATCATATTTATTTTATTAAAAAAATTATTTTTAATATCTGAAAATAATTTCAAAACATCAAAAAAATTAAAATTAAAAATTTATTTTTTTCCTCTAAAACAATATTAAAATTCAATGTCAAACAGTATTTAAGATTCGTTATGGATTGAATTGGAAGAGTGAAAAAAAAAAATGAAACGTCTTTCTATTCTCTAAGAATAAAAAATGGTTTAGACACGCGAGACTAACTTGATTTTTATTGGCTGAGCGTGCAGGGCCACTTGGCCAACATGCCTGTCTATTTTTGGCATTTAGTTTTTACTTTTTAAAAATTAAATAATCAATTAAAAATATGTTAGAATATATTTGAGGGAAACACCATTCAAATTTTACTTTACTTCTAAATAAGATTATAGTTGTCGTTTTGCATGCGTTTTTTATTAGCAGCCCATCCTAGTTATTGTTTTTTAAAAACTTGATGACTCGTGCAAGCCTCTATTTTCTGGCAATTAATGAAATAAAGATTTCGAGTTCTCTGTTAATTTAATCTATCGATATCGTAGTTGTCAATTTTATTTTGATTTCGATCGTATTCTGTACAAGTTAAAAAATAAAATAAAATGATATTGTTTTTATTTGAGTTTAAATTCTGGTTTATTTTAGATTTTTTGGCCAAATACCGGCTGAACATACCGGTTTCATTTTGCCCGTTCCGTTTCGTCCAAATAGTATTTTTTTTAAAAAGTAATAAATAATTTTATAATATCAATCATACCTCTTAATTCAACCATTAGATTAAAATAAAATTTTACGATGAGTCTCTTGATATATATATATATATATATATATATATATATATATATATATATATATATATATATATATATATATATATTTTAGAGCAATCAAAGAATATAATGATCTTGAAAGATTGATGATGATATTTTTGTAATTTTATACAAATTCATAATTTTGTTCAGATAATCATTTTATTGTATCTTTTTTAGATTAAATTGTACAATTTTAAATAATTTTATTTTTGGATTTGAACTAAAAATTTTTTTTTCGATTAATATATTTAATTATATATACATAAATAGTACAATCCTGAAACAACGTGCCAAAACACTTTAGAATTAAAACATTATATTTCAGTTGAAAAAAACGAATTACCAATCAGTATTAATAACTTTGATTGATATTAATAACTTAATATTTTTCCGAGTAGAAAAACTCTGACCCAACCCTGAATAATCATCCAGTCGTCGTACCAATCCTCTTCCTTTGGAGGGCCACAGGTCGAGTACAGATTCCTTATCAAAATAAGAAAAGTCAAAAAACCTTTTTTACTACCCTGGATAAAATACTTTCTAGGGCTCCCCGACTGGCAAATCACAGTGCAAGTTATTGCCTGAGCCATTTCTCAACTTGTTATGGCAGGAGTTAGTGGGCGATGACGTGTTATTTTCCTGCTTGGTTGGCTGAAAGAATGTGTAATAGTGAAGAATTCAAAGCGTAAATGAAATGATAAAATGGAGAGGAAAATTTCAATCCATTCATTTATCAATCATTTGTTTTTCTATTTTCTATTATTATTTTCAAATCTTTGAGAATAAAAATTTAAAATTTAAAAATTTTTGGAATTATTTATTGGAAAAGGAAAACCACTATTTGGTTTTCAAGACAACATTTTCAGAATGAAACTCATATGTAAGACATAGCTACAAGATGAAACTCATATGTAATATTGAATTGACTGATCTAGTCCACAAAATATGTTAAAGACAATTGTGTTGTGATTAAAATACAATATTTCCCTCAATGTATGGTTCAATGGTTTTATTTTGCAAATGCAATTTCGTAATTTTACTATTAAAATGAATAGTAATACGTGTCTAAAAGCATGTTAATTTTCCTTTTGGAATTAGTTTTGTTAATTTGTCATGAACAACCTTGTCTGTCGACAAAGGTTTCTAAAATCCGTGTCTTATCTGGAGAAGAAAATAAGGCGAGTTCTAGAGACAAGTCAGGTAAATGGCCTATTTATATGACTATTTGTTTATGTGATACGATGTCGTGCGACATGTGTTATAGCTTTTAATCAATCAGCACGCACTATAATTTTACACGAGTTTCACTGAAAAACTTTATTTAGATCCTAGTTAAGAAAAATAAAATATAATTTATAGTTTTTTGTAGATATAGTTTTTCAAACCACAATTGCAAAAGCTACCTAATACCAACACCATCATCTCTTACGTACCATTTCTTGATAATTTGTTAAAGCAGACATCTATAATTAACAACTAGATCATTGACTTTTGCTATGTCATAGGTCTAATCAATCTCTTTTCAAAATATAAGAAAGATCCCAGCATTCCTAATATTTTTCTAGTAAAAAAAACTTCAATTAATTAGGTAACTCATCAAACTTGTGACCCGAAGTTATGAGATCAAGGTAATATTATAAAAAATCAAATCAAAATAAAATCACGATACTTGATTCTTAATCATTTTAATGTTGAATAATGTAATTGAATTTTTTTTAACTCATAACACAAATTTTGAGACTAAACTAACCACGTATAAAACAAAACACAATAACTTATCGAATATAATCTCCAATCAACTAAATATTAAAATAAAAAATTAAGGGAAAATGTAAATTAGAAGAAGAAGAAGAAACATCACACCTCTTTTAATCTATACTATAACTATAATAACAGCAAACAAAGTAGCAGTTTCAAACTTGATTTTAACACTCAAGAATCAGTTTGGCGAACCTGAAAGACTGCCAGTTCCCAGGATCAGACCTCCTGGTACGGAATCATGAACTCTAACCCGGATTGGTTAAACTCCCAAATATGTGAATTGATTATCTCCGACTAGTAGTTAAGCTATGCTTTATATATATAATCCCTTGGGATGAAAAGGATCGGTGTCCATTTCAGTGACCATTGCTCCTGCGTTTTACTGGTTGTTGCCTGTCAAAATCTCAATCAGTTGGGTCCAACTAGATACTTTTGTTATGGTTTTTTAAATTATCTAAATTAAGATAGTGTTATTTTATATTTTTTAAATAAACTAATATTGTTTCGAATAAAAAAAACTTTAAAGGTTGATTAGTTCAGCTTTCATCCTAGTTTAAGAAATCAAACAGGATGCTTAAATAAACTTAACCTAAATTTAGCCACGTTATATTTTCTTCAAATTAATTCGAAAACCTGACTTTAAGTCAGTGGTTACCAAATTAACCTAAGTCAGGGCACACGGGATCATATTTAATAATATGTGCTGGGGTTTTTCATTGGTAAATGCATGGGGTGTACAAAATGTGCTGGCGTACAATAGCATCCGATCATAGTTAACTAGATTGGTCATTTATGAGTCCATAATCACTAATGCGGGGGCAAATGTTTTAAAAATATATTTTTTTTAAATATGATTTTTTTTTTAAATTAAACTTTTAGTATTTTTTTAAATTATTTTAATATAATAATATTAAATAATATTTTTTAAAAAAATATTATTATAATAACTTTTTCTAAACAAAAATCACTTTAAAAACTAACATCCATCGTAACACAGGTTCGGGGAAGAAAGGAAAATTCTAGAAAAGATATATAAAGCCAACCCCAACTGATTTTTCATAAAGACTAATGATAGTTTATGTTTCACACGTAAAAGCAATTCCTCAATGAAAGAGTTGTAGTGCTCATTGAAGTAGAGTGTGTAAGAGAAACAGCACACATGGATTAAGACAAAAGCCAGTTTTTTTGT
The DNA here is from genome assembly GCA_029228465.1 of Salix viminalis. NCBI lineage: Eukaryota > Viridiplantae > Streptophyta > Magnoliopsida > Malpighiales > Salicaceae > Salix > Salix viminalis. The sequence goes on from CM055430.1 coordinate 7,401,347, forward strand.
CTCCTCCGGTGCCAATTTTTTCTATGATACCTAGACAATTTATCCCAGCCCGGTCACATCTGCATATCAAACGCACTAAGGATTTGTTTTTTTTTCATGTTCAAAACAAAGACTACTCTATCTGGCACTCCACCCCATTGAAGGACGATAATGTTTGGTGATGCCTTTATTCCCTGAACAGATGACATGCAGAGACCAGACAAGTGGGTAAGTGTTTTACACTGTTTTAAAAATAATTTTGAAAATATATTAAAAAAAATAGTATTTTAATATATTTTTAAATAAATTTTTAAAAAAAAACAATCATGACTATACGTCAAAACAGGCACAGCGAGATGAAAGAGTGACGGGCCTGTATCATTAGGCAGACGTCCCACAAGAGAGGAAACGGGGAGATAAAGGGAGACAGCATTTCACGCTTCCTGTCAGTTGCGTTCTTCCACTGCCTTAGCTAGGTCGATTCCTCTACGAGCCAACAGAAATCTCAAAACAATGATTCTTTGTTTTGATTAGTTTAGAAAAAATGGAAGTGTATTTCCAGGTTTTATTTAGGCTAACAATAATAATTTATTTCAATCAATCAAGACGAAAAGATTAGCCATCTGGGGATAACTCAGACCTGATATTATAGAGAAAAACATGGATATTGTAAGACACTCGCTCCCTCCTGTCATCATTTCTCGAATATGGTGGCTTTGCATGCATGCAAGTCGGGCGGGAAGAGGGTTTTTCAGCGTCAAACAACGGAGTAACGTATAAGAACAAAAGGAGGAATCTGGCAGAGAAGAGGCTCGCATCTGGAAAGCTAATTATTGAAGTAATAGCATAGCAGAAAGATGATCAGTAGTTGATCAGAGAGGAAGAAGCTACACTGAGATTGAGGGCCCCAACGGGAGGCAGGAGTGGGTAGGTTTTTGCAATGGATGAAAGCTTTGACGGAACAATGCCGCATGGAGATGGAAGGCATAACCTGGCGTAACGAAAACAAAAACAATGATGGTATTTAGAAAATAAAGTAAAAAAAACTACTTTTCACATAGTAAAACAAAAGGCTCTAACTTTACTAGATTTGTTCCTATCCCATGTTTAAAATTTGATTTCAAAAGAATTCAGTCATGATACTTTTTTATATATAAACTGATCTATCAGTTAAAATCACGTGAAATAGGATGGTTGAGGATGAAAATGGTGATTATGAGAGCCGTGCTTTTACAGTACATCCACGAAAGAATGGCCATCTGCCAGTGCGCGGTAGAAAATGGCGATGGTTTTACTTTTACCTGGTTGGTAGAAAACGACAAGCTTTGACATTTGTTTTGGTGCTGCTGGTTACAGGTTCGAAGGGAAAAGCTAGCTGCCATGCCCCACGCAAGCCACGTCTCAATCTCGGTTGCTCATCTTCTCAGTGAAACCCAGCCATTATCTGCTTCCACGGCAATGTTCACGGCCATAGGTGGAGCCCTCTCTCTCTCTCCCCCTCTCTCTCTCTCTCTCTCTCCCACTCTCTCTCTCTCTCTCTCTCTCTCTCCCCGTGATAGTCTTTTCAAAGTGATGCCTGTACAAACAGCTATCAATCTATACCATTTTTAGGTGCCTGTGCTCTGATAATTTCTGACTTCGTTAGTAGACACGTGTCATCACATCAGCGCTTCCTCCCGATCAAGACTCGAGAGTAGCCCCGGGACCCTGTACCACTCTGACAGCCACGACTAAAATTCATTGCATTTTAAAAATTCAAATTCATTTTTTTTAAAAAAAATAATTTTATATAAAATAAAAATATTATTTTAATATATTTTTAAATAAAAAAACAATTTTAACCACCTTCACAAACACACAAACAAACAAACAGTAATTTATACTTCAGGACGGCTCTATAGATTAGCCACTAACACCTTATCTTGACCGCTCCTGCACTAAATTATACATTATTACAGGAAAAAAAGAGAGAAACAGATTTATTCGTACACGCAATCTACATTAAAACTACTATTTTACTCCAACTAAAACAGATTAGTGTTTTATGGTGGATTGTGACCGGCGCAATTCATCTGTAAGACTATTATTTTATTTTGAATGGGCTTCGATTTAGAGGCATAAAACCTTTTTCATGGAGCTTATTATTAATTATATTAAAGAGGGTATTAACAAGTGATCTCATGGCCCATGGTAAGAAGTTCCTAAGGTTCATGGGCTTTTCGGGGCTTTTTTTTACATTTTTTGCATGTCAATTACTTAACTGTCCCTAAAAAATAAACTCAAATATGGCATGTGAATTACTTAAGTTTCTATATACACATACACAGATAGACCTCTAGCTTTAAAAAAATGAAGAAAAAATGAAATCATGCATCCAATTGAGAGTAAATTTTGGGAAGCAAGGCTGAATTGAATAATTCAAAAACAAAAAAGGACTTAAATGCACATGTTATTAAAAATTGAAAGTCCCAGGGGAGGCTGCTTCTATAAGGATCATCCACTGCAGAGACACGCCCGTCTTCCATGGACGTGTGATAGGATCCAAGTGTTTCCCTTAATGATCATTCTTAAACTCACTTAACCCGAGAGAATTGCTAAGTATGATTAAACTAAATATCTAACAATTACTAAGTAACCATTCTCTACAGAACACTACAATTAAGCTAGATTAAACTAAGTATTAAACTAAGTATGAACAATCAAGCAAATGAGAGGTTTTAACAACGTGGGACAGCATTGTGAACATTGCGCGTGCCATTGCCACCATTAAGCAGGCTCCCTACAAATTTTCCGTACTCTCGGAAAGGTATGCGGGTTTTGAACTTCGGATGCAACCCGTGCCAAAGACAGGGGAATATATAAATCAAAGGTAAAACATCACACCAACCACGTAAAAATGCATAATAAATCAAGTTCACTAGTAAGAAAATAGGAGTTTAATAGCAGGCTGCTTGGTAGTGGAGAGAGAATAGCTAGAATTCTCGCCAGAATGAGTGTTACTGACCGCTGCTACCAAAAAATGAAAAAAGAAAGAAAAGAAAGGGAGGGAAATCATCCACACCAAAGCCAAGCTATACAGGAACCAAAAATCTTATAAATTGCTAAGTTACCATCCTAAAATAAATATCTATATATTTCTTATTTTGTTTTGCTCTATGCGCAGCGCGCCTTGTCAAAACCAGGCACGACAATTGAAAAGGTAAAACTAAAGGCTTGCCTTCCAGGGAGCATTCCCCAGCTGTTTGGAGACACGGGTGTGCTGTTTTTTCAGATGATTGTGTCGGGGTATTCAGTGGTAGCGTAGATCAATCAGTTTCAGTTCAAGTGCTTGAACTGGTGCCTTCAGCATCCTCCTCCTGATGAGAGATTCCTGCCTGGATAGTTAACTCACTAGTCTTAGCTGTTGTGCTATCTTGGTCAGCAGCCGCATCCTCCACTGAGATCTTTTGAAACGATGCTGTCAAAGTATCAGAACTTGATGCACCAGAGGACGGAACGGCCAAATCGGTGCGAGGCATTGGAGAACTGGGCAGCCAATTCATCCAATCATTACGCCTCCTCACTTTGTCATCCTGGATTAAATTTCAGAATTACATTCATATCAAACAGTAGAAAGTGATATTAATTAAATCTTAAACAATGGCAAAGGCACTTCTTGCATGCAAAATCATGATCAATTCAAATATTACACTTCACAATCAACATTAACAGTTGGCAAATGGCAATTCAAGTATGATATTGGCATTTCATCAGATGGTTAGGTTAATATTAATGGATTAAACGAAGGTACCTGTACTTCGAGCAAAGATGAAGTCCTCAAGCACTCCAATATAAACTGGATGTTGTTTGTCATGATCCTAACCTGCAAAAGCATGGGCGTATTATAAACTTGGTTTGCAATCTTAATCATCTATTATGAAGTAAACCAAATCCAAAACGGACAAATTTGTATTCAGAAGCGATGAAATAAGATATGATTTGGATCTAAATGCAAACCATGGGTAATTTTTATTCACAAACCCAATACCCACACTGTTTTGAGAAAATGTCAAGGCTGGATATAATAGCACAGAAAACAACAAATTTGATAATAATATAACTACCAAATATTAGCAGGAAGCTACTGCAACGAAATATCCCCAAAAGGTCACCATATATAGAGCAGGAAAACTTAAGAGGACCGCCACCATAAAAACCACTCGAACAGATTGCTGTCGTCAAAGATCAGCACAAATAAATGATCTCCTTGGTGAATTAAGAAACTCCAAAAAAGTATAAAAAAGTTGAGCAGCTGGTTCTAATAACAGAACAGTTCTAATAGAGCATAATATGAGGAACCAAACAAAGAATGTTTTAAGTTCAGTCACAACAAATTATTCTCTAATGCAAACCATATTTTCAGGGTCTTCCATGTCAACAAATGAAGGACGAATCAGTTATATGAACCATGATACCACATAAAAACTATCGATAGTTTCTCAATGTAGCATCACAGTGAATAATACTCTTAAAAGACCAGGCAAACATCAACAAGGACATCGCAGCATAAAATGCCTCATAATACATCCATTTCAGTATTCCCCATAAGAAGGCCAAAAATAAGACAAGGAAGATGGGTGCGATTGGTGAAATATACAATATTGAAGATATCAAGCACCAAGTTCAACCTCTGATCAAAAACATCTCAAGCTAGTGACCTGTGAATTACAAAGGACCAGGTCACAAAGGTCAAAGGACAATACAAGAGGATGGAACAACTAGTATCAACCTCACATTTACAAAAGTTCAACAGACAAATCCCAAATTATCTTTAGCTAGGAGACGCCCAATATGTGCGGGTGCATGCCAAAACAAAATCCAACTTCAAAAAGAACCTCAATCCATGTCATCATGCTTCAACCCCAATGTCAAGGGAAAACACACACCAAAGGCCAATTAACTTAAAGAATGAAGCAAATGAACCGGGACACGGAAAGTACTAGCAAGTTTAAAGAATTAAAGCTACATGATGAATCACTTCTTATTGCATAATATTGCGGAGAATAACTTGTTTGGATAGTACACACTCCATCTATTCATGAACCTTAAAAGCTCTCTATATTTAGCCAAAGCCCTAAACCATTACCCTTCTTTTGCTTAACATTTAACATGTCATAACAACCTAATTCTGATTCTTTAAACCACCACAAGGAATTGATTTACACAAATAATTTCATAAAAAAACAGTTTATCCTTCCCATTTTCCTTTATATTTTATATTGGATTAGAATACCATCAGAAATCTCTTTTACTCCATTTCCCAACAGGAACTTAGTTACAATTTCATTCAATACCTTTGGTGAGCAGAGAAATGGAAAGGAGTTTACTGAGCAAACTCAGCCATAACTAATGGCCAAACACCGGTTGCTCTTCATGACCAGCAATCCATTCCACAATTTCACTCCCATGCCCTAAATGGCAATTATATCCAGTGCCATATATAAGATCAGTCATGAAAAGCATTTGATTCTAGTGCCTAAATATTCCCAGAAAATCAGGACCTGATATATATATATATATATATATATATATATCAGGAGAAAAATCAATGTAGCAGCATTACACAAAACAGTAGAGAATAATCTCACTTTTCCAAAAACACATCTTGATTTGATGAATCAACCTCTACTCACATCTCATATCATTTAGTCTTGGTGAAAGATGCAACTATGATGCTGCTAAGTGAATAAATAACCCAGACCAATGTTTGTTCATATTAAGCGGCAGAGTTCTCGCACCACAGTTGAACAAAGTGGAAAGAATGAAAGGGAACAAAGAAATTGATGGGGATCAATGGAAACTACATATATTGAGAGGAACTTAGCTCTATCAACTAACATTGGGCAGATCCTAGTTTGATCAGCTTCAGCCGCTATAAGCAATACAATCACAAATAAATAAACACCCAAGATACTGCTTCAGCAACATTCATTAAAAAATTAGTCCAGGATTGTGGTGAAACACACTCGTCAACAACTATAAGGAGGGTATATGTCAAGGAAAACAGAAGGAAAAATCTAGTGAAAGTATATAATCACCATCTTCAACTCAGCTACAGGGACAGAAGCAAGAATTACATTAAAAATTGTAAGATTTAAAATAAATAGGTATAGTAACTGCATGAAGGATGGATTCTAAAGCCAAAAAAATATACAAAGAGAACTTAATGCATGGAAGATTCATATAGGAACTCTTTCATGCACAAAGTTCATCTTTTAACAGCAATATCTTGGGTTTTATATGATTTTATTTATACCCATTAATTCAAGAATCTAGATTGTCAATGTTTTCTAGGACATTTTCAAGCTTGTTAATTTTTTAAAATTAAGACTTTAAATTTTATAATCAGATCAGAAAGGCCTGGCTCATTTTCAATGGTAGAGTGAAAAGTATTCAGAAAATGAACAAACTAGAGCTATCAATAAGGGCATTTAAAAAGTGTCATATAAGAGAAGATAGATAAAATTAAACTTATCATATGGCATAAGTGGAACCAAGGACAAAGATCGCAACCCTTAAGCTCATCAATCAGTGTTCACTTACTCGATTAAAGCCTGCTATTAAAGTAATTGGAACCCAGCCTTCATCATCCATCTGTGACTTTAAGAAACCATCTTCTGATAAATTAATATCGCTGCAAACAAGCAAGCCACAATTGCAGTTCTTAGTTGAGTTTTCAAGAAGCTATAGAAGAGAGAGATCTTACGAAGCTTAAAAGCTGCCCTTATAACACATTTGCTAATATGATGATACCTGAAATAGTATTCTATCTGATTTAGTAACAATAAAGGTAGAGGTTGGGGAATAGGCATCAGCATTGTTGGTGATTGCATGTGTGGCACAACCGGATAAGGTTCCATAGTTATTGGAGGTGGAATAAATAGCATATCTGAAAGAGAGCTGAACCATAGTTGCCAATCCACAATAAAACAAAGCAGGTTTCGATTCAAAAAGAGAGAGGAGCTTACCAGTATAGCCCATGGGATTTGCAAATGGTCTCGCAGACTGAGGAGGAATAAATGTACCACTATTTGGCGGTGAAGGCCTAGGAAAGCCCCTTGTATGAGCTCTCTGTTGCTGCACATGAGCATCTCTTGCATTACCGTGATGTCCACGGTCCTGTTCACGTCTGCCAGTATAATTATTACGGTGGGAACCATCTCCAGGTGGCTGGCCAAAGTTGCCTCTTCGTGGGCGTCGGTATTCACTTACCACAGGCTGCGGAGGAACAAAACCCCCAATTGGTCTAGGTTCCCAGGTATTCCCTCTGTACAGAGGTTCTCTGGGAGATTGATCTGGCATAGCTGGTACCAGATTAGAAAAACCATTGGGAGGCATTGGAAATATAGGAAACGGTGGTGGTGGTGGCGGCGGTGGTGGAGGGTGAGTAAAACTGTTTTGTGAATGTCCACCTCCTGAACTACTTCCACTACCACCACCACCGCCACGCCTCACAGGCCTCTGCCGAACTGGCATTGTATGGTTTGTTGCCGAGTTAGATTTTACATTACTATTACCTTGCTTCTTAGGTGAATTCGCTATCACCGGTCCCTATTACACAACACATGGAAACAAAATTCAATTAAACTCTGTAAAACTACAAAAAAAAATCTTTTTTTATTATCCATAACTCTAATGAGCCCACACCAGGCTACTATCTATTTCACTAACGCAGACAAAACAAAATAATAAAAAAATCGTTCTTTTTCGTCTTTGTTTCCTAAATTTTATCAAAAAATAGAAGAAACAGGTAAAAACCCAGAACCTGAGAAGTGGGTGTTGATCCATCAGAGACAATCTTCGAGGAGGATTCAGCAGGCGATGGTTTCGGAGAAGGCTTGGTGGATTCAGATAAAGCAGGCCATGAAGTCGCATCCATAACAGGACTAATAATCTCAGCTACACCATTCGGTGTTGGTTTGTTCCAAGCCGGCTTCTTTGCCTTACCTGCATTGCCTTTTTTACTGTCCAAACTCTCAATCGCCGCCGAATCATTCGATTGCTCCAGCATAGAATTGATCGATTCAGCCTCACCGGTTACGGTTTCTGATTTTGGAGATGACGTCTTCTTTCTCCTTTGAGGGCTTCTCACGCCGTCACTTGAAAATCGTGGAGAATTTGATGAATCCACCGTGTAAACCATTCAAAAAATAGGGTTCTTGCGGATTCGAATAATTTTACTCGGATTAATTAAAAAGATTATTCAAAAAAGGTAGGGTTTTTTTCTGAGAAATTTAGGAATGAGACTGAGGAAAGCCAGACAGGTTTCTCTCCACCTTCGTGCTTTTGTTGCTGTGGCTTTGGTTTCGTTTGTGAAAGAGACGCAGACAATACAAATAGAGAGTATCTTATATATTATAAAATTACTAAAATAGACCTTTGTGTTCTCCTTGCTTGTTAGGGTTTTATGTAGGGCATCTGACAATGGGAACTCAAAAATAGGTTTTCTATTATATTCATTGCCTATCAACAAATATTTTCTTTTAATATATAATAAATATAAAATAATATATATAATTATTTTTATATATTCTATTTTATTCATATATATATATATATATATATATATATATATATATATATACACACACTAATATATTTATATTAGATTATTTAATTCTATTTTTTATTAACGTAAGTGTCTGGGTCAGCTTGGACATACTTCGACTATTATATTAGCAACCACATAGCTCAAACTTCAGACCACAAGAAAAGTTAATCTCTTAGTCTCAAGCTCTACTCACTAGATCACCTGCTAGTTTTGAGTTATTTTAATAATATTTGTATTTCATTTATTATTTATTAAGTAAATTAATTATATAAATGTATTCATTAGCTTCAAATTAAAATGTTTTTTATTAAGTACATTAATTATATAAATATATTCATTAGCTTCAAATTAAATCGTTATCCTTGAAGATATTTTTTTTTCAAATAGTAAAAGTATCCTTAAATTTGATTGTTTAAAACTAAACATGTTCATGAATAAATTTAAAACAGCAAAATTAAGGTTTTGTACCTACATGCCTGTGTTATCATAAAAAAAATATTAAGTGTTTGATATTGTATTTAAAATATATTTTTGAAAAAATAAATTTTATTTTTTGTTATTATTGAATTATTTGTCAAGCTGATATTACAATAATATTTTACAAAATAAACAAATATTATTATTTTAATATATTTCTAAATAAAAAATATTTTTTAAAAAATAATCTTAACCATCCTTTTAAACAACTCTTAGGTTGTGTTTGGTATTGCTTTTTGTGGTTGAGATTTTTAAAAAACAGTTTCATGAAAAACATTTTAGCTGCGATTCAAAATAATTTTTAAAGTATTTAGTTAAAATTGTGGAATTAAGCTTGAGGTTAATGAAAAGAAGATTCAAGTGTTTGGTTACCAAGCTTTTCATTTGTGAAATGACTTTAAAGTATATATATATATATATATATATATATATATATATATATATATATATATATATATAGTTCAAGTAAATTAGATACATGTTTTTATTCTCCCATCAAACTACTTGTAATTTCATCATGAACTGTAAATCCATACACAAAGACATCTGTGATCCCGGAATAACATATAGTAAAATATCATATGAAACAAAATTAGGATTGCAAGACAAAAATTATATTGTGATCTCCTTCTAATATATTTATTTATATTTTAATTAATTTTTAAATTATTTTAATATTCAAAATATATTTTTTATAAGAAAATATAATAAATAATATAGTAAAAAAATACTACCACCCTCCATCCCACCCTAGGCCCCCCTTTGGCAATTGAGATTGAAATATGCATGAAAAGCAGCTAATAGTTGCTTTTTCATGCAACCGAGTTTTGATGATTTTTGGGGGTTAGGCCACATCCAAAAATCAGCTTATCAACAATTATCAAACACCAAATCATAGTTATTTCTTAAACTCCGGTTCAACCTCAATCCCAAATCACCCTCTTAATATCTTAATATTATTTACATTCTAATAAATAAATAATCGTTATTGTTAACCTAACAACAATGGTATTTCCTCGCAGCAAGCTTCTACTTGCCGGTATTATCACATTTACCAATGGTAATGAATAAGAAGGTTCTAAATAATGGTACCAAATAAATAATTGTTATTTTTTAAAATGTTTTTTATTTAAAAATATATTAAAATAATATTTTTTTTTAAAAAATTATTTTGACTCCATTATATGAAAATATTCTAAAAACATAAAAAAAAATAATTTAAAATAAAAAATAAAAACATATTTTTTAATTTTTTTCATAAACATTTTTAAAATGTAATTTCAACAGGGAAAATTGAAAGAGAGCCTGAGAAAGAATAAAGAAAATACAAAAGAATAAACACACCCTTTATTTAGAATAAAAATATAAAATAAATATAACAATTTTTGGAATGAATTGTAGAGAGCATAAGAAATCGTATTCTCTCTGACCCAATGTTTTTTTATCCCTTCTGTTTCGAAGACCAAACGTTGCCTAAAATAAATCAAACTGCAATTAAGGGGATGTCCTGTGAAAGCTGTTGCGGTAGTTTTTTAAAGTGTTTTTTGATGTTGAAATACATCAAAATGATATTTTTTTAATTTTTCTAAAAATCATTTTTGACATCAACACATTAAAATGATCTAAAAATCACCAAATATATTCATTTAAAATGAAAAAAAATTGAATTTTTTGAGAAATATTTTTTTAAAACGTTGTCCCAAACGGGACATTAAATCAGGTTTCCTTGGCAAAAAAAAATTTAAAAAAACTTCTTCCAGCACCGATCCCAAAAAAACAAATGTGCCTTATTCTTTTTATAATGCTCCAATATTTTTTATGCTTTAATATAAATATAAAAAGAATTTAAATAGAAAATATTTTAAAACATTTTAAAATAAGAAAAAAAGAAGATAATTTTACAGCAACGCTGAGAAGAAAAAAAAAATATTATGATTCTTTATATCTGCTTTTCTTTTGTACCGACATGTCAACCGTTTCAAAAACAGTATATGTTCACTAATCTTTTGAGATCTCACCATTTTTTTTCAAGAGTTTTCGTTGGATCAATTTTGATTCGAAAGCGTCGTATATTTTTCACTCACGATCAATGATCATTTGTGTTACGTGATTTAGTGATTGAATGATAGTATTCTTTTTTGTTTAGAAATGAATCAATTATTTTTTTATTTTTAAAAAAATATTATTTTTTGACATTAACACATGAAAATAGTATAAAAATATATTAAAAAAAAACTATTTTAAAATAAAAAATATTTTTTTTTCAAAAATAATTTTTAAATATTGTGTTAAACAGGGTCTTAAATATGTATTTTTAGATAATTTATATATTTTAAAAAATATATATATGCGTACTATCCTTAATATATCCTTCTCCGATTTTTGCAAACAGGAATCCGATTTTGCGAATACTTGTATTTTTAAGTAAGAAATAAAATAATCCATTAAAATATGGCCATATTAAAGTGATAGACACCTGGGCATGCATGGTATTCCCTCCCTCTATCTTGTGAGGATATCTAACGTCAGGTGTCGTAATAATAATAATTTTTTAAAATACTTTCAAATTAATTTTTAATAATCGGTATATCAATACAATTTAAAAATATAAAAAAAATTACTTGTAAGAAATACCAATGGCTCCAGCCAATTAAAGGGCTGTGGATTCACGTCGGTCCCTTTCCATTTACTTTGTGTAGGCAAGTGTTGATTCGAGAGAAACTTTCGGTTAGAGTTCTTAGAAAAAGAAAAATAGGCCTGCAAATATCAATCTTCTTATGCCACCCGAGTCGATTACCAAATCACAGTCTATCATTGAGATATATTTTATATTACTTTTAAATAAATTAATATAAAAAATAATTAAATCAGTGAAAATTGAAAAATACATTTTCTTGAGATGAAGGGATGGGGGTGCGGATTCCAAAAAACCTGCCGATGGATGCAACAGCTCTCCTGCTGCTGTGCATGAACTATTGCATCCATCTTTTCAAGGATACCAACTTGGCCGACACACCAGGAAAAAGGAGTGTAGGGGTAGTGACTCTTGGACTAGTAGCTGTGAAGTTTGGTGATGCATTTCGGGTGTGTTTTGTAATATATTTGAAGAGTTATTTTGAATAAAATTAAATTTTTTTAATTTAAATTAAAAATTACAAAAATTTAGTATTTTTAAATTATTTTACTGTACTAATTTTAAAAATGATTTTGAAAAATAAAAAATATTATTTTTTATGGTTACATGGTGATTTTTTTATAAAAAGAGATTTTTATTATTTTGATGTTTAAATAAAATTTAAAAAATAAAAGTATTTTTAAATATAAAATAATTTGAAAATCAATTGTTAATCCAATATTAAAAATGTACCTAACTATCATAAGTACCTCACCATCTAAAGAAAAAGAGCCAAAGACCGCCTGGTAGCCGTAATTTTATGGTCAGCACTAACGCCCAAAAACTGCAGGTTTCTTCCTCCTCCACTTCCCATTTCCCACTGAACAATGTTTATTTATATAAAATAAACAAAAAGCTAACAAGTTCACTCCAAATATTACTTAGGATAAGCTCTGAAAATGTGATATTTTTCACTACACCAATACATTTTTAGATTTTATTTTTTTCTACATCTATATGTATATCAAAATCTCTCATAACTTATCACATCTTTATCTTATTAATGTTTGAATATTTATCTTTAGTTAATGTTTGTATAAAATATATTTATTTTTCATTAATGCATGTATGAGATATATTTATTATTAATTTAATGTAAAATTACATTCAACATCTTCTATTCACAAAAGAATAAGACTAATAAGCTATAATTACTTTAACAGGAGAGAATAGATCATACTATCAGAATTAATAGTTAACCAATTATCCAATCATATAAGTTTATTTTATAATTTACATTAATTTTTTAGAACATCATGATCAATATACAGATAATGAGTTATGAGAAGTTTATAATTTATTATGGATAGAATATGCATTCTTGAGGGGTAATGCTGGAATTACTCAAGGTAACAGTCCTAGAGCACCAGATAAATCGATTGAGCTAACATTTTTTCTTATGATATCACGTAAATTAATCGTTAGTTACTCGTTATATTAATATATTCATGTAAATAATATTTACTATTTATAAAAGTTTAATGTATCTTTAATACTCACTTTATATTACATTGATAAAAGTAAAGATAAAGCCTATAAGACAAAAATATTTTATAAAATTGTTATAATTATGAGATTTTTATTTCATCAAAGTACTTTTTCTAAATTGTTTTTCGTCGATGCTCTTTTAAATATTAAATATTTATTAGAGTCGTAAGGGAAAATACATATTATGTTAATTTTATTATGAAATGAAGTGATTATTCTCATAAGATGAGGTATAAAAGACATCTAACATAATTGTCTGTCATAAAACATATACACTAAACTATGTAAATTATCGTTGAAGATTGGATAATTAGGTGACTCATGGTTTACAATAACTTAACCTTTAAAAAATTATTCAAAAAAAAAAATCAAATCTTGGAAGCTCCCATGTAATTTTATTTGATTGTTTCCATTGCAATAAAGACATTCAAGAAACCTAACAAAGGCTTGCATCGATTTGATAACCCACCTTAATAGAAATAGAATTTGATATTTTTATAGAAACTTCATTGCATCTCTTCTTCTTTTTTATCTGCCACTGTTGCCACCATAATTGGCTATAATAAATGGTGTTGACTTTTTAGGCATTGCATAGTCTATTGGTAGCATGATATTTACTTTTTTCTAGGTCCGAACACTACTTTTATATCGTGGATACATTCCTGGATGTCATTGATGGATGGTGTTATTTATCTTGTTTTGTTTTGGCAGATACTATTCAAATATTTTGTGTGAGTTAAAAAAAATGAATTTTTTTAAATAATTCTTATTCGAATGTTTTAGTTTTATTCTATCGTTAGATTAAGATGAAATTTTACAAGGAGTTTCTTGATATATTTATATATATTATGTTAAAATTTTAGAGCGTTCAGAGATTGTAATAACCTTGCGAAATTGATGATGATATTCTCGTAATACTATGCATGTTCATAATTTTTTTCAGAAAAATCATTTCATGATGTCTTTTTTTAGATTAACGTCTTCTCAATTTCATTATTCTACAACGAGTTTATTACGAATTGAACTTTATAATTTGATTTGATTTGCTTTATTTAAGGCTATCATAATCTTATACACAAAGATCATACATTTGAAAGGTTAACCTGGGTTGACCCGAGTTGATTCAATATATCATTGTTTTAATATTTTTTAAGATGACAACTTGATTTTTTTAGTTAAACTATATTTTTATTAATTTTTCATGTTATCTTTGAACTTATCAAGTCGATCGAGTTATATCAGTTCAACTCTATTTTTTTTTACTTATGTTTGAAATTTAAATTACACAATTCTAAATAATTTTATTTTTGGATTTGAACTATTTTTTGTTGAATTAATACATACATATATATATAAACAGTACAAACCCTGAAACGGAGCGCCAAAACATCTCGAAAGCCAAAACATTATGTTTCAATTGAAAAAACAAAACAACAACCGAAATGAAATTAACAACCTTGGGATGGACAACTATTGAAATCAAGAGTTAAACCATGAAAGAGAGTCTTATTAGTTTAAGTGCTTGTTTGAGAGTATAGTTGCGGTTATTCTTGAAAGTGTTTTTCATTCAAAAATGTATTAAAATGATATTATTTTTATTTTTTAAAAATTAATTTTGAAATTAACACATTAAAATTATCTAAAAACATAAAAAAATCTTTATTTAAAGTAAAAAAAAAAAAGAATCATTTTTTTTTTCAAATGTGGGTTTAGATGCACGGTAACCAGGAGATCACCTATTGTTCCAGGCTTCTAGCCCAAACACTTAACTTCATAGTACTAAGCTGGATGCAGAAGTGTCAAGCACTGCACATACTCTTTTCCTTTTATCTATTTAATTTTAAGTTATGATTAAACTTCCGAAGTGAATTTGATGGTATATCACAGGGGATCATATTAATCCAGCCGTGACATTCTGTCTCTGCTCCTAGCACGAAAGGTATCATCGATAGTTACGAGCAGTGGCTCGATGCCCTGGGAGCAACAAGTGGAGTGGGTTTGGTCAAGGTGCTAATCTGGTGGCTCCTCCACACTCATAAGGAACTGCTTTATGCATTTACTGGGGTTTTTTTTTTATCAGTCCACACTGTGTTTAGTTTCTGCTACTGATCCTAAGCCTAGTGCACGTTATTCTCACGCTCCTGGAAGTATTTTTAGCTTATAATCGCCAAAAATAAATAAATTTCACAAACTAATATTCTTGATACATGCACCTGTGTTTTGGTGGACAATTGTATCATGCTGTTCGGGTTTTGTCACCTTTGCCAATTGGGTTTGCAGTATTTATCGTGCATTTAGCTACTGTTAGTCTGTTACTGTTACAGAAATATTAATCATATTTTATAACTCACTTAATAACTTAAATTTTTAGGTGAAATGATTCTTTAACATGGTATCAGAGATTTATTGCCCCAGCGATCACGAGTTCGAATCTCACAACCCCTATTCTATTTGATAATAATTGTTGAGTCTCCCGTGTTGAAGTATAATATAAATTATATTTTGGGTTTTCACTTAATAGTTAAGCTATTAAGCGAGATAATTCTTTAACATTATATTAAAGCCTTGTTGACTCAACGGTCACGAGTTCGAATCTCACCATCCCTATTCTATTTGATAAAAATCAAACAAAAGGTAGTGTGATATATGCAAGTTTAAATCCAAAAAGCTTTCATTTAAGGAATGTGTTAGAGTATAATATAAATCATATTCTGGGACCTCAAATAATAACTTAAATTTTTAGATAAGATGATTCCTTAACATCCATGACATAAACGACTCAACAATTATTTCCAGACCTCTAATTCTCAATATCATGAACTACAATGATTAGAGCACGGATAATCAATGGGAGGTTTCCAAACTCTGGATAACCCCATTTCATGCTTATATATGAACCATCCTTGTCGGGAAGAAATTGCATAATTAATTGGAAACAAACAAGCTGCGTGGCCAACTTTTAATGTCACATATTCAAGCCACCTCAATTCTGAATTCTGTCCGGTTGCAAGATGCCTTGGAGTGGAAGCAAGAATGTCTCGATCGGAGCTCTGAGGCAAATTGCGGCTCAAAAAGCAACCACATCGTGTGCTGCCATTCAGTTTCGGCAGGTAAATTCGGAGGCTTTATCAAGATAAAGGTCGCAGGCATCAAACGTGAATGATGTGGAGAGAAGAAGTACTTCGGCAAAAGTGTGATGGTATAGAACCATGTTAGGGGAGAGTTGTAGATAGTTCACCAAATGAGCGTGCTGCCTGCTCATCAAGCCTATCCTCTTCTTTCCCTTCTCGGAGAAATTATTTAACGAGGTTCTAAAACAAAACAAAACAGAGAGAGATACATAAAACCATTTATTTGATAATTAAATTATTCTTAATTAAGAAAAAAACTAAAATATCAATTCAAAACAAACATATATGGAATACTAATCATCGTAGAAATTATACTAAAAATTATCATAACACAAAAACATACTTACTAGATTTTATTTTTTATTATCACTTTTAGTTATCTTGAATCATATTAGAAATTCTTTATTAAACAAAAAACATCGCTAATTAATAAACAATCATTACTATATCTTAACTTTTGTGACCATATTAGTTAATCTACCATGGGGTAATTAATTAATATTTAGAAAATGGAAATCTTTGACGAGTCCCTTTGCATCTTGAATGATTTGAAGGGGGAAAAAAGCAGTAGATTAATATATTTGCAACTTATTTTCTTCTGTAGTTAGTGCAACGAGGAAATTAACAAACAACACGAAGCACCATAAATGCTTTGACTATTTTAAAGTGGAGAATGAAGTCATGTCCTTGGCTGGGAAAGGTGTAGCTAATTAGAAAACAACAGAAAACGGTGATCATTACTTAAAGATACCGCGTAGATAAAAAATAAGTATTAAAAATCATGCTATACCTTTGATGATACATGCTTATGGGATCTGCATAAAATCAGATTTCCCCACAATAAAGATGATCATTTTTTTTGTTAGAGAATATAAATAAAATGTTGATTAAATAATATTTTTTATGTCCCCACTTAGATTTTTTAATTTAAATAATATCTTGATTAATTAATAAGCATTTATGAACCAAAGTATTAATTTATAAGAAAATGATTTCAAATACTCTGGACGGTAGCCGGAAATCACAAATGCAAGTCTCAAGCAACTAATCAAACGAAAGAAAGTGTGAAAGTAAAAGGGATGATCAGATTGCTAGTCATAATCCATATCATAAAATCATAGTTATTAAATCTTTTGAACTGAAAAACCCTATAACTTATAAACCGACTCAAATAAATTTTTAAATTGAATAAAAATATATATTATTCATCAAAGCGGTTGATTTCGAAACAAAACAGAGTTTATTTTGAAAATTGTAGGAGGCAGTCACCAGAGCACGTAGGATTCTCAAGTTAACCGATAGATATTCAGTTGAGATTAAGATAAATCGCAATTGATTTTCATTTAAAAGCGGAGTCATAATTTGTGATTATCCATAATTTATTCCATGTTGATTAATTATCATACAACGTGTGAGAAATTTTTGAAGACTACCAATATGCTGCCAACACTGTTTCTGCTTGCACAAGCTTTGTCTCAAGGCATTACACGCAAGATACAAACAACGTGTGAGGGATGTTATCGTGTGAGGCTTTGCCGTTTACAGCCGACTGGACTTTCTATATCCCTCTTTTCTTTTGATTTAAACCCAAATTTCTATTTCTGTGTCAAGAAAGCGAAAAGAGAAGAGAGTTGATCGACATGACAAAACCTTTGTGGGCTAGGTTAAAATCTACCTTTTCAAGGGCAGGTGAGTTTCAACATCATCTTGTCCTTCTCAAACACGAGTTCTTGTCAAAATCCCATGTATATTTAAGAAATATCTTTAAATTGTACCAGTGCTAGAAGGTGTTCATAAGCTTTCTAGTTTTGATTTAGTTAAAAAAAAATTTATGGAGCTTTCAAGAAATTGAGTTTGTTTCAAGTGATTGACGTTTGTTTTCTGGTTTAGGAAGAACTCCCAAGGAACGTGCTAGCAGCTTAAGCAACAAGTTGAACGTTGATGAAGAATACAAGGAAGCTTTCAGGACGAACTCTTATGTGGAAATGTGGAGCAAGGTTCAGGACCAGCTAAGAAAAACACGCATCGATGGAGTTAACAAAGTCACCTCACCGTCTTCGTCTCTTCCTTTCCATCTCCATCTCTCTGATTATTTGTTCGAACCACAGCAGCAGGGGACCCTGAGAGAGATGATTGAAGGGTTGAAGTTTCATCACTTTCTGGTTGATTACTTTGAAGCCAGCTTTGAAGCATGTCATATTTGCGATTTGCTTCTTCAATGCATCCAACAAACACTTGCTAATAATAAGAAAATTAGAAGGGTGATCAAGCTAAGCAAAAGGGTGCAAGACTCTGCAGATTATTCAGATGAGATTAGCAGAGCTATGTATAGAGAGCTTGCTGCGTATGCGTTGCTTGAAAATCCACTGTCAATATTCTATACCACCCTAAAATTCAATGATTTTCATGATAAAAACCTGGTGTTGCTCCATGGATTGACTTCAGAACAGAGAAGGATTGTGAGGAAAGCAAAGTTCAGAAGGATATGCATGAAGGTTGGAGGAGGATGTCTTGTCATATCACACACTGCACTTCTAATTGCCTTGCTTGTAATTGCAATCCATGGCATGGCTGGCATTGTGGCTGCACCAGGAATAATGGGTTGCTCGTTGTCTGTATTCAGAAAGCAAATCAAGTTTGTTCATCGAAGGCTTGAGACAAGCAAGCTTGAAAAAAGAATTGGTGCACAGCTAGATATTGCAGCCAAAGGAACTTACATATTGATCAATGATTTTGATACCATGAGTAGGCTGGTGAGGAGGTTATTCGATGAGGTAGAACACCGCAAAGCTCTTGCTGATATGTGTGTTAGGAATAAAAAACCTGAACTGTTGAAAGAGGTCGTGAAAGAATTCCACACTCACAACTTGTGCTATCTGGAGCAGCTAGAAGAACTCGAGCAACGCATCTACCTGTGTTTTCATACCATAAATAGATCCAGAAAGCTTGTTATGGACGAGATAATGGTCGCACCCGACAATAGCACTGCCGAAGATCACCAACAAAAACCCTTATGGGGATGATGACAATATTAGGAGAAAGAGAGTTGTAGCGGGTGATCTTTGGTGGAAAGATACAGGCTCCTGATAGAAATTGCTTCTCCCTAGGCTGAAGTCACCTAGATTATAAGGCACATCCAATGCCATTTGTTAACCCATGATTTATTTATCGTTTCTGCTGCTAACTTCAACCCTGTATATATCCAGATTACCGTTCATTGAAGAGTCTCCCTGCATATTTACCCAGCTTCCAGCAGTTAATCTTGACAAGATATACCATTAATGTACATTCCCTCCTTTACCCAGCATTGACGGTTATGTTCATGCATATATTTAGCTTTCTTCCCTGGTCAGAACTTATCTGCATGGTAAGCATCCCATTTTTGTCAGGTTTTCCTGAAGTGAATGTTTTGATATAATAAATTAAGAGAAATCAGCAGAAAACTGCATGCACAGTTTTCTTGCAACAGAACAAGTTCTATGGCTAAAAAAAGCAGTTTTCTTGACATCCGAGGTCTTCCCCTAGTCGGTTGAATAACTCGGTCACACGACATTGTGCCACTTGCATAACACTGACCTCAACATTCAGTATCACAATGGGAATTTTAAGGTAAAAAAAATTAACTCACCTATTCTTACTCGTTAGCAAAAAAGGGCATAATCTGATACTGCTCTGTTTTTTATTCTATTTGTGGAGAAACAAAAACGACAAGATAAGAACTATATACAGTAAGGGGAAGGTATAACAATTCACCTAAATGGTTAGGAAATTAACCCCGGGGACGAGGCCCATCAAAGAGTTGGTGACTGGAGAAATTCCAAATGAAGCTTGAATTCCTTGCTATTCTCGAAGTCTATAAAACTTTTCCAAGCATCCCAAATAGCTCAGCTATTTTTTCTCAGTTTCTTGTATCTTCAAGGCCCAACAACAAAGCTCTGACCTTCAGCCACTTTGCTGTCTTTTAGCATGATAATGGCGATGTACTTGTTCATCATTAATTCAATAGTGATATCCTATCTGGTAAAGACACTAGCATCTGTCATTAGGTAAGCATGGAAAAGAAATATTTCCAAAGTCAATGACAAATTTCAATTCCAATGTTAAAAGGGAGGGAGGGAGGGAGGAGGGGCGTGAAACTGAAAAACAGTTGTACTTGACAGCATAAGAATCAATTTGGGAACTTTACACAGAACAGTGTTAGATTCAAAGCACTGTGCATTCTGCAAAAAACGCTCAATCTTGCTAAATGAGAACATAAGAAAACAAATCAACTCCAGATCTTAAATGCATTATTACAAATCAGAAATACGACTAGTCTCTAGAAATCCTTGCCCTTCGAAGCAGGCATGTTGCCACTCGAGGGAATCAGCTTAGATTTCACAGTCCTGTCGTGTTATATTGGCCAATTGTGCTTCCAATTATATGGAAGAAACAAAACCATTGTGCGCAAAAAGAAATAATACCACTAAAAGAAGTGGAATCCAACTGATTTTCCAGGCTGATCCTCTGATTGTTTCAGTCTATGACTCTGATAAAGCCAAATTAGATGTTGAACTTCCACCCTTGATCACTAAGCAACTAAAATGTCCTGAAAGCCCTAACAAACAAAGCTTGATAATTGCAACCATTTTAGTAATGTAAATTCAATTATCCCCGCCAACTCAAAAGCTAGCATTAAAGAAACCAACCAAGCTACTAGTCATAGAACTTTTGATTGTCTAGCTGTTGCCAATTTCTTCACACCACTTGCTCAATTATAAGGAAAATTGCTTATTTTTTATACAGTAAAAAAGGCTAAAGCCAACAAAGAATAAACCTTTATTCGCTTACCAGTGACCTTAATGCCACTACGATCAGACTTGCCAAACTTGAAATCAACAGCCGTGTGATTCCTCCTGCGTCCTTAAAAGCCACACGGGTCGGAGCCAAACCAGTCACACACAACCTTTTTTCTTCATAACAAAAGCAAAACATAAACATCTAATCAAAACCCCACATATATTTTAACAAAAGAGTTTAAAATCTGAACCAAAACTCAACATATTAAGAGAAGTATTTTCTCTTTTAAGCATCACTTATCAAGCAAAAGAAAAGGAAAGCAGATACCTGGAACGAAGTAGGAGACGAAGTTGGTTAGAACAGAAGATGGAGGAGTGATAGAAAGATCACAAATGTCAGATAAAAGCAGTTTACGCAGCTCTTCATCATCATCTCAGCTTGTTTTTGAATTGGGTTGCTAATATTTGAGAATTTACCTCAAACTATCTCATGTGTGGGCTGCTAATTATATTATTATACAAATACGTTGTAGCGGTTTTTTTAATTTGATATTCAAGTATTTATTTGGCACGAATGCACGATTCAGTTCATTTCAGCCTAATTTATAAAAGAGAGGGGCAGAGTGTGTTTGAAAATTTGTTGCTGAAGATAATTTTCGTCCTTCGTTTTTTTGAGCTATTAGGTTACTGATTTATATTATATTCAAAAATTCTATTTGATATTTAAACTTTATTTTCATTATTTTCAGTTCGTATTTTTTATTGATTTTACCCCTTGGTGGGCAAAGTAGAATGTTTTGCGTATAAAGGTATGATAGTCTTTTTCAAAGACACATTAGTCATTGCTTAAAAGGGAGGGACTATTTAGTATTTTTTCATTTTCTTTATCTATCATTTTTTAATTCATAATTTTTTAATTACTATTTTCTGTTTATTTTAGATGAGTTTTGCAAAAAAAAAAAAAAATTATGCAATTTCATCATTCTTTTGTTTTTTCTTCTCAAATCTAATTCTTTTTTATTATTGTATTTTTGCTACCTTGCAAGACTTTTTTATATTAATTTTTTAAATTATTTTATCCTCCAACATTTCATACCTGTTGTTAACTTCTTAGTTGAGTTTAAATATAAAAAAATTAACCATAATTTACAAAGTCGACAAAGAATTAAGAAATTAACAGTAACTATATCATGTTGCTATAGGAATTGGAGAGAAGAAAAATGTGCTATGAAAATAGTAATTACACTCGGGCTGACAGATTTCTTTGCAAAAACATACACAGTATAGCTTGAGTTAGGTTGAAGTGGAGAAAGAGATTAACTTAATAATTTTTTTAATTAACTTAATTGTTTTAGTTAAATCTAATCCGAACTTAACTACATCATCTTAAGAAAATAAGAAAAAAAGACGAATAATTTTCTAAAAAATAATGGATTCTATTTACTTGATAAACCGTAGGTTAATTCAACAACTCAAGCTTTTTTTAGATCAATCCATGATGGGTTCTTGGCAGCTATAATTTTACAAGCTTAAGTTAACCAAAACAAAGATATTATTTATACGATTAAGCTGCAAATTGATTGCGCTTCATATTAAGCTATATACTAAATACAACAACTCTGTAAATCCTTGATCACTAAATCACGACGGCTCAGTAGCAGCTAGCCTTGAGTCCACGGGTTCCCTTCCTCATCCTCCCTCTTCAAGTCATAATCCATAGCCGGAACCTTGTTTTCCCGGCCATCATCAGAAAAAAATAGATATTGGCGGGCTGCTCCGGTAAAATTATAAGCACGCCTCAGCCAGTTTAGAACCTGAACTCTAAAAGCTGCTGATAATTAATTCAGAACTGCGCTGAGCTCGAGAAAGTCTGGCCAAATCCCCAACTTGCCGGAACAATGTCCGTAAAGAATCGGGTCTGTCCATCAGTGTTTGTGATTTTAAAGGACAAAGATTGACCATTGAGATAAGCATTGGATTGCCAGTTCGCTCCCCAATTTCTCGACATCGCCATCCAGCCTGTTTTTGAGCCTTTAATGGACACAGATTGAACGGATCCAGCTCCAGCCACGTTGCTAATCAAGACAAGCTCGAAGTAGTTTCTTCCATTAATGGTGAATCTGACTCCTCCATGTTTCTTGCAAGGAACCCTGCATCATCATCATCCCATATGGTACAATATTAGATTACGAAAAAAGAAAAAAAACCCTGTGACAAAGAATGTGATTAGTACCATACCTCTGAAACAAAACAGGCACGATTCCTCCCCTATAAATGCCAATCTGTTCCCAAGCAGGCTGAGCCATGTCGAAATGCTGGAGAGGAGGGTTGCACCAGCCTCCATTGTTGTTCGGAAGAGCATAATTGGGGGGCAGAAATTGGTAGCAGTAATGGTCACAGACTTTGCCTTTAATACACCATCTGGGGTCTGTTTGAAAATCACACATGATTCTGTAACATTCTCCACATGAAGCTCCATCATTGAATAAAGCAGTGCTTAGAGCGGCAGTCCGAGTCCCATAGCCAGCAGAATACAAGTTTCCATATCCACAGGCCCCTCCTGCAGCCCAGATTTTAAAGAAATGAAATGCTATTTGTTAGCTGCGATGATTTCCAAAAAAATGAAGATCACAAAAGATGCGAGGAGTGTAGTCACGTTACATACCCATAGTTCCTGAGGCGTCGCTACCTCCATAAAATGTAGCGTGGCCTTTCTTCCACCCAGATGGAGCAAACGCATTCACAGTGATAGCAAAATAAGAGCAGGATTGGATCAAGATTGCAAATGCCAAGAGAAATCTTGCCATCTCTTGAAAAGATGAATATTGCTGAAACGATGATAAGAGAATGGAGAGTGAGGATTGGCGGTGGGCTGGTAGCGAGCTAGCGTATGTACATTTATTGGCATTTTTCCAAGTCGAAGAACTGCCTCTATAAATAAGGGACCGTACGTAGGCAGAGGTTGTTTTTTAAAGTATTTTTAATTTAAAAATATATCAAAATAATATTGTTTTATTTTTAAAAAATCATTTTTGATATTAATACATTAAAATGATCTAAAAATATTTAAAAAAATTAATTTAAAATAAAACATTAAAAATAAAAATAAAAAAATCATTTTTTTAAAAAAAATACTTTTGAAACGCAGTATCAAACATCCCCTTTAATGCAACAACCTCACATGTGACCTCTGAAAAACTTGTGATATTTTTATTATCTCTGAAAGACTGCAGGATTCTGAACCTCATTCAATTATTCCCACGTTCTCGTTCTCTCTTATTGCAAGTCCACATGCACTCACCCAGCAGAAGAGCCGTGAAACATTCAAAACCACAAGCCAAGTTGTTATTTTATGGGGTTCTTTTAATATTTAAGTTGTTGGTATTTGAAGACATAGAATCACGTCTTCAGTGGTTTTATGTGACAGAATATTTATTTTTGTAAGGTCATATCATATTGCCTCACATGGTAATGCTCTGACCAACATGATCCTATGACATGTATCATGTGTCTTGTGCACATGGACGGTGTGTTCATACAAGATTTATGGTTCTACAAAACCATCTTGGTTTTGTTTTTTTACTGTTAATTGGATTTTGTTTATGGAAATTAATGCACCCATGTCCTCGGAGAGCCTAGGAAATTACACTGATGTTTCGTTTGGCTTAGGACCTTAGGTTTGTGATTAGAAAGGCCTACTGTGAAGAAACTCTAGAGTAGCTGCAGAGAGATTTTGTGATCCCTTTACCCTTGTTGAATAGTGTTGATCTTGATAGATTCTCATCGGAATATTTCTCTAAAAAAAACCCACCATCAAGTTTATGGGATTCGCTAACTCTACATATGAGGATTTTCAACAGATGATTAAAGAAAAAATATTAAATAATATTATCTCTACAATCAAACCCGCCAGGTTATCTAGATTTGACAGAGTAACTCTACTCAATTTTCTTGAAACCTATTTCAGACTGGGTCTCAAGTTGATCCACCATGCTAGGCCAAGTTTAACACCACCTCCTATGCCCATCTGCCATTCTATTGAACTAGCAGATGCCATGTTTACACAGTCAAAGCAAAACCATGATTTGACAGTCTAATCCATGAGCTTGATTGGCAACAAGGGGGAAATAATTGGGATTCATTAATCATGCACAAGTATGAACTACATTTTGTTGAGCCAATGAACAAGCACAGTTACAGGTAGTTGATCTGATAAGATGATAAAAGTAAAAAACAAAACATAGACTTTTTAGGAGTTTCTTTGTTTTATGGCAAAAATAATTGGAACCATATCATCCACATGAGATTAGGTAATTAAAGGAGGAGATTCCGGTTTTCTGAATAAACATATTCATTTACGAGTATAATTGTTCTGTAGTCTCTTCATTATTCGTTTTGCCCTTAGTTCTGACCTCTTGAAATGATGAAACACTTCGACAATTATTAATATATTACGAGATTTATTGTTTTGACAGGATCAAAAGTCACGGGTAGTTCTAGCTATTACAGGGTTGAAGCATGCAGCATTCTAGCTTATGGAATTCCACGAAACGAGAGATTTCGAAGATATGATTTTATCCCCCAATAAGATAAGGGACGTGGTCCCTAAAAAACAGAGATATGACCAAAGCACCTTGGTCTTCCTGGACTTATCCATCAGTCGATTAAGTCCATCCATGGAACAAGTTTTAGCCTGAGAAGAATACAGCACCCACAGCACATTTACGTTACACTACTGAAACAAAGGTAATGGCCAGAGAAACATCATGGAAAGCTAATATAACCTCTTCATATCTTCTCTGTTCAACCAGAAATATCAGCACAAGAAAGTAACAGAATAACTCGAAAATTTCCCTGTTAGAGAATAATATAAATAATATTCTAGGATCTTACCTAAGAACTTAAACTTTTTGGTAAAATGGTTCTTTAATATGGTATCAGAATCTTGTTGACTCAATGGTCACAAGTTCAAATCTCATCATCCCCATTCTATTTGATAAAAATCAAGCACAAAGTAGTGTGACATGTGTGCAAGTTTTAAGCCCAAAAAACTTTCACTTGAGGGTATTAGAGAATAATATAAATCATATTTTGGGTTTCACCTAAAGCTTGATCTTTTAGGTGAGATTGGTTCCTTAACATCCCCTGATTGGAGGAGAAGATGTTGCACCAAAAAAAAATATTATCGATTTTATCCTTGCCCCAAAATAAGTGTGAAAATTACATTATTTCAATGTCTATGAAGTTGCCATGCCCTAAGAGATTAAAAAATTCAATATGTGTGTGTGTGTACATATATATTAGAGTGATTTTCCAGATTCCGAAAGTTTGCCTGATAATTAAGCAAGGAATGCAGATAGTCGAGCTTTCGCAGCAGAAGTCTTGGAAAGAAGAAAATCCAGCACTTCTAGGATTAAATCATCTGTCAGCTTCTTCCTCAAGCCATACGCATGTCGAACAGCTCCTGCTCCGAGCTATATTCGATATTCAATGCTACATTCGCCAAGCCTTCACACACACACAAAAAAAAAGAAGCTGGACAGAGCTTAAAAAAAACGTAATGTGCAACAAAATACATTAAAGAAGAAGCTGGTGATCAGATTAATTGATGTGATTTCAAGAGTTACTGACTGATAAAGTTGCAAGGGAATTCTGCGATGAAAAGAAGAAATGTAAGGGGTCATTGCTACGATTGTTAACTATCTCGGCTTCTTCAGGCATTGCTGCTAAATAATTCTGTATCGAAAATGAAATTTCTGTGAGGAAATGGTGAAATTAGGGTTCTGCTTTAATTAGAGAAATGGAGTGAGGTAGTGACAGAGTAGACTCTGTAGTTTTAGGAAGAACAGAAGCAGAAAGAAGAGAGAATTTATGTGCTGTTTAAACGTAGTTCCTTTGCTTGTTTATTGAATATTTACATTGGCTTATATAGCCACTTCATTGAATCTATGTTGAACTATCTTGACTCCCAAGAAACACACACACGAAGCTCATGTTATCAGTGTACCAGATTTGTTATAACTGAATAACAGACTTCTAACAACTTGAAAACGTCAGCTTCCTCCTTCAGGTAGTAGCTGAAAATCTTAGTCAGCATAGCAGTGGAGCTGGGGACAGGTTGCCCTGGAAGGGTTTGGAGTTGGTTTTAATTAATTGATGCTTGGGATTTGCGACTGTTTCACGTTTCTTTTCATCCATGTCTCTCTCTCTTTTTGTTTTCAGTTTTGTTTTTCTGTTATCGTTAACGGATCCATTAGGGAATTGAATCAACAATAATCAACGTGGATCCGAGCCAATAAAAAAAAATCAAACTTTTTTTTATTAAAATAATGTTATCTAGTTGTTTTTTTTTAGAAAAAAAAAGGTTTGAGTTAAATAAAGATAATCTCTACTCCGCAATTCAAATTTTGAACTGATCTCAACTGAGCCAGTATGACAAGTATAATAATAGCGGAAATGAAATGGAATAAAAAACTTATTAGAAATTATTATTGTGAATTTTATGCCAGTGGTTATGATTTTAAATTGTAAGAATTCTAGAAGAGAAAATTACAATTTAGACCTTTTTGATGATTTGATTTTGAATTTATAGAAAATGTAAGTCTTGATTATTATTAATATAGGGTAATTATTTTATTTTGAAAACCATAAGTTAATCCCTTGAACTAGATTGATTATTAATTATTTTTTGAGTTTCAAGGTTATTATTTTTAATTGAACTTTTTTATTCTGTAAGTAGGAGGTAAGATTGGAGATTCTGATTTGAATTGAGGGATGCCGTGGAAAATACAATAGAGGGATAATTTTACAATGACTATTAAAATACAGGCTCGAAATTCTTAAACTAAAGGGATTAACTAATTATTTCACCAATTCCCATATTTTAACCTTAATTTCTCTGCCTGGCCATGAAAGTCGTCATGAAGGTAACCACGAAGCAACAGGTTGGGAAGTGTTTCCTGCTTCGTCGTCAAAAGTATCGCAAGATGAGCTGCTACCGACCCAGTTCGAAGAGGGTTCTGAGATGACTAACGTTACAATTCACTAGTGCTATGGAGGGAAAATGACCCGTTGCTCTGTTATATATAAAAAAGCACAACGATATTTTAAAAGTCGATGCAAACCACTGCCATGGAGAGAATATTTGAACATCTATTTATAAAGCATGCAGCAATCCATCGAGTAAGAGAAATGGGGAAAATAAAAAGAACCCACTGCTCGGTAGAAATTAAGGTTACAACTGATCAAGCACCCCAACTACAGCCACCACCATGACGACGACGACGACAACAAAAATAATAGCCCCAAGAGGCGCAATGGTTTCAAGCTAAGGGATTAATCTATGGTGGTTACACACGTACGTCCTAAAGTTAAAACTACTACTACTACTACTTGAGTATAATAAAAAAAAAAAATGGAAAGGGGGTAAAAAGAAAATAAAGAAGGCAACAAACATTAGCATCGGCACTCGATTCTAAGCAAAAATGATAGTCTTATGCAGCTGCAGGGATCGGCCCATTAGATCTAAATCCACGGCCACCTCCACGATTCCCCCTCCGATAGCCACGACCTGTGATCAATATGCAACAAATTAGTGCACCATAAAGATAAAAAAAGGCATTTTGAATTGGTGTAGGCACAAATCCATGGTGAGACTCCTAAGAAAACCCCATCACAAAACATCAGCACCAACATCATGCAAGCAGATTTAAAAGAAGGGTGAAGTTGAAATGCAATACAATAAATTACATGCAACCGGGACTTGACTTCATCACACAGACGATTTGATAGTCTAAGAAATGTGTTCTTATGTGCCGGTTTTTTTATTACACGTTCACAGTAATAGCTGTTTAGCTGGTCCAAACCTTTTATTGCCCTTGTGTTTCAAGAAAGCGCACTGTTTTTCAAGGAACCCTTCTGCTCATAGTAGAGTTGGAAAACTCATGGTTGTCACGGTAAACAATGAGATGTTAAAGAGTAAGTAAATGAATGAAGACCCAACTAGAGGACATCCAAGTGAAGCACTTAATAAAACATCAAACTAGGATTCTTTTGTGTGATAAAATATGAACTTAGACGGATAGCCATATTGATCATGAATGGCAAGAAAAAAATGTTGAGGAAAAATACCACGGCCTTGTGGAGGAGCATCATAATTATAACCTCCATCTTGTTGTGTATCAGCATGGGGTGGATTAAATCTTCCCATTCCACGGCCACGTGGAGGAGCATCATAATTATAACCTCCATCTTGTTGTGTATCAGCATGGGGTGGATTAAATCTTCCCCTTCCACGGCCACGTGGAGGAGCATCATAATTATAACCTCCATCTTGCTGTGTATCAGCATGGGGTGGATTAAATCCTCCCCTTCCACGGCCACGTGGAGGAGCATCATAATTATAACCTTCATCTTGCTGTGTATCAGCATGGGGTGGATTAAATCCTCCCCTTCCACGGCCACGTGGAGGAGCATCATCATTATAACCTCCTCTGTGTTGTGTATCAGCATGGGGTGGATTAAATCCTCCCCTTCCACGGCCACGTGGAGGAGCATCATGATTATAACCTCCTTCTTGTTGTGTATCAGCATGGGGTGGATTAAATCCTCCCCTTCCACGGCCACGGAATCCACGTCCTCTACCCCGACCCCTGCCCCTGGGAAATCCCCGGTTGCGATCCCAACCCCCATCCTCATGCTCAGCAAACACAAATCCATTCCCTGCACAAAAGAATGCAATGTCATGCCATGCAATATTGGGAATCAACAGCCACAGTATCAGAGCCTTGTATCTCACCAGCTCAAATATCAAAATTTAAAAAGTCCTTACTATTTTTACTAAGAAGCATCTCATAACAGCCTAACATAGCCAAACAATCACCGTCAAGCATCACAGTACATTAAATAAATACAGGAATAAAACAAAAGGTGGGCAAATACACTGAACAAACATTTTTCACATAACCACTCGCTGATTTCTGGTAATGAATATACACAATCAAATATATCCAATGAAATTGTGCAAATAGCAGAGACATAGAGGCAAAACCCATCAAGACATACCTCTACTCCTTGCCCTTCCTCTACCACCGCGTCCCCTACCACGGCCACTAGGTGAACCATCTACAACACAAAAATAACTCTAAGCAGATGCAAAGAGGATTGATTGAATCAATTATAACAATAATGAGCATTTCTTACCTCCTTCATACTCGAAATCTGTGAATGCCTTCACCTGCTCAGGAGGTAATGGGGGCTGATACCTGAAGAAAGCAGCAATTTAGTAAGCCATTAGAAATCACATTCTTTCAAATATGCTCACTTGCTATAACAAAAGGTTTGAGTGATTATAACCAACCGCTATCACATAGTTACAAGAAGAAGAAGAAGAAATGCTTAGATCACAAATTTAAGAATTGAGAAATAAAAGAGGCGCACAAACTCACCCAATAGAAGATGCATTCAGTTCCTTCATGGAGAGGGTTATTGTAATCATTGAAACATGCCTTGTGGTTTCCAATCTTCAATAACAAAAACAAAAATTCATGGTCAGAGCTACAGTAATGAAAACCATGAAAATAGAAACATCAGATATTCTGAATTTCCTTCAGACTCTGCTTACGGAAGGAGGCCTTCCTCAAGAGGTTCCCATGTATCTGTTATGTCCGTGGATCCAATTGACGTGATTTGATGGAGACCAACAATTCTTCTCTGCATCATAACAAGAAACAGACAAATGAACACCTACAATCAAACACAACTGACTAAAGTAACAGACCAATCCATTAATAGGTCTGCAGTCAGTGGAAAAACCTTAATTAGCTCCACAATGGTCACGGTCTTGTTGATGGCTCTTCCCATCGCCTTGAATACAATTTCATTTGAGCCCTTTTCCTACAGTTAAACACAAACATTAGCAAAATAGCAAAAAAATAAATTAAATAAAGCTAAGCACAGCGCTTTTAATGAATAAAAAGACCTAGCAATCCACCTGGCTAGCAACCCTAGCCGCACATGACCTTGTTAATTAACAGGAACAAAAAACATAACAACAGAAATAAAACATATATATATTCTTGGAATAAGAGAATTATAAAGCTACCAGAAATTCAAATTTTATCCAAAGATTAACAGTTCATTTCCAATTAGCGTTCAATACAAAGCCAGAAAAAGGAGGCAAAAAATATTAAACTGAAACAAGAAACAGAGGGAGCGGAAGAGAAGAGAAGTACTTGGAGCAGAGTCATGGCATAAGAGATATAGCTTCGCATCCTTCCTTGACTAGTAATTCGAATCTCGTTCTCGTCAATTGGTGTATCTGCTCTCGGCTTCTCCACTCTCTGGTACCGATCCATCTTTCTTCACCACCGCCAAAACGAGAAAATCAAGTTCAGAATAATTAGGTTTTTGGAGAAAAAATGGGATTTAGGGTTTGTTAAGTTGGATCTGAGAGTTACCTTGAAAGGAAAATAGAGATAAGCTTGCTCGGCCAAGGAGGAGCCCTCTTCTACTACGTCTTCGTTTTTTCTTTTGCACCTTAAACCGCTTGCTGAGGCTTATCGTGCTTTATATACATAAACACTCTTTCTAAACTGCCCTAACCACTTTTTTTTACCGGTGTTTGGTTGATTTTGAGTATTTGTTATTGCGGTAATAGTTGTTTTTAAAATACATTTTAATATTAAAATTTATTAAAATAATTTTATTTTTTTAATATTAACATATTATAATAATCTAATTTATTTAAAAAAAAAAAAAAATCGAGGTTTTTTCCGCAATAATAAACATGTTCATAGACTGCTGCATTTTAAATTTATTATCCCGATATTGTTATTATGGGAAAAAGTTTTGTATTCGCCAATCTGCTTTTAGCATCAAAATAAACCTCGTAACCGATAATTAAAAGTTTTTTATCTTGCTAAATTAATAAAAAATATTAAAGTTTCAAGTGAGTTTTAAATGCCAAGGTATCTTTCCATGCCGTTACTTTGATTGTTGCCTGTTAGTGGTGAGAAGAATAGTTGAAGAGTTTAGAATTAAGAATTTGTTTTTATTTTTAAATGTGGTTTTAGGTTTAAATTTTGTAATTACTAATATGATGGTTACTGGAAAGTTTATGTAGTCATTAATTTTTAGAATCTATGAGATTAATCGAGGTCCGTCCAAGCTGTCCCGGACACTCACGTTCATAAAAAAAGAAAAATAAAATATATTTTGACATTTAAAAACATTTCTTACATCGATTTAGTGTGTGGATTGTCTTCTGTCATGTTAGAATATTGGACAATGCCAAGAGTAATAAATTTATTTACTGGGTTTTGCTTACTCCCGTATACATTACGGGTAGAGAATTTCAAATTAAAATGTGAATTTTATCATTAGGATTTTTTTTCTTTGACCTGTTTTTCAACTTTAAAAAATATTAAATTGATATTTTTATATTTTTTTCAATGATTTAATATACTAATATAAAAAAAGCATTATTTTTATGATTTTTAAATTAGAAAAATATTTTAAAAAAGTATAATGCATTGTATTATCAAACATGTATTTAATAGAATCTCCAACGGATCACCCTATAAGTTATTTTGATCTTAGATGAAATTATATATAAAAAAAATGGATGGATAAAAAGGTGATGTTTTCTAGTGTTAATTACCTTTTGAGTAAAATTGATAAAAACAAAATATTTTAGACCTTTTTTATAATAAATTAGTATACCAGGGGATAAATTTATGTTTATTATCGATTGGATTTTTTGCCTCAGAGTTTTTTACTTCGTCCTTGGCGAACAAGGCATTGACTGGAAAAAGAGAGACAAAGACATCCGGTTGTTCGATACATTTAAATAATATCATCTAAAAAATTAAATTATTAACTGAGATTTAGAATATAATTTATATTATTTTTTAATATATTTTTTTAAATAAAAAAATAAACTTAAAACTTGCACAAATTTATATTATTTAATATTTTATTTTTATCAAATAAAATAAAATTAATAAGATTTAAACTCATAACTATTAGATAAATAAAATTTTAATATTATATTAAAAACTTATTTCACATAAAAATTTAAAATATTAAGTAAAGTGTTATAATATAATTTATATTGTTGTATAAAGACAGTGCGAAACAACTTGAGTTCTAAGATGTCTGCCTTTCTCATGTCATGTCGCTAGAAGCCAATTCCAATCCACTTTAGATTAATCATAAACAGAGTATTATCATGATTAAGCACAGTTTATTTTTTAAATAAATCAATTCGAAGTTTCGATATTTAATAATGTAATTAATTATTTATTTTAACATGAAAATATCTTCATACCACTTTATTTATCAATCAAAATTAATTTTTATCCATGAATAATTTAAAAGCGCATGACTTATCTCTTACTGATCTAATACATTCATGAAAATAAATTTGTACTGTATGATATTTTTAAAAATTGATTTTTAATATCAAAATATCTAAAATATGTATAAAAAATAAAAATATTAATTTAGTTCTTAAGTAAAAAATATTTTTTTTAAAACATTCTAATGTGAAGCCGGCACTAACAACGACAACTTTTATATTATTAAAAGGGGGGAAAAGCTTAGCAAGTACAACGTGCAGGGAGCAACACTAGGAGGAGATAAGCAGACATATTTCCACAGCGAGAGAGGATCCGTGTGATCTACTTTGTCAGCATTTTGCTATTCCCTTTTTTATTCCCACGACTGAGAGCATCTCTAATAAGATATCTGAAAATTACCTCTTTGTTAATTAAATCCTAAATCTTTTGATTTTATCAATTATATCCTCTGCAAATCCACTTTTATACAAAGTGTCTAGATAAACCTCAAGATCAATATTACAAGGGGGGGTTTTGTTTGCTAAATTAACAAGAATATTAAAGTTTCCAGTGAATTTTAAATGACAAAATATATTCTATGTCACGCCTTTGATTGAGGTGTTTGTTATTGAGGTGTGCCACACACACCACGCGCTTAATTTATGTTTAGAAGTTGTTTGGGAGGGCGGTTGTACTGTCATTTCTTCAAAATTTGTTTTTTTTTTCATTTTAAATAAAAAAAAATTAGTGTTTTTAAATTATTTTGATGTGTTGACATCAAAAATGATTTTTAAAAAATAAAAAAATATCATTTTGATGTATTTCTAAATGAAAAGCACTTTAAAAAATAATCATAACCGTCCTCCCAAACAGGCCATTATTATCAAATGGATTTTTTGCTTTGAATTTTGAATGGGTCCTTGGCGAACAAGACATTGAATGGGAGTAAAAACAGAAGCAGCTTGAGTCCTAAGATGTTCGTGAAGATCTTTATCATGTCATGTCGCAATAATTCCAATCCACTATAGATTAATCACAAAACCACTTTCAGATTTTATTTTTATTTTAGGGAAAAAAAAGCATCAATTCAAAGTCTTGATATTTTATATTTTAACTAATTAGTTTTCTAACATGAGATTTCCTTTATACCAACTTATTTATTGTTTAAAATTAAATTTAGTATATTAATTCATTAAAGTGATAATAAAAAATTAATGTAGTATTTTTTATATTAAATATATTTTTAAAACATGTATAAATACAATTTCAATCACAGAAACAACCTGCCAGTAGCTTTTATAGCTAATAAATAACGAGGAAAAAAGCTTAGCGTGTAAAACATGTAGGGGGCAGTCCTGCAGGAGATTCGCACAAATAATTCCACGCGAAGGGAAGATCTGTGTGCTGGACTTGTCAGCAAAGTGTTATTCCCTTTTTATTCCCCCTACTAAAGCTACTGCTTTTGGTCCTTGACTTTTGTCAGCTTCGGACAGCCCTCGTTTGCGCTAAGGCCCACGGCTCTCCGTAATGGGATGCAAACCCGCTGCACGCGCACGTGTCCATACTTTTTGTACGTGCCAACCAAGGCCCTGTTTGATATCCTGTAGTCAGTGTACCAACCAAAATTTATAGTTTGTTTGATAATAATTATTTTTTTTATTGAAAATATATTTAAATGTTTTTAAAAGACAAAAATGAACAGGTTCTTGTTCGATTATGATGGCCAACTGCACTGATTTGAATAGTTGAACATTTTCATGGTTATTTTACTCTTTACTTGATAAATAATAAATAAAACATGAATATATAATTTTAAAAACAAGGTTACTAGCGAGGGACTTTAAACAAATGGAATGAATAAACTATTTTAATACATACACTATGGTGGGTCATATAATATCCATGATATTACTTTTAACTCTATCATCAATCTATAATTTGCATGTACATCAAATACATGTTAAAACAACTTTCCTTGACGAGGAGTTCTATACGGGCCAACTTTGTTCTACTAGGAAATTAGCACAAAGTTTATAAATTAATTAAATATCTATATGTATTGATATAAACACCTAAGTAATGCCGTTAGAAATATAATTATGTAATTTCATGATATGATTTTAAACATAACAGTGCTGATAAATATATTTATTCTAAACTTGCAAATAAGTTTAGTGCAATGATATGTATTTATGTCAATGACATGTGTATTATTAGTAATAATATGAATGGTGTTAATGTTATGAAGAAATATTTAATCTCAAAGTTCAAAATAAAGGACTTAAATATGGTAGATACAATCTTAGGTATCAAAGAAAAAAAAACATGGTGATGGTTTTTCTCTGTTAATCTCATTATATCAAGAAAGTCTTAAGTGAATTTAATTATTTGAATATCAAGTATATAAATATTCATTTGATGTTTTCTTTAGATAGACAAAAAAAAAATACAGGCATCAATTTGTTCAAATTGAATATATTAATGCAATTGGTAGCATGGTGTCTGTCATGCATTGTCCTAAACTAGATATTGCTTTCACGGTGAACTTATTATCCATATACATTGGTAATCTTAGTATGGATCATTGGAAAGATATTATAAGAATACGTGGTTACTTGAAAAGTACAATACATTTTGAGTTATTTTATAATAATTTTTCATATATACTTGAAAGTTATATTAATAGTTTTTTTTTATAATAATTTTTCATATATACCCGAACACTCGACATTATAAAAATAATATATAATTTTATTTTTGAAATTAATTTAAAGTGGAAGCGTCATTGTATATATACAAATTTTAGTTTTCCCTTCTAAATCTTCCCTATAATATTTAAATTTATTGCTTTGATATCTTTCACTCTATGAAAATCCAACAAAACTTCAGTTTCAATATGGATCTTTGTCTGCTTAATATTCAAGTTATTATAACACCCCCTACCCCAAGCCCCCCCTATAACTCAGACCCCCTGACCTTACTTAGCTGCCTAAGGGCTTAGGTAGGCATCGATCAGCTACTAAAAAGAGAACGAAAAACAGTCTACTTAACAAGGATCTAGAAATGTGTCTGGACGATGTTCTTGCTTTGTTAGAGACAGTCAAGCAAAAAGCAAACATTTTATTGCAATACCACTAGCGGTAACAGGCAGCAGTCAGGCACAGAGATACAGGAACTCGGCACTATATAGCACTGTGTTGATTATTTCTTCTACACAGATAAACATAAAACAAAGGGCCCGAGTTCTTTCAAGCTTCAAGCCATGCCCTTCATATGAAATGGGGAACGTTGATTCTCTGACTGCTCTTTGCGCCAACCAATGGATCAATAATGCCTCGCCAACCATGGTAATCCAAGGGAGAACCAGCATCTGGCAAAACAAATCCGTTGACGAAAAAAAAGGGAGTGCCAAACACCCCTCTTGAAGTACTATACTGCATATCAGAAAATGTAGGGTAAGAACAGTGTTCATGGAGAAGAAAGTGGAAGATTGTAGATTCTATGCTATAAACTTCACGTCAAGCCTAAATCAAAAGATGCCATCTTACCTTGAAAGAAACCCTTGTTTTCAGATCAGTTTTTCTATCATTAAAACCTGATTCGAAAGCAGAAGAATAAGAATTCCCGACTGCTACAGTTGCAAACTTCACGATTTCTTTCACAATAGAAGTTTTTGACAGATTGATTGTTTTCGCATTATAGAACTTCTCCTGAATTTAAAACATCCCAAGTTAGCCTCCATCAAACTCGAATATCTAAAAAACAATTCCGCTCATTCACACCATCCATATTGAAGACGAAGTGTATTTTCAAAGGGCAGGAAAGAAGAAGAAAAAAGGAAAGAAAGGGCGATCAAAAGAGGCGGTCACGAGTCACCATTACTCCATTAGTAGTGAAAATTCTAACCTGATGCTTGAAGAATTGCTCCAGCAATGGGAACGTAAACGAGCTATTTAGCGTATTAGCGATATGCAAAGCACGAGAAGAAACATATGCATTGTCATGGTAGCTGAAATGGAAAGGCAAACATATCAATTCAAGAGAAAAATACGATCGGCCCACAATAAAAAAATGAACAGAAAGCGTCAATCCAAAGATCATGTAGCCGAAATGGAAAGACAAACATATCAATTCAAGAGAAAAGCATGACAAGTCCACGATGAAAAAAAAAATAACAGAAAGCATCACTCCCAAGATCATCACAACTGTAAACAAACGCTATCTACTCAAGAAAACCTAAAAAAAGTCAACACACTAAGCTTAATCGAGGTTAAAGATCACTAACGAGTAAAGTCTCTTAATCGCCAACTGTAACAGCACTAAACAGCACAACAGATAATTTTATTGAACAATTCCACATCAATGACCTTCAATTATTTATTTTACCAGTCTCGGGAAAAACAAAGCTATGCTGTAAGCAATTGCTGACACCCATTATTATAATAAAGAGCAGGGAGAAAATTACTCACGGTAAGGGGAGGAGGTGAACGACGAGCCAAACACGAGAACCGTAGTGTTTAAGGGCTTCTTTGAGAGGTGGCCAGGAGTCTCTGGAATCGGGGCAGACAGGGTCGAAGAATGCTTCGATCAGGATGGAGTCCAAATCACCTTGGCGATTCTCGTACACGAACCCATCGTACCTCGCAGGTGGTAAATTCTGGGCTTGTGCGGTCAATATAGACAGGTTAACGACAAATAGTATGAAGGAGAGGACCTGCGTTGGAGTAAAACGATGTTGTCTGTGCATCTTTTCTTGTGTTTTTCTGTTTCGTCTGATCTTTCGAAGGATTGGATGGTTGTGGTGGGCTGGAAGCTCCAAGAATAGTAAAGATGCACTCACCGTGTCGTCATTCGTCCACTGCACGCGCTTTCATTTACTTTGTTGTTCTTTGGGCTTTACTTGGAGGAGGGAGACTCTTCCTGGACTTACTTGCTCGTTGATCTGTGGTGTTATGTACCCGTCTAGGCCCATCACAAGCTGAAAGATTTCCTGTACTAAGATTGAGCCCATTAAAAATTGAAAATTTCCTAGACAGCTAGACTTGTCCATCCATATTCTTTTTTTTTTTTTTTAACATTATTGTCAAACAGAATTACTATCATTTCATTTTGGAAATGCTAACACTTCGTAAAAGCACTCGAAATTTTAAAAAATATTGTTTTTTTTTTTAATTTAAAAATATTAGTGTTTTTAAATCATTTTGATATGATGATGTCAAAAATAATTTTTAAAAATATAAAATATCATTTTGATACATTTATAAATAAAAAATATTTTGAAAAACAACCTCAACTATACTTACAAACAACCCCGAAAATAGATATGGCAATAAAAAAACCCTCTGATTTCTTAAACTTTTTTTTTATTTTCCTAAAAAAACGAATCGATCCTTTTGATACGTGACAACTTATAACCTCGGCCAACTTGTGACCTAGCTTGCTTGATTCAGATTTAATAACTATTACAACAGTTGGATTAACCACCGACATCTCACTCCAGAATCCAGAAACACCGATAATTCAAGTGGCTTGGTCAAGTGGCCATCATGATTCATCGATCCATGACTGAACTACTAAGAATGATCTCGGAATCCGGTTCGATTGATGTGAAATGAAGGTAATC
Source organism: Salix viminalis (assembly GCA_029228465.1). NCBI lineage: Eukaryota > Viridiplantae > Streptophyta > Magnoliopsida > Malpighiales > Salicaceae > Salix > Salix viminalis. Next base: position 7,440,425 of record CM055430.1, read on the forward strand.
TGAAAATACCCCACTATTTATATTATATTGTTTTGAACGACCTTGAGATCCAGTATCTATCCTCCGATTGCGCTTCATAAATCACGTAATCAAGTGCTTTTTGAATGACAACCGTACGTCTATATTCACATTCTTCTTCCGAGTGAATCACCTTAATTCTACACAGTTACTGTCTGTGAAGAATTCGTCTGATACGTTAATTAGTTAGTGTTTTAATAATAAAATAATATTATTTTAAAAATTAAAAAAAGTTTTAAAGTGGTGATATTAAAATAGATTCTAGAAAAATAAATAATAATAAAATATTTTAATATATTTCTAAACTAAAAAAACTTTAAAAAATAATTACCATCTCACCATAAAATAGATTGATTGTCAAGTGTTTTTATCAGCTATCATAGTTAATGCCTATATTTTTATGCCATGTTTGCTTATCTGCAATTGAATTCTAGCTTCCTAAAATTAAAAAAACACGCGCGATAGGCAAGCATTGAAAAAGGTCTATCAAGGACGAAACCATGTTAGGTTTTGATCACCCCAAATTCTATAATTCTCATCTCGTGACCACTATCATTTACATCCAGCATTAAAAGATATATATATATATATATATATATATATATATATATATATATATATATAAAGGAATTCTTGTATTTCTTATACCACTACTCACTCTCATTATAAACAATAATTATTTGAGAGTTTAATTAAAATTATTTTTTTTAATTTATTAAAAAATATGAATTTTAAAAATTATATTTGTAATGATCGTATCAAAATAATATAAAAAGAATCAATTTAAAATAAAAAATTATTTTTTTCAAATGTATTATTTATTTTTAAGCACGGTGTTTGACACTGTATTTTAAAAATACTTGTAAAAAATGTTTAGTTTTCATTTAAAATTAATTTTTTTTATTTTTAAATTATCTTCATGTATTGATATCAACAAAATTTATAAAAAAAAAAATATTTAGTTTAATATATTTCTGAAAACAAACAATAAAAACACAATTCTGAACAGATACACTGTCGTATCATCCCATTGGCGGCTGCTTTATTATATAATAAAATCGTATTTCTGTCCGTTAAACCGATCCGCTTCCATTGTTTCGAGGAAAATCCCGTGGGGCCGAATTTGACAGATGAGCAATAAGTGCAGTCCTGAACCATCCACTGGACCATATTGCCGATATATGCCCATCGCTCGACACGTGTCTCTCCTCTTTACGGAGCTAACTATACAGAGAAAGAAAGAAAAGCCGAGGCATCCGTTACACTCTCTCACACACACAGCTGTGCCGTTTCAGACACTTGCCTGGCTACCACGAAACGCGTCTTCTACAACACAGCACACTTCCTCTCTCCTTCCCGGTTCCCGAGCCGTGACCCCTTCACATTCTCCACATAATTTCTCCCATCAAATTCCACGTCATCTACCCCCAGCCTTCCTCCCGACCCCAAACATCACCACCTTCCCATGTTTATATTCCATTTTATTTCCTCTGCTTTTGCTGCCGCGCCTATAATGCGCCATGGTGTGTACAACATACCCCCCACACCGCCTCCTATCCACTCTCCCACCCCATCACCAACCCCTTTGAACCACAGCCCCACCGACAATAACACCGCCGCTGCCTTTATCTCCGGCCGCAACATGCTTGTCTCTGTGTTTCTGGCACTTTTTCTACCGTGCGCAGGCATGAGCGTCGTGTTTATTCTCTATATCTGTCTCTTGTGGTATTCTGGTAATAATCAGCCAGAGATTCCCTTGCCTGTAAAGACAGTGACAGAGAAGGGATTGTCTTCTTCGGAGCTAGAGAGGTTGCCTAGGGTTACCGGGAAAGAGCTTGTTTTGGGGGTTGAATGTGCTGTTTGTCTTGATGACATTGAAAGTGAACAAGTGGCTAGGATGGTTCCTGGTTGCAATCATGGGTTTCATTTGGAATGTGCTGATACTTGGCTCGCTAAGCGTCCTGTTTGTCCTGTCTGTAGGGCCAAGCTTGATGCTCAGCTCTTCATGAGTGCCCCTCCCCCTCCTGCTCAAGAGAACAATTCTTGTTAGAATTGTAGAGATGAATTTGATTATGCTTTGAGTTTCTTGATTAGGATTGTAAATGATGCAGTGTCTGCAGGGCTTGTTATATTTCAGGGTTTTTTGGGATACAAAGAATCCTTGTTTTTTTTTTTAATTTATATATGGCTCTTTTCATTTATGATCATGGATTATTTTTTCGTGAGCCCTTGTTTCAATCTGTATTAGCTAGGGTTCTTACCACTAGGGAAAATGAAATTACACATGCAAATCATCATACCATGGAAAATCAGAGCTCTCATTAGCAATTGTTGTCATGGCGAATGCAAGGTTACATTTCCATATTCATGGAAATATCTCATGAGAATTTATAGGGTTTAATAAGAAATTGAAGTATAAAAAATGAATATTAAATAAAATCCAAACTCGAAAAACAAAAATAAGAAGTCTGAGTTTTTTATTTGATTTATAATAAAAACTAATGTTAAAACTATCTTATTAAATATTCATTTTCCATTTTTTTTTAGCCACAATTTTCTCTCTTGTCAACAAAACAATATAAGAAAAAATGAATTGAGTTCAGTAAAAGAGTATCCTTTTAAAATATAGAATTAAATTTACTATAACTAAATTTACTTATACGAGAGAATTGTTTCCGTCTCCGGTCTCCCTGAATGAACATCTCCCGTTGGCGAAGGTGAAGTGGGTTCAAGTTTCTTGACAAGAAGAACAAGAAATGCAACCACCTCCAGTTCCAGTTTCCCTGTCTTGTCAGCAAGTGGGATTCAAGCTCTCAAGTTCAGTTTTTCCTTTTGTCTTGTTTGGAGCCACGTCATACGGTTGACCAATGTCTAACTGCCACAGCAATCCTTGTACAGCTTTTCGAAATCTCAACCGGGACCCACATGCCACTGCCTAATTTGTCTAACAGAATGCATGCATGGAGGCTGGTGGTGGCAGACAGCCGGCGCCTTGATTGTCGAAAAGGTTACTTCTGAAACTACTAGTTTTATACGCCATCGGTTTTGGGAGCCTGCCACATTCACCATTCACTCGCTGCAGTTGCCCACCTGAATTAAGGCCATCATGACGTCATTTCACCATTCTTTATTTAAAAGTATTGTTTATTCTAAAATATATTAAATTCATATTTTTTTATTAGTAAAATATCGATCCAATTAAAATTGATTTGTGCTTTCTAAATTTGATATTTATTATCCTTTTTATTCGATGAAACTACACTCCATTATATATTTTTTTGTAAATTCAAATTAAATAAGTAAAATTCTAGTTATATCGAATTTTTACATTAAAAAAATAATTATATTTTGACTCGATAACTGCTGCCAAACCTTCCTTTAAAGGGCATGGAAAAAGATTTGGCAAGCTATGTCAATTGGTTCTGCGTTCACTTTCAGGCAATTCATCTGCCAGTACCCATTTCCTTATTGCATGATTGTTAGTTTTGTTGAAGTTGTTTTTTATTTTTTTATTCAAAAATATATTAAAATGATTTTTTTTTTAATTTTTAAAAATTAATTTTAACATTAACACATCAAAATGATATAAAAATAACAATTTTAAAATATATTATCAAACACTCCCTGTTGGGGCTTTCCACGGGTGCTGGTCCGTCAAATCATGTTTATTTTTAGTTATTGGCACATTTTTCTTAAAAAAATAACACATATAAAATAAAAATAGATGAAATTTTAGAGTATGGTTGATGTTGTTTGATTTTTGTTCATAAATATATTAAAATAATATTTTTAACTCCAGCACATGAAAATGATCTAAAACATAAAAAAAATTAATTTTAACTAGAAAAATAAAAATATATTTTTTTTAATTTTTAAAAAAATATTTTTAAAATGCAATGTCAAACACAATTATTATTATTATTATTATTATTATTATTATTATTATTATTATTATTATTATTATTATTATTATTTGTATTTTTAATTTTATTTTGCTGATATTTTTTCAATAATACTCTTTATATCATGATCAAAAATTTATCATGTCTCTATAATTTTCTTTTCTTTTCTTTTCTCCTATGTCTTGCCCATAAAGTATTTTTACCTGATGTCACTATTTGGAATAACTATCATGTTTTCAATTGTAACGTGTATACTTTATTAAAAAATTAACCATGTTATTCTACTGGTATTTTTAATTAGTATTTTAATCTCTATTTTTTACAAATAAATCATACACTAATTGCAATTTATCTGTGGAAACCATAGTTATTGATCCCGTCCCGGTCCCGGTTCCGGATTTGTGTTTGGAACGGGACGTCCCGGTTTCGGTACCGTTCCGGGTACCGTTCCGGTTTTGTACTGTTCATTTTTATTTAATTATATATATGAAAAAAAAATATTAAGCATCAAAAACGATAACACAAGTTAGGCAAGTAAAAAGATAACACCATGCACGAAAACGAAAAGCATTTCCATTATCAAGCATCAACAACATCAAGCATTCATTATAATTTTTCATGAATTTGTTCATGAACTTTATCTAATCATCCTGAACATTTAATATTTGTAATCCTATATTCCAACACTATTTAAGATCTCACCCACCAAAGCAATATTTAACAAACATGAATTCTCTTGCCCCCAGGTTTTAGCTCAACAACATGCCGTTTACCAAATAACTCTTCAGTAACTGTGAAGTCTAGGGAGAGGTCCCTAACATCACCATCATAATGCTGCAGTTACAACATGTTAAGAGACTATTATATGGACAGACCTCTTGGATGTTTGAGTATAAAACATCACAATTTGTGAATTCATGTCCAGTGGTGCAAATGCACCTACGCACATGCAAGAAATTTATTGTGCACCCGAAAGCACATACTAATAATCAAGGAAATTCATACAAACAATCAATGTGACTAAACCCAGCAGTCAGTTCTCAACAATACCTTATTTCCAACAATATAGTTCACTATGCAACAAGTTCGAGTGTTCACAAATTCTAAAATATGAAGTGGAAGCCACTCTCAAATAAGACGGCATAGTATTCTTAGGTTAGTTGCACTAGTATTGTTTAGATTAACTTTTAAGAATAATGAAATAATCTTCACTAAACATTTCACAAAGATCTCAGGATGGCAATTTGAGTTTAAGAATGCTACCATGTCAGAAGCTTGTAAATAGAACTAACTTAAGAATACTATAAGTTGTCTGCTGCCCTACCTCCCATCCCCCAACTATTGCACTAGCATTCATTTCCTACTCCTTTCCATCAAGAGTCGGCCCCAAATGAATTTTCACCTTCTTTATTTTTGGATTCTTATAATCCGACCCGCACAAAAACTAAGGTAACATGCACAGACACTTAATATGGAAACAAGGATTTTAACCGAAGCTAATGGTGGGGGGACTGAAAGTTAAAATCATGATAGGTTGGGCATGTCATATGGAACGCAACAAACTCTGCGAACCGAACCCAACCCAACCCAACTGAAATCATCACAGCTTCCAACTGAATTGCACGACCCGTTTTGAAAAAAATATATGATATTTCCACTCAATATTGTTTTGAAAATTTTTCAATAAATTAAAGGATTTGGTTCCTCAAATGTGTACCTTTAACTCGGAGATTTGGGGAAGAAGAACTCATCGAAGATTTTGTGTCGCCGTGTAGAAGAAATTGCGCCGCCGTGTGGAAGAAATTGTGCCGCCGAGATTTTGATTTTTGATTTAGGGTTTCAGAAATTGAGCTGATTTTGGGGTTGAGGATTACAAATTGAGCTTTTCAAGTGAGGGATTTCCGGGTTTATGAATCGAAAACAAGGGATTTCTGGATTAATTTGAGATTGGGAGAAATCGGGAATAGATTGGGGGAAAAAATCGTGAGTCTGGGACTGGGAGCGGGAAGAAGAAAGGGTGATTTGTTTGCCCGTGTATTGGCTAAACGACGTCGTTTGTTGCTTATCAAAACGACGTCGTTTTAGTCCGTACCGGAACGGAACGCCCGGTACGGAACCGGTGCGTTCCGGCCGGAATTCGCCCGGTTTTTCCGGGACAGGCCGGGATTCTACCCGGGACAAAAACGTCGCCGTTTTGTCCCGGAATTTGCAACGGGACGGGGCGTCCCGCCCGTTCCGGCCGGAACGGGACGGGATCAATAACTCTGGTGGAAACTCATTTGAGGTATAGGATTCCAGAGCTTGCAGTATCTCACGCGGGGCAGGTGAGAGTCTTGGCACTGCCACAGGTGTCACGTCAATTGCCATGCACAAAAGAGACCACTCATCACATGGCGTTAGATCCAAAGAGGAATTAATGGGTTGGGTGAGCAACCACGGCAGAGCTGACCGAAATTAAGATTTTCAAACTACTCGTGACTTGAAATTAAAGATGGTGAGGAAGTTGTACTTCCAAACATCATTCAATTAAGGCGAATATTAATTAAACCCTCAAGCTCAGCTCACGCATGGTCATGTTTACACTTATTTCAAAATGTTTTTTTGAAAAATGAATTTTTTAAATAATTTAAAATATCAAAAATATTTTTTAATAAATAAATAAAATATCATTCTAATGTATTTTTAAATAAAAAGTATTTTTAAATACAACTTCAACCATGCTTTCAAATAAAAATATTTAAGAGTAGAACTAAATTCCTATTATAAAATGAAACCATTAGTTTAAATTAAGAGAAAAAGGGTCAAGACTATATTATCTTTAAAAAATATAAAAAAACATCACTGGTGTGTACGATAATGTTTGATATTGCGTTTCAAAAAAAATGATTTTTTTTAATTTTTTTTTTTAAATTAATTTTTTTATGATTTTAAATCATTTTCATGTGTTGATATAAAAAATGATACATTTATGAACGAAAAAATATTTTTAAAAACAATTTCAACCACGCTCTCAAACAATTATTTAATCTAGTAAGCTAGTTAACTTAAGTTTTTAAAGTTTATTCAGGTGAATCAATTTCTATATATTATATAAAACCTAGATTAATATAAATCCATAATCAATCCACGAATCTAATTCAGGTTCTATTATATATGGTCGCAATCAACATGTATATACCTTACTCATTTAAGACTATCGATAATTAACAGAAAACAATAATAAAAGTTTTTTTAAAAAATAGGGAGCTGACTTGATATAAAAAGTATTTAAAAGTATAATATCAGTTATTTTTAAAAATTATATTAAAATACATCTTTTTAAAAAAATATATATATTTACCATCAACACATTCAAATAACTTATTTATATACAAAATAATTTTAAATAAATAATTATATTTAAAAAAAACTCATTTGCCATGCAACACGGTAAAAACTGGAGAAGAAATAATACCTCCCAACATATATAACCACGAGGTCGCCGATGAAAATCCTAAACAACAAAAAGGGTGAGATCAGTGTCCATATATTCTATTTTATCATGGTAGTTTTATTTGGGCATTTCATTTTCTTCCTTGCTCGAGGAGGTAGATTTAACAGCATGAATGTTTCTGGGTTCAGTTAATTTCATTTTTTTATCTATTTTTTTAAGAGCATTAATAAGTTTATTAAGGTATTTTTTTAGTGACCTGTAGTCGATGAATTTTGTAGATAATAGACGATGTGTCGCATGCTGTCATATTTTTTTCTAGAAATATAGAAATGCCCAAGCTACCTAGCTGGGCTGGTGGGCCCATCACGCAGGCGTTTAGGTAGTTTTTTAATGCCCGGGCATGCCAGGCCACTAGGCCCTCACACTTGGGCACCTTTAAGTATTTTTATATTTAATTTTTGGATAAAAAATTTGATAAAAACAATAATTAAACCGATATAGTTCATTAGTCGGGTCACAGGTTTAACGAGTACATTATCTCAGCTCCACGTCCCTACCACCATTGGTTTACTTCTAAGAAAATTATTCTATACAAAAAAAGTATCATCCACTTTATTATCATTTAATGAAATGAAAAATAATTTATGAGATAAATTTTATTAAATTCAATTTTATCGGTTAACTTGAGTTCACTAAATTTTTTATTCTCAAATATTTTTTTATTTCATACTTCAACCTTGATTTAATTTGGGATTAAGCTTTTTAAGTTGGTTTTTTTTCTAGATTATCCTCGTAATTTTCCTTGCCATCCTATATTAACCTGGGTAGATCATATTTTCTTTTCATCTCAATATTAGATACAAATATCATTAATTTCATGATTAAAATATATTTGTTTTTTTAAAGACACGTCACCATTATCTATTTATTTTGTTGTGCTTGGAAAACATTTGTTCCAACTCCCGGCGTTGTACAAGCCAATAATATAAGTTAGGTAATTCTCTTATTCTATTTTTTATTGTTTAATTTTCATGATTTATTTAAAGTGGACAATTACTCCAAGGGAATAGGTAAAAAAAGGGGGTGAAAAATATGAAAGGAAAGATACAAACATTGTAATGGATATTTAACGATCAAGGACGTAGGCAAAGCACGAAAGTTTTTTGGGGAGTAAAATTAGAAAAACAATTTTGGAAAAGACTAAAATCTATTTTTTTCTAGCTCTATATTTAAAATAAAAAATGTTGAAGGGAGAGTAAAAAAAAAATCATTTTTTAGATGCCTAGCATAAGTCTCTGTGAGTCTCATTTGTCTTCGCACTTGATGAAAAGCCACACCTTAACTTTAGAGAACTACATAACTAACATTGAAATATTTTAACCCAATAAGATCCTTTATAGGCTGTTGGTGAAAAACATTTTTTTAATATATTTTAAAATAATAAAAAACAATGAATAACAATTACTCGTTTAAAAAACACCTGAAGGTGTGGTATTAACGCGTCTTCGAACAACGAAGTACAGCGACACGTGGTAGAATTAAGACTTAACACGCATGTACTTGTAGCTGTCTTGCAAGGTCACGAACTCCCATCAATGACTTTGCCATTTAGGCTTTTTAGAAAATGGAACACGGCATATTGCTAGACACGTGTGTCTCGGTCCTAGAGCTCGGGGCTCCATGGTGGGCCCCAATTATAGATTCGAATAATTGAGGTAATTGAAAGATAACCAACCACTTTTCTAGGCAACATGTGACACTGTCCTTGCTTTTACACGCGTCTCATGTTCGTACGGTATCGTTTGTTTACTTGGGCACCTTCTTCTCTTTAGATTTAAGGAAACTTGATTTTCTCACGTTTGGATTTCGAGGAAATCTCGTGCTTGACCTTCTAAACTCTTATTTTCTTTCCCTCTCGTTCTTTGCTCCCCGTCGTTAATCCGGCTATGGCCTGAAAAATTCCAGTCCGAGGGAATATTTTCTAGACCATTAGCTTTCTTATTCTTGTCGTGAGATCTTGTGTTTTTTTTTAAAAAAAATGTAAAATAGTGCTACTATCTAATTACTGTTTACGAGATGAGAAACCGGAATGAAAAAATAATTGAAATTTATTTTTAAAATATAAAACTTCGTTCTAAATATTGTTTTGAAATTTTTTTTTACGTTATATTTATGCCTTTTTGTTCAATTAAATATAAATTTTCCCTATTTGTATCTTAGCTTAGCAAATATAAACTTAAAGATTGACGACCCCATCAAATGTCATTTCATAAGGAAATTGTTTCCATTTATCCGTGACTCTATCGTGTCATGACATGAATGGTGCGGTGGAAGGTTTTTCTCTTTGTAAATGAGTTTCTCACAACGCAATCATTTAATACAAAATATTTCAAACTACATCCGACACTTGTTAATTATTATTCGTGCGAGTGTCTTTGAAGTTATTTAAAAAATACTTCTTGATTTAGAAATATATTAAAATAATATATTTTTTTATTTTTAAAAAATTATTTTTAATATTAGTACATAAAAATATACAAAAATATTAAAATTATTTAATTTAAAATAAAAAATATAATTATTTTTTTTTCAAAAACATTTTTAAAATATAGTTGCAGACACTCTTTCAAACTACTCTGCTAAATCAAATGCAACTCCTCCAATATCATTTGCAAGCTCAGCAACATACAGTGCTTGCAAGTGATAATTACACTCATTTAATATTTTTTTTAAGTAACCATCTCACCTAACAATTTAATTTGATAAGTGATGCTCTAGATTATGATTTATATTATTCTCTAACACACTCCCTCAAATGAAACCTCTCTAGACTTGAAACTTGCACACAAGCTTATACTGTTTTGTCATTGATTTTTATCAAATAGAAACAGGGTGATGAGATTCAAATTTGTGACCGCTGAGTCAAAAGGGTAGAATATTATGTTAAAAAATTATTCCATATAAAAATTTAAATTATTGGGCGATGTTTTAGAATATAATTTATATTATTATCTAACAATACTAAACACACGAGCATGTAAAATTTAATGGACTCGATTAACTTTAACCGAAAAAGAACAAAACGTTTTTTTATTCTTTTTCCTTCGAATGACACCGAATTGCGTTTTTGAAAAAAAAACAAAACAAAAAAAACCAAAACGCTCTTGGACCTAATCGGAGAAATAGCAGCAGTATATTTGGACTGATTTTGATTTCTCACGATGGAACGACAAAACAAGTGAGTTACCTAGTGTAATAATTGAAGAGGAGAAAACTACGTCGTCTAGCAAGTGTTTTTTATTTCTTTCCTAGGTATATCCGACTACATGCATCATGAAGAAGCAAAGACAACAAGTTCTTCCTACATCAATAAATCACAGATTGCCAAATGTCTTCGCCATATATCACCTGCGGGCCCGCTGCCTAATGACAACTAAATTCAATAAGGGTACGTCCATAGTGGCGATTGGACATGATGGTCCCAGCTGTCCAAGCCGGATTAACCCTGGCTATAAAAAAGACTTTCCAGTGATGCACTTGATCAGTAAACTACATTTGCACCGATAATCCATTTTGTTTTTCTAGTTTTTTTTTAAAAAAAAATTATTCCATGTAAATAACTTACGAAAAATTTATTTTTTTCTGCAATCTTTTTCTACAATATCTCACAATATCATTTAAAATAAGGCTATTTAATAATTAGAGGTGACATTAATTTTTCTAAAAAATTGAAATAATCGTATTGGCTGATTTTAAACACAGAGAGAGATCGATCAGCAGGGGAAAAAAGAGATGTTTATCCATCGAATTAATCTGCCCTAATTCAGAGGCAAACTTGACATTCAACATCTTCACTTGTTATAAATAATTAATTTAATAAAATTTCAACAAATTAATTTGATTTGATTTTTCAACATATACGGGTGTCATCTTTCTTTTCAATACATGTATTTTCAAGAATAAAACTCACTATTTAACTAAATCTATATGAATTGGAATAATATTTTTTGAAAAGCATGCCATGATGTAAACACACAACATCGATTAATGTCATTTTTAAGGACACCAACCTGGAATATACCACCCAAATCTCCCCTTACAATGCTATTTTCCCCACATGCATTAGGAGATAAAATCCGTGCTAATTTAATCCAAGGATCAGGTTCTTTTGTAAGTGTTTTTTCAAAGACAAAATCGAATATATACCCAAATCCATATGGTTTTTTTTATCCCCAAATCCATATGGTTAAAGCAATACATATTGAAGGCTTAGCGTGACACGCATTATCTCTAATGATTAAGGTATTATTTTTCATTGATTTGTTTTGGGTATTTTTAGATATTTTCATGTGCTAATATAAAAAAATAAAAAAATATTATTTTAATATATTTCCAAATAAAAAATATTTTCAAAATATATACTCTACTAATAAAAAATCACTAAATTGTTTATCGTGTATAAAATCTCCATGCATGAAAGTTAAGTCCAGGATATCTTATATTAGTAAAAAAAAAGAAAAAGAACAAGCAGGGCTTCCCTTGCAACGCCAGTGGATTAAAAAATTATATGAGAAGTGTTCGAAGCACGTAAACCTCCTCATATATCATGGGAGATTCCTTTTAAGATAAACAGAGCAAGGGACAGGTGTGCTTCTATGTTCACGTCACAATTCAAAGTCTTTTAAGACAGCACTGCAAAATACAGGGAAGACATTACAGTACAATAATTCACACCAATCGTGTTTTTTCGTAACCTCACATCACATGTGGAAAATTATCCAGAGAGAGCGTGTGGTGGTAGTTAGTGAAGCACTATTGCGTTACTGTATAGAGAGCAGAGCTTGTAGTTTCCTACTGTAGAGAGGTGAATGCCACGTGTGCGTTCGGTGATGTCCTATTCAGTGCAATGTAATGACGCAGAATTTAATTAATAATAGGTTTAATATGTTTTTTTAAATATTTTTTATTTTTAAAAAAAATTAAATTAACAGTTTTTGATATTTTTGATTTGTTGATATAATTATTTATATATATTTTTAACTAAAAAATGGATTTATAAAAGTAATCTACACTGTATTATTTCTAAAACACGCACGTGGAAAGAATATGGTTCTCAGGAATATAAGCATCAGAGAAGGATACTAGAGGGTGGTATTTCATCTCGATCGAGAGAGAGAGAGAGAGAGAGAGAGGGGAGGGGAGGGAGACTGTGTGTGAAGAGGAGAGAGGTCATGAAGGAGATGAACTTGGAGGAAAATTCCAGCCGGAAGCTTCAAGATAGTCAAGCTGAAGCAAACGGCGACTCTCACAGAATCTCAGGCTCAAGATTTTCATCACTTTTGGCCTCGAAAGATCGTGATTATCTTCTTTCCCAGGATGGATCAACTCAGGTTCACTCTCTGATCTCTGTATCTTCTTAACATCTGTGGTCTGCAAACCTGAGTTGTTTTCTTAAATATATAAAGATATATGCGAGCAAACCTTGATTTATACTTCATCTGCTCATGGTTTTCCAAGCAAATATTTCTGTCAACTTTGTTTTTATTTTCTTGGGGCCATATAATCTTAGACATTTTTCTTCTTTTTCTATCACTGATGATCCGAGCTCGTAATTTCGAGCATAGAAAAAGATCTGGGAAGTGAAACTAAAGTACCTGGATTATCTGATATCTGCAGATCGAGTTGATTTAGTCATTTCGGGTTGTGAAGACTATTTTTTTCAATTAAAAAAAGAAAAATAAATCGCTAATACATTATTTGGAAGGAAGAAGGAGCCTACTGTAACCATTATTTTGATTGATTTTCTATTTATGATCCTAAAAAATAGACATCCATTTCTTTTTTTGTAATGAAATTAAATTAAGGAGTTCATTGATCAGAAAGAAACAAATCAAATCGTAATTATTAAGATTTGACGAATGATATTTTATATATCTTCTCAAGTCCTTCTGTCCATAGAAAAAACAAACTCAAACTAGCTTCTACGGTGGATTGAATTTCTTTTCAGCTGCTATTGCGTGATTTAGACGAGGCTGTGTAACGTTGACAAATTATTTAAATTATAACGGTGAAGACGTAAGAGCATGAATAAGTAACTGCAGTAGAGAAGTAAGACGTAAAAGCATGAATAAGTAACTGCAGTTAGAACCAAGACGTAAGAGCATGAATAAGTAACTGCAGTTAGAGTTTCAAGTAGCAGCATCTTAGCAAAACTGTAACATCATCTGAGTTAATTTGTTTGCTTAAATAAAATTATTTTATCTCATTGAATCGTTTTTTTCTGGGTCTCATGTATATGTTTAAACAATGGTTTGGATACCACCTCGTCACCAAACTAAGTGGTTTGTCCAAAGTAGTTATATTTATAATGAATTAACACAGTACTCTATTTTACATTATCTAAGGTGAATTTTTATTTGATTTTCTTTCATACCAAGCAAGAAAAAGGAAGAGAAAAATAAAAATAAAAATAAAAATGAGCGAACAATTATTTATCCTTATTCTATCTTTTGAACTCGTTACAGGTATAGTATGTCCAACTTTCTTACATTCTTTCTTGAATATTCCAATAAATAGTATAATTATTAAACACTAAACCTTGCAACTCATTGGATTAACTAGTTAACCATGTATTATCGCAAGTGTAATTAAAATTCTTGATGCAGTATCATTCTTATTTTGTCGGCAATCCAACAGAGCCTTACCGACGTTGGAAGTCGATAATATTCTTGTTTTTGTTGCTTTTGTGGGGCGGGGGAGGTGGTTTTCATTTTCTGGGACAGGGCTGTGTTTGTGCACAAGCCGAACATGAAGTCTCAATCAGTATGGGCTTCCACACGATGGTTGTCCGTAAACAACCAAGCTGATTGGACACGTGTCGGTTTCACAACGTAGTGATCTGATCGCTTCTTCTTCCTTACATCAAAGCAATAGCTACAGCAACGAGGTCCTTTCTCAACTACCGTACACATTAAATGTGGTTACAGATTGTTTTCGTTTTTGCGTTATGGCTTCCAGCGAGGTTGAGCTGACATTAATGGAGACTGGATTCTCTGTTACCGTTGCCTTTTGGATGATTTTCTCAGCATAAAATGGACGCATCTCATCATTTTCTTGGCCCAACCATAACAAAAGCTACATCAAATTGCTAACCCAGTGTTAGAATATCTGGCTTCTTTTTAGGTCAAAGTTTCGGATCTCGAAGGCAAAGTGCTTGGTCTTTACTTCTCTGCCAACTGGTACGCGCCATGTCGAAGCTTCACCACCCAAGTCTTAATTGGGGCGTACCAGGATTTGAAGAGCAATGGATCTAATTTCGAAATTGTCTTCGTGTCGTCTGATGAGGACGTGGATGCCTTCAACAATTACCGCGCCAACATGCCATGGCTTTCCATTCCATTTTCAGATTTGGAGACCAAAAAAGCATTAAATAATAAATTTGACGTCGAAGCAATTCCTTGCCTCGTCATCTTGCAACCTAAGGATAGCAAAGATGAGGCGACATTACGTGATGGGGTCGAGCTGCTTGACCGGTTCGGAGTCCAGGCTTTCCCATTTACCAAAGAGAGGTTGGAGGAGTTGAAATTGGAAGAGAAGGAGAAGCACGAGAGGCAGACCCTAAATAATTTGCTGACAAACCATAATAGAGGCTATCTCTTGGGTCATCCCGAACCTACACAGGTCAGTTCCTACCTTGACTACTTGAAATTGAACTTGTCCCACTGGAGGCAGTTTTGATTTTAATTAAGATGCTGTTAAGATTTACTATTTGAATTCTTGTAATAACATTTACTATCTGAGAAAAAAAAATAGTTGACTCGGCTGAACTTTAATAGCTGTGACCCGGTCAATCTTCTAGTCAAGTTTTATATCTGTAATAAAAATTTGTAGAAATTTACCGATATGTTTTCCATCTTTATTCCGTGGGGTAAAATTTTCATTTGATTGGACCACCCGGTTCTAGAAATCTTTGGCCCACTACCAAATTTAGCCGACGCCATTGCGGTGGGTGCATTGAGTCAGCACCTTAAAGTCACCTACTTCATGAAAAAAGAAAGCATAGGCGACATCATGACACGTGTATGTATTGTTCAGCCAGATTCTTCTTCTAACCAGCTTAATTAGGTCCTAAGCACAGGACCCTGACCATTAATCCTTAATTGTTTTTGCTTGTTACGTTGCCCTCTTCACCGTATGTTTAGAAGATTGTAAAAAGAAATATTATATATACTTAAGATAGTTGGGATAGACTTTTAAGATAAAAATTCACTCCAGGTGCTTGAGAATCTATTTGTCTAACATATCTGTTACTTCCAGGTGCCTGTTGCCTCGTTGGTAGGCAAAACAATCGGACTGTATTTCTCATCCCAATGGTGTCTTCCAGGCGGGAAGTTTACTCCCAAGCTAATATCCATCTACCAAAAGATTAAGCAAATGCTGGCACACCAAGGAAATGATGACGACTTTGAGATTGTGTTTGTGTCAAGTGATCGCGATCAAGCTGAGTTCGACTCCTACTTCAATAGCATGCCATGGCTGGCATTGCCTTTCGGAGATCCTGCCATCAAAACTCTTGCTAAGTACTTTGATGTAAAGGGTATCCCTTGCTTGGTAATTCTAGGTCCTGACGGTAAAACTGTCAGCAAACATGGGAGAAACCTGATTAACCTGTACCAAGAAAATGCGTACCCTTTTACTGAAGCCCAAGTGGATTTACTGGAGAAACAGATGGACGAGGAGGCTAAAACCCTGCCAAGATCAAAGAACCATGCAGGGCATCGCCATGAATTGACCTTGGTTTCAGAAGGAACTGGTGGGGGACCGTTTATATGCTGTGATTGTGATGAACAAGGTTCAGGATGGGCTTATCAGTGCCTTGAATGTGGGTACGAGGTGCACCCCAAGTGTGTTAGAGCCGTGGACCGTGGCTCCGTGCGTGGTTGAGAGAGCCGATAGATGATCTGTGCTGATCTTTCCAGTAATCAAGCTTGGGTACTGTTAATCTGTGCATGTTGTCGATTTGAATTCGCAGATTGTTATTTCACTCTCCCAATTACTACCGTGTATGTAGATTGGTTCTCTTACTGGAACAGCCCTCTGTAACATGGGTTTTAATTAACCTGGGAATTTTATTTCAGCTAAGGCTATGAAAATCTCTTTAAACATCACCCTATCGTCTTAATTAATGAGAAGATATCCTTTTCATGTCCCGTGAAATTAGATACTTGAAACTTCCTTAGTTGACACAAATTAGTCGAAGAAGTAAACAATGAATAGCAGACCCAATTGGCAGACGGTGTATTTACAAGTAAATTTGGGGGAAAAATGGAGTGAGCAACTGTTGTTCTTAACTAGCACTATCCACATTCTCCACAAAACATGGTATGGTCCTGCACAATGGGCAAGAAATGTGTTCAATAAACCACTGACCAATACAATGTGGATGAAAAGTGTGGCGGCACCGCGGCAAGCTGCAAACCATTTCCCCCAGATGGAAGTCCTGTCAACCAGTAAACAAGATTAGTGTTGAACACAATAATTATTCGGATCGGGGAGATAATTGTTTTTAAAACAGCGAAGCCACTAACCTGAAGGCAGATTGGGCAGGAAGGACCATACCATAAGGTGTCTACCAAGTTTCTGCTTGCAAGTATCTTATTTGGAATTTTCAGTGTTGATGATCCATTGCTGCAAATTGTGGCTGAACTAAGCCTTTCTATTCTTTCATTCAAGATGTTTGAACCTGTCTGAATCTAAAGTTGAAAGACAAAGGTCAGGGCATTGATTCAAACCTCCGATCCCTGAAGTGATTAGCTTAGTGAGGAGCAATCAGGGGACTTACGAAATGAACGAAGCAGCCAGTTGCCCAATCATCAGAATCCCAGAGAGCGAATGATTTTCTAAAAATTTCAACGGAAAGAATGCACCCCATGATGGCTCCAACTGCGGCACCACGAAGTAAGCTACTTTTAGACTTTAGGCCCACCACTGCTCCAGCACAGGCTCCCAATGTTGTGCCAGCTGTAAATAGAGAGAGCTCTTAGTTTGACCAGAAAAACAAAACAAGAAGAAAAGATTGAAGGGGAAGAGATGGGATGATGGTTCTCGTGACTTTTTTGAACGATTGAAGCTCAATATTTGAGAAAAAGAAACAAAAAATCGTAAGAAAAAATGACCTAAGAAAGTCTGGGACCAACCTACTGTAAATACGAACGTCAAGATCGCACAGGATAGCTTGCACGAAACTGCAGAAACCTTGACAGAAACCCAAAACGCTAAAGAAGAAGCAGAGCAAGATGATGGGCAGTCGTTGACGATCTTCATGAGCTGATGTCTCGCGATTAAACTAATAACAAGGACACTGGATATATATTTCCTTTCGAGTTTTGATGGGGGGGAAAAACTCTATTGGAGTTGAGAAGGAGAAATTGCCCGCCAAGGATACGAAACAAACATGCAATTTGATGGAGAATTAACGCAACATACGCGGCCTGGCTATAATACTTGCTTAGCCGCCACTATCTAAGAACATAAATTTCCACGTTGATGAGTAGGGTCAACCTTGACGTGTTTCAATGGTACACTCCCTTCCGGGTTATTCCATTGAGGCGTTCCTCCCTTCCGGGTCATTCCATTGAGGCGTTCCTCCCTTCCGGGTCAAACTCTTCTTCTAGCTACCTATCACGTACAAAATTCGTTAAGTAACAAAATGACGTAAACTCTACCTGCTCAGATTTTTCTGAAAATTGTATATTCTACAACTTCACCAAAAAAGCCTATAGCTTCATATTGATTGCCCACATATACGCATTTCTTCAAGGGTGTTTCATGTTCTTTTCTAACTGTTTGTTTTTTTTATTAGGGCAGCTCTTCTCGGCCATCGGAAATTTAAAAGCCGGGAGAATTCTGTGTTGTTTAGAAAATGAATTAAAGTAAGAAGTCTCAGGGTTGAGTGTGCGTGCAAGCATCCAGCTTGAGTAGTGCATGCGATACAACTTCAGTTTTTCTCTACTTGGTAAAGAAAGAAAAGAAAACATTGGTAATTTTCAAACAGACAAACTTTTTACGGTGGCCGATTGACCAACCAGTTTACGATGCAATTGGATGGTGGCAGGAACTAGGAAGGATGTTTCTTCGTTTCCGATCTTTGAGGTTAGGTGAGCCATTGGATCCAGGACGGCTCAGCTCCTCGGCCGCTGTCATTGATAAAAAGAATTATTTATTGGATTCCGTGAGGCCTAACAACTTTTAAAGCCAATCCCATCCTTTGAAGCCTGTATAATTTTTATGGACTGATTCCTTACAGGTTATTTTAATTTTTATTGCAATATTATTATTATTATTATTATTATTATTAAGCCTAGCCCACCCAGCCTGGATGACCGTTGACCCAGCCACTAATTTAAGATGGAATTAAAAAATAATGTCCAAGCATCTTTTATTTAATCTTTGCATCTTTTATTCATGCATCTTGTTTTAGAGTAAAGGACAATTGCTCTCTATTATTATACAGAAAAATGCAAATTCATACCTATCTTTATTAAAAAATAATATAAATTATATTTTGAAATTGAAACTTTTAATTTTTAAATTAAAATGGATTTTTTGACATCGTGTTAGTAGCAGATTTATAATTACTTGTCTACTATTTCTACCTAAATTTGATATAGAGGAATGCTGTACCGATAGAATCTTCTTCAAAATTGATACCTTGTTGTTTTCATAGAAAAGTAGTTGCCTATAATTTGTCTGTATTTTTTTTGAGATTGTAGTGGAAGCAAAATTATTTGTTTTATAGAGAAAAAAACAGTAATTGGCTTGCCATAAACAGAACATTCAAAAATCTTAATAGTGGTTCCAGACTTCCAGCTGGTTTTAGTTTTTATTTTTTAAAATAAAATCCTAAACGAACAAATTTTCTAATTTGTGTTTTTTTAAATAAAATAAAATAAAAACCGAAAAAGATTAATTACAGAGTAGGTCATTATTAATTCACATGAAAAAGTAACACCTGAAGAGCATTAGATCGAAACAAGTCGATATATAGTTCGAGAAAAAAACACATATATGTTACACGCGCTCACCTTCTGCAGGTAAGAGAGTCGGAATCGCAGAGGTAAACCTGACAATTTCAGAGCCTAGTTAACGTCATTGTCATTATCATTATTTTATTTTATGAAAAACTAATCTGAATTTATATAAATTTTAAATTTAAAAAACTTTCACTTGAAAAAATATATTAAAAATAATATAAATTATATTATAGAATCTTACCTAATAACTTAAATTTTTAAATAAAATGATTTTTTAATATTAAAATATTATGTTACCTAAGAACTAAGTTATTAAATAAAATTTTATAATATAATCTATATTATTCTTCAATATTTAATATTAATATTTAAGTTAAGGAAGAATGATGGGGAGCTAACGAATGTGCAAGAAAGGACATAAATGCAGCTGGTAGAGAAAAAGAGCCGGTAGGGCTGCTATCACATCAACAGGTAGAATTTACCAAGTCAATGGTCAACATAAGAAAAGAAATTAAAATTATGTGCACACACCTGTGCTGTCCTTTCCAGCATGGCAAAGTTTCATTATAGATCTCAAATTTTTAAACATTTATAGTTTAAGGCGATAGCCGTAAATGTCTATTCTTCAAAAGATTAACTAACGCTTATGAGTCACGACAAATCCTTGGAAATATATTATTATTTCAAGTCGGTATTTGAAATTATATTATAAAAAAATAAAAAATAAAGCAATTTCGAGTAAAAAACATTTTTAAAGAAACTTTATATACTGATACTAAGGCTATGACTTCTTGCATCCTTAATTTCTAGTAAGAACCAAATTTGTAGATTATGAAATCCAAACAACTATTTTAGATAAACTTTAATAAATACGAGTTACTAATAAGAAATCAATTTAAATTTTTCATATTCAATTTTTTTTGTATATTTTACCGTAACATAAAATTAAAATCATCTTAGCTATGATATCAACTAGAAAACAAACACAAAACCAAAACTAGAAAGTGATGGGCCAACATATTTTTAGCTCTAAAAACGTTTTCTATTAATCAACAAAGGCTACAACCTATAACAAAAAGATCTAGTAGAAAAAAACATCTCTATCAGATAAGCCACGTGCTCATACACATGTGGGTCCAGGACCTTGCTAGACACAACTTTTTTAGACGTGACTACATGCCAGATCTAATCACCTGTAGATCTAGTATTGTGCGAGACCTGACTCTCCTAGCCTCGTCCATGTGCTAGGCTTAAGTGCTGGGTGCCAAGCCTAACTCTCTTAGGCTCAGCCATGCACGAGGCTCAAGTGCTTGTGGGAATGACATCGTGATAGATCAAATTCTCTCGGTCTTGGCCACGTGTCAGACCATGTGATGGTGGACATGATATCGTGCCGAACCCCATTCCCTCGGACTGGGCCACACGCTAGGCCCAAGTGTTGGTGAGCATGACATCATGCCAGTCTTGACTCTCTTAAGCTGTGGTGTCATGCTGGACCCCACTCTCTTAGACTCGGTTACTTATTCGCCCCAAATGCTTGTGGATATGGTATTATGTGCCTTTTTGGCTCCGCGGTTCATGCTGTGTTTATGTTGAATGCGGAGCTAAATGCTATTAATACTAAACATGACCCCAGATTTTTTCTGTAGATCCAACTAAATTTCAGCGTTTCGAACGCGTTTTGAAAAACATAAAAAACATGCTTTTCAAAACAAACGCAGGTGAAAATAAACTGAAGTTAAATGTTGAAAATAAAAGAACACTAACATCATCACGTACACGAGCTGGTTCACGCATTCCTCACCGTTGTCGTTGTCTTCCTCACCGTCGTCGCTGGCTTCCTCTCATTACCGTCATCGCAGCTCCCTCTCTCTCCTCCACAGCCACTGCCCCTCTCTCTCTCTCCACATGCAGCCACGGCCACAGTTCCCTCTCTCTCCTCCACCGCCACTACCCCTCTCTCTCTCTCCACATGCAGTCACGGCAGCTCCCCCTCTTTCCTCACAACCACGGCCATATCTCCCTCTCTCTCCTCCACGA
Organism: Salix viminalis; assembly: GCA_029228465.1. Lineage (NCBI taxonomy): Eukaryota > Viridiplantae > Streptophyta > Magnoliopsida > Malpighiales > Salicaceae > Salix > Salix viminalis. The sequence goes on from CM055430.1 coordinate 7,461,850, forward strand.
CAACTCCTTCTCTCATCCTCTCTCCAGCAGCACCCGCGGCAGCAAGCCCAGGCTTCAGCAGTGGCAGCAGCTGGTGCTGCAACCTTCCAGAGCTCCTATCGACCACCACACAGCTCCATTTTCGACGTCACCACGACAAGAACAACCACCTCGACCTCCTCTACCCGTTGGTACCGACCGTTGACCCTCTCGTCATAGTCGGTGAACAATGAAAATGCACAGTAACATGCCGAATAATGCAAAACAAAAACGAAAGGCAAAACGGTGCATTTTGTGTTTTTTTTCTTTAAAACCAAACGCACTGTTTTGCGTTTAGTCTTAATACTTGGGTTGGGCCTTTTGGCCCAACGTGGCTGGGCCGACCCATTTATTTGGGTCAGGCCCAGTCTATTTTTTTAAAAAAATATAAAAATTATATTTTTTTTTAAAAAATAATTGTGTAATTTACTTGAATTATTAATTATATTTTATTATTATGATAATTAAATCTACAATATTTAAAAATATATATGTGTGTCCTTTAAAGTAATTTCACAAGTTGACATCAATATGAAAAGCATGGTAACCAAACACTCGAAACTGCTTTTCATTAACCTCAAACTCAATCACAGTTTTAACCAAACATTTCAATTTTAGTTTTGAAACGCAGGTAAAAGCGTTTTTCATGAAACTGCTTTTTTTCAACCTCAACCACAACAGCAACAGCTGTGCCAAACAGGCCCTATACCCGACCCGATTTTTTCAAGCTCGACCATATGCCGCGCTCAAGTGCATGGGTTTAGTTCAAATTTACCAATACTGGTTTAGTTCAAATTTGCCAATAACATTTTGGTTGGTGTTTGTTTTTTCAATTGGAATAAAATATTTTGGTTTTGAAGTGTTTTGATATGCTGTTTTGGAATTATACTGTTTATATATATATATATATATATTAATTCAAAAAAATCAGTTCAAATTCAAAAATAAAATTATTTAGAATTGTGCAATTTAATCTAAAAAACACAGTAAAATAAATTTTCTGAATGAAATTATAATGTCATCACCAATCTTGCAAGGTCATTAAATTCTATGATTGCTCTAAAATTTTAATATAATATATATAAATATGTCAAGAGACTCCTCGTCAAATTTTATCTCGATCTAACAGTCGGATTAAGATATATGATTGATATTGTAAAATTATTTATTATTTAAAAAAACACTGTTTGGCCCAAACAGAACAGACAAAACGAAACCGGTATGTTTCGGCCGGTATTGGGCCGAAAAATCCAGAACAAGTTAAAATTTAAATCAAGATAAAAATAACACTGATTTATCATATTTTTTTAACTAATACAAAATATTTTATATATTTCAGCCAAAACAGAATGAAATGGTCAACTGTGGTTTAGTGAGCATCGTTCCGGACCTTATTTTCTCGAGGTCTTCCACATGCCAGCCCCAAAATCCGATGGATGATTCTGACATTTGATAACCTTTTATGCATGAATATCACGCGGTGAAACCTTTCCCGTTCCAAGAAATCTTCGCCAGCTTTCATGGAAAGACCAAGGATATTTTTTAACGACTATTCCTCTGAGAATTATAAATTAACTACATACAAAATCAATGCATGTGATACTCGCGATCCATAAATTCAACGTGCAAGGGTTGGCTGGTGTAAACAAAGACTTTGCCTTATCATTATTTAATTTTAAATCTTCTACGCAAACTTTATAATTTCTTCAAATTTGTGTTCTCTTAAGATACTAGTAATTAATTAAGGTCTTCTCTGAAAACCCCCACAACAATTTATAGCCGTAACTGTCTCTTTGTCATTGTCATATATACTTCCTCTATCTTCTTAAAATATATTTAATTATTCTCAATTTAATTACGTAAATGAATTGAAAATCATGCTAATTTATTCTTTCAGGTGTTTATTTTCATACCTTTCGTGTTTCCATCATGCTTAGCAATTTTGGTGAACGTATTGACGAGTTAATTTCTTCCTCATTTTTAAAATATATTTAATTATTCACATTTTAATTATGTAAGTGAATAAAATCATGCTAATTTATTCTTTCAGGTGTTTATTTTCATACCTTTCGTGTTTCCATCACGCTTATGAATTTTGGTGAACGTATCACTTTATGTATTGACGAGTTAATCTATATCTATTATAAAATATTTATTTTAATGAACTGATAGTTTTTGGGTGTAAAGATAATTTATTTATTTTTAGATTTAACCTACAGAATCTTAATAAAATTTAACCAAGTTAATTCTCAATCTATTTAAAAATAATTTTTTATGATATCATCTTATCAAAATAATAAAATCAAATACTAAAATAACATCAATTTAATATGTTTTTTTTTTTTATAAAAAAAACAAGCACAAAAACAAACATCGTGTTAGATCAAGCTTCAGATTAACTTATCTGGCCAGGAACTTGAGACGTGTGATTTCAACCAAGGAAGTTAAATTAAATAAAGCTTCAAATTAACCCCTCGGGGCAAGAACATGAGACGTATGGATTCAACCAAGGGAAAACCAGAGAAAAACAACTAATGCTCACACGACGGAGTAGAGAGAAAAAAAGTAATATGCTCGGAGCCGGCCATCGGATGGCCGTTTTGTATTCCATTCCTTTGGCTTTGAGCTCTTGAAACGACATCATATGATATCCAGAAGGACTGCAGGCGAGGCATAATAAATAAATAAATCCAAATCAGTTTATTAAATCATCAGAATTCTCTCGGTAATTTACCTATAATTTTAAGATTGATGGAACCTGATTTCTTCTTTTTCATTACACGTTACCGAATTCAGAGTCTCAAAAGGTTGCAACTAGATGGTAAAAAACTTGAAATCTATACAGAAAATCTTGAGTTTATATTAAAAATGTAATTTTTATTAAAACTTAAAATAACTAAAATTTTATTTTATCAACTGAACTTATAAAATAAATTTTTGAACCAAAATTTATTTTCAGAATGTACTCTTACTCCATTTCAGTAATTTTAGACAGTACATTTGTTAAGCTGCGAATCTCTGACGTTACAGAATCCAGAGGGCCCATTTCAGAATTTTATGAGATGGGCTTCGCTGAGATCTAAAGACTGCTTCTGTTACCCTTTAGCAAGCAATGGGCTGTATGAAATGGGCTTCGTGATCCAGTACCATTTAGAGCTTAGTTAATCCACATTATTGCTATGATTAAGCAAATTGTGGTGGTCGGTCGGGGCGAAATTTCCTTGTTCACACGCCAAGACGACAACATCAATCAGAAACGGTCACGGGAAAAGAAACGCGTCAGGCACTGTGCCATCTAAAAATATGCTAGAAAATGTTGCTTCGAAGCACGACGAAAGTCTCCTCTTTCTTCACTCAACAAAGCGAAGCAAAGTAAATGCGTCTCGGAGCAAAAAGATACCTGAGAAAGAAAGAATGATACCCAAGACTTCACAGAGGGCTCAAAGCAACGCACCCACAAAAAGTAAGGAAAAGAATTTCCTAGCCACAACCTCAATATCTTCCACAACCTGCGTGTTCTTGTAGTGAATCAGAACCTCACAAAGAAAAAAACATATCTACTCTGTTTTGATCAGTTACTGCTCACCAATTCAATGGGACACTGTTTCTCCAGGTCTCGTTCTCATGATGTCCCTATTTCCTCTTCCTCGGACGAGAACCAACCAGCACCACCTCGAGGACGTTATGTTCCATTCAGACGGCCGGCGCCAGCGCCAGCAGCATCAACAGCTCCTACTTCGAAAATACCGGGGACTTCCCAAACTACTGTTACTTCATCCTCAAATATTGGTCCCATTCTTGGCAAACCATACGTGGAAATAACCAGATTTTACGATATTGATAAGGAATTGGGTAGAGGCCAGTTTGGTAAAACCTATCTTTGTATAGAGAAGTCGACGGGAAGGAAGTACGCGTGCAAGTCTATTTCAAGACGTAAACTTGTGAAGGCAAAGGATATCGAGGATGTTAGAAGAGAGATTTTGATACTGCAACACTTAACAGGACAACCCAATATTGTTGAATTTAAGGGTGCTTATGAGGATGAACAGAATCTGCATCTGTTCATGGAGTTATGCACCGGCGGTGAGCTTTTCGATCGGATTATAGCCAAAGGGAGTTACTCGGAGAGTGAAGCTGCGGCAATTATGAGGCAGATTGTGAATGTGGTTCATGTCTGTCATTTTATGGGGGTTATGCATAGAGATTTGAAGCCTGAGAATTTCTTGCTTGCAAGTAAAGATCCGAACGCTCCAATTAAAGCTATTGATTTTGGACTCTCTGTCTTCATTGAAGAAGGTTAGCCATTTTAATTTTTGCAAATTTGGTTCTATTTTCCTCTTATTTTTTTTGGGTGATTTCCAGCATGACATTTTCTTTTCTAAAAGTAGATACGATTCTGAAACTTGTATGGTTTAATTTAGCAACTGGTTCTTGCCAAGTCAAAACTAATTAATCACCGCAAACCCCATGAATGGAGATTACTCGTTGCCTTGATTCTTTATCAAAAGAATGGAAAAGGTCATGTTGACGTGAAAGATAATTTCGAATCTGCTTTGTATAAGAATCTCATGAAGAGTTGGATCCTGGCTGAGATGAATGCTAGCGGCCTTACCAATCCTTTTCTTTTCGTCGAAATCTAAAAAGTTTTTTGCGAAACTCCTCTCCATGGATGATTTGTAAACTGTTCAATCACAAACTCGATGCTTATGTTTAACGCAACACTTTTGCTTGTTTTACACTATTTTGAACAGTAATTTTAGGATCATAATCTCCTTTAGTGATTGAAATGGTTTGAGAATTTTTTACATCTACTAGTCCACTAGGCTCAGACATGCTCGATCATTAGTTGATCAGGTTTATAGTCACTGGTGCAATTATTAATTGATAATGTTCATTGCATGTGAATCTAGATATTAACATTGGTGTGTCGATGACTTCTTGACGATATAATGGATCACTACGACTAAGTCAATCAAGAAAGGGACATTATAAATCATTTAGCAATGCTCACTATTTTTTTTTTTATATAAAGTTTTAGGTTTAAGTCGTGGTATTATTAATACAATAGATACTAGAGAGTTATATAATCGTTAATTTTAAAACTCATAAAATTAATCAAGACAGGTAGACTTAAATTAACTCAAAAAACCATGTGAATATATTTTTTTTTTTGAAGGTCATTCAAGTCAACGTCTTTTCAACTCGTAATGGGAAAGGTAAGAAAAAGAAAAGAAAATAAAGAAGACGACACTGTTTATCACGTTATGACTTAGCTACCAAGACTGACTTTGTTGTACAATTAGACATCCTGGAGACACGTTGCAGTGACCACACTCAGGCATCACTAAAAGTCATCACTAGGGAACAGAACCACAGGTTAGACCTGACCTTTAATGGGGCGTTTGCCTGTCAGGCTGTCAACAAGTATTTGGAGGGCTGGATCTGAATTTTGAAAGCACGTTTTTCCTTCAAATGAATTCTTAAAGTTTACCTATTCAAGTGTTACTCAATTTAGCCAAGTCGATTGAATCAAGGTTTCCGAGTCAGTGATTTAACGAGTGACTGTTATGTCGGGCCTGGTTTAGTAATTTAGGTAAAAAGTAGGTTTACCTTTACGTTAAGGTAAATTGCATGATTTAGGAGAACCAAAGACATGCAATCTGGATACATTAGTGAACAATGATCTCTGTTTTACTTTACTTATTTGCTCCGCGACACTGCAAATGCCATTGTTGCTTGAAAGAAAATGATGAAATTGGAAACACGTAAAATCTTGTTCTGCCATACAAATTTCATCACGTATCACTTGTTAAGCTTTATTTCCATGAACATAGCATTGCCATGCTACGAGATTATACATCGTTATTTATTTCTGAACTTTTCATAACTAATTTTCCAGCAAAAGTATACAAGGACATCGTTGGAAGTGCTTACTATATTGCTCCAGAGGTGTTGAAACGGAGTTATGGGAAAGAGATTGATGTATGGAGTGCTGGGATCATCCTGTACATTCTTCTAAGTGGGGTGCCTCCTTTCTGGGCCGGTATGTGCTTCTTTCCTCTGCTAGATGATCAGCTACATAGCAGGATGTAGCCAGACCCCTCACTTTAAACTTAGTTATCTACTCCGAGGAACCAAAAATGCCATCCATTCTGTTTTCCAGTGGATCACACGTTCTTAAACCAGGGTTTTCTATACTGAGATGTTTTTGGAGTTCAATGTTTTTCTAACTGACGTGTGTATGAACACATTTTTGTAATAGAGACCGAGAAGGGCATATTTGAAGCAATATTAGAAGGCAATCTTGACTTGCATAGCCAGCCATGGCCTAAGATTTCAGCTTCTGCAAAAGATCTTATCAAGAAAATGTTAACGAGGGATCCCAAGAGTCGGATCACTGCTGCTGAAGCACTCGGTAGGAATACCCTTCTTCAACTGCTTGATCTTAAAACAAATTGTGAAGACTTTCTTCATTATCAAACTATAATGTATAAAATTATGTGGTTTACTGATATTACTCACGCCATGCACTTGATCCAGAACATCCATGGATGAAGGTGGGTGGTGAAGCATCTGACAAGCCTATTGACAGTGCTGTCCTGATTCGGATGAAGCAGTTCAGAGCAATGAACAAGTTGAAGAAGCTCGCACTAAAGGTACGCTTTAACACCTCCATTTTTGACTGGTCATTCTCACATTACTGTTTACATTTTAGCTTTTAGAATGATGCCAGTGTTCAGATTTGAAATCATCAGCAAGAGCTATCACTTTCATTTTTCTCTCTCTATTCCTTTGATATCCTTATCGCTGCTATCCTAAATTCCTAAAATGATATTTGATTGCACGAAGGTAATAGCAGAGAACCTTTCAGAGGAGGAAATCAAGGGATTAAAACAGATGTTCAACAACATGGACACTGATAGAAGTGGTACTATCACGTACGAGGAACTCAAATCTGGACTGTCAAGGCTAGGATCCAAGCTTACTGAAGTAGAAATAAAGCAGTTGATGGATGGTGTAAGAACGATGCTTAAACTGTGCTCCTTTTATCATTTCTTATTCTGCTTTCCCTTTGCCTCCTTCAACTCTCTTTCAACTAACAAGCGTTGGAGCAAGATTCACGTTGATTAGACCTATTTCTTTCGCCAGGCTGATGTTGACAAGAGTGGCACTATCGATTATGTTGAATTCATTACGGCTACCATGCATCGGCATAGACTTGAGAAGGAAGAGAACTTGTACAAGGCCTTCCAATACTTCGACAAGGATAATAATGGGTCAGCTGCTTCTTCCTTTTTCCTGCATTTTTTAAGATCTTGTTTGGTTACTATGGTTAGTATCCCAAGACATAAGGGATTCAGATAAGAGACATTGAAAATGAAAAGAAACACAAACCTGAAGCGAGTTTCTGTCTTTTCAAAACATAAAAAACATGGATTATATCTCGACTGCTGTCATCTTTTCCATTCGGAAACGATAACCAAACGCCATCTAAATTCTATCATAATTCTGCTGATTCTCCTGGGATAAATCTGGTGTACAATCAGTCCCGAATCCTGACCAAATTGCCAGGAACATCACTGAACTTGAGCTGTTCAATCTTCACAGGTTTATCACTAGAGATGAGCTAAGACAAGCCATGTCTCAGGACGGAATGGGGGACGACGCTACAATAGATGAAATCATAGAAGATGTTGACGCTGATAAAGTAAAAATCTTTTCTTTTGACCTCTCTATTACCATGTGGCGGTGCTTTCTTGAAATCTGATAAAGAGATGGGGACATATTGTGCAGGATGGAAATATCAATTACGAGGAGTTTTCAACCATGATGAGACAGGGAACCCAAGATTCTGAAGTCAGCTTAAGATAGAAATATTGTTGTATATAATAAGCCCAGTGCTATCTGGAAATTCTTTGCCGGGAAATCGGTGCTTGAGGTTTCAAATATCAATGGAAATTAAATATGTTTAAAAATAAAATACATGTTTTTACTACATTGATGTTTGTTTTTAGTGCGAGCATGGTTGTGTGTTCATTGGTATTTTATATAGAAGTATGAAAAATGAATTTTTTTTATATTTGGTTGGTGTTTTGTATAAAAAATGAAAAAAAATATATTTGGTTAGTTTTTTTGTATAAAAATAATAAATATAAAAGAAATGAAAACATGAAATATAATCATGTAGTGAATTTTTGTATTTTTAAAATTAAAAAGAAAGATATATTCTCTTTATCCTTATTACTTCTGTTTTTATATATTAATACAAAAACAAATTTAAATAAATATTGAAAAACTAATTTATTGCTAACAGGTTTTAATTAGTTTGCTCAAATTTTGACTCAAAAAAGAAATTAGTCGAACTTATATTAAAAAAGAAAAAAACAGAGAGAAAAAAGTGGAAGCAACCCTCCCACACATGGTGGGCTCTAGTGGGCTTATAAACATGGGCTTAATCTTTGATCGAGAGCATAACGTAATGCTCATGCCTCGGAAAGCAAACTACGAGAAGCCGCCACAGTACAGCTAGCACTGAAACCCGAAGAAAGTCCCCTCCTCTAAAAGCAAAGCGGCAAAAACCCTAACTCTCCTCTTCGCTTTCCTTCCATTCGCAAATCAAGCATCTTATCTTGGCTCAGGTACTCTCTCTTGCCTTCTGTCTCTGTAGTTTCAAAACTAAATAGTTTCGGCTCTTGAACAACACAATGGAAATAGTTAGCCTCGCAATTTATTATTAAACTGCACGATTAATCTGTTTTTAAGCTGGGTCTTTACACCAATTCAGCTCAATATTAGGGTTTAGCTCTTTTGACGGATGAAATTGTTTTTTTGTTTTCATCTCAAAAAGATCATAAATTTATTTCTTTTTATGTTTTTTTTAAATAAATAAATTCCATGAAATCCAATTTGTTATATTAGGATAATTTCACAGGAGGATTTTGTTATTTTATATTCTTAGGTTCTTGATTGTGTGTTTTAGTTGTCGTTTCTTGATGGATCTGTTTGTTGCCGGGGTGTCTTTTTCTTATGTAATTGTGTATGTGTTAATGTAGGATCTTTAGGTTCTGACTTGTTGCCTTTAGTTTGAAGGAGAAGATGGCATCGCGTTTCTGGGGACAGGTTTGTGATTTTTGCAGATTGTGATATTTTTATTTCATATTCTAGGGGAAGGAATGTTCTGTTTGGCTTTGTGGTGGTTGTTTTTGTTTATCTTTTCATTTGGTTATAGGGTGATAGCGAATCTGATGAGGCGAGTGATTATGAAGAGGATATTGAGGATGAAGAAACTGGCGAGCCTACTGCCCAAACTGCTGAGAACAAATATCTTAGAGGAACTGCTAGTGATAGCGATGAGTCTGATGATCAAAAGCGTGTGGTCAGGTCAGCCAAAGATAAGCGTTTTGAGGAGATGTCGGCCACTGTTGATCAAATGAAGAATGCAATGAAGATTAATGATTGGGTCAGCTTGCAGGAGAGCTTTGATAAGATGAATAAGCAACTTGAGAAAGTCATGAGAGTGATGGAATCGGAGAAGGTTCCCACCCTTTACATTAAAGCTCTGGTAATGCTGGAAGATTTCTTGAATCAAGCTTTGGCGAATAAGGAAGCTAAAAAGAAAATGAGCAGCAGTAATGCCAAGGGCTTGAATGCAATGAAACAAAAATTGAAAAAAAACAATAAACAATATGAAGATCAGATTAATATATATAGGGAACATCCTGAAAGTGAGGAAGAACCAGAGGCTGATGAGGAGGAAGATGAGGAGGAAGAGTCTGATTTGGAGTTTGAGGAGGACCCTTCAAAGATTGTTATGTCTGATGAGGACGATGTCAAAGACCAATCTGAAATGGAGGGGGGCTGGGAGAAGATGATGAGTAAGAAAGATAAGCTCATGGATAAGCAGTTCGCAAAAGATCCTAGTGAAATCACTTGGGATATTGTAAACAAGAAATTTAAAGAAGTTGTTGCTGCCCGGGGTAGGAGGGGAACTGGAAGGTTTGAGCAGGTTGAACAACTAACTTTCTTGACTAAAGTTGCTAAGACCCCTGCACAGAAGTTGGAAATTCTTTTTAGTGTGGTCTCTGCACAGTTTGATGTGAACCCTGGTCTCAGTGGGCACATGCCTATACATGTCTGGAAAAATTGTGTGCAGAACATGTTGGTTATTCTTGACATTCTCGTACAGTATCCCAATATTGTAGTTGATGACACTGTGGAACCTGATGAGAATGAAACCCAGAAAGGAGCAGACCATAATGGGCCAATTCAGATTTGGGGAAACTTAGTGGCATTTCTTGAGAGGATGGATATTGAGTTCTTCAAGAGTTTGCAGTGCATTGATCCACATACACGTGAGTACATTGAAAGACTGCGGGATGAACCGATGTTTTTAGTTCTTGCTCAGAATGTCCAAGAATACCTAGAGCGTGTTGGAGATCTTAAAGCTGCAGCAAAGGTTGCCTTAAGACGTGTTGAGCTGATCTATTACAAACCACAAGAGGTTTATGATGCTATGAGAAAATTGGCCGAACAGACAGAAGATGGAGGCAATGGTGAGGAGCCCAAGGTTGAGGAAAGTAGGGGCTCCTCTGCATTTGTTAATACTCCGGAGCTTGTGCCTCGAAAGCCTACCTTTCCTGAGAATAGCAGGACAGTGATGGATGCTTTAGTCTCCCTCATTTACAAGTCTGGAGATGAGCGAACCAAAGCTCGTGCTATGCTCTGTGATATCTACCACCATGCTCTCCTGGATGAGTTTGCAACCTCCCGTGACCTGCTTTTGATGAGTCACCTGCAAGATAATATTCAGCACATGGACATTTCAAGTCAGATACTTTTCAACAGGGCAATGGCACAACTAGGTTTATGTGCATTCCGTGCTGGTCTAATCATTGAAGCACATGGATGTCTTTCTGAATTATATTCTGGTGGAAGGGTGAAGGAGTTGCTTGCACAAGGTTTTTCACAAAGCCGATATTATGAAAAAACTCCAGAACAGGTGCTGTTCTCTCTCTCTCTCTCACACACACACACACACACACACACACATATAATATGTCATACTTGCGATGCTTGCATCTGCAAGGAGATCTTAGTTGTTTCAAGTTTCCATCTTGTTTTCTTATTTTTTTACAGAAACATGTTTCGTTTTATTTAGTCTCTTTGGGGGTGGCTAACATGGTTTTTTTTTATGTTGTCTTCGGGGCCTTAAAGCTAACCTATTGTTTTCATTCAGAATTCAAGCTGGGTGAAGAACTCTCAACTTGTATTAAGAAGTTGATAATTCTGCTTTTGGATAGAAAAGTCGAATTAGCTGATAGAGGCTAATTGTCTTGAATTGCTTTCCAAGGGATATTTTAATAGTTTAGGCTATAACTCTTGATTTTTATCATTCAAAATATTATAGTTGTATTTTTTTTCATTTTCTTTGAACCTGTATTTTTTTAACCTTGTTAAATACAGGTATGTGTTATGATTTGGTTTTATCATTGATCAGTTTCTTAGGAAGTAGGAGTTGCAATATTATTCTGTGCATGTACTTATTAGAGAAGAAAAATAGACATCTATAACTTCATTGCTTGTGAGGCTTGGTCTATGTATTCAGGTGTGGTTGATTTCATGCATGTGAGCTTGTTCTCGATGCCCTTGTTAGTTTATGCAACTAGAGCACGCATATGATTTTTTATTGCAATTCAGCCTACATACTATCTTTTGCATTTCATCTTAAGTTTATGTGTTTTTCAGATATGTTTTTGTTTGTTATACTAGAGCTAGCACGAACAATTTTTTAGGAAGTAGAAGTGATAATTTATGTTATTGTGCTTGTACTCATTAGAGTAGAAAAATAGACTTCCATAACTGTAGCTTTTAGATTCATACTTGTCAGAGTTAGCACTTTGTCCAAGGACAGGTCCCACTCACTGGTATTTAATTAATTTCAACAGGAAAGACTGGAAAGGAGACGCCAGATGCCATATCATATGCACATAAATCTTGAACTTCTAGAGTCTGTCCATCTCAGTTGTGCAATGCTGCTGGAGGTCCCCAGCATGGCAGCCAATGTTCTTGACGATAAGCGCAGGGTCATTAGCAAGACATTTAGGCGGTTGCTTGAGGTAAGTGAGAGGCAAACTTTCACTGGTCCTCCTGAAAATGTCAGGGACCATGTGATGGCTGCTACACGGTCACTTAGGAAAGGAGATTTCCAGAAGGCATTTGATGTTATTGAGTCTCTTGATGTCTGGAAACTCCTCAGAAACAGAGATGGTGTTCTTGAGATGCTTAAATCCAAGATTAAGGAAGAAGCTTTGAGGACCTACCTGTTTTCATACACCTCCTCCTATGATTCGCTTGGCTTGGACCAGTTGACCAAAATGTTTAACCTCACAGCAGCTGAGACTAAAGTCATTGTCAGCAAAATGATGATCAATGACGAACTCCAAGCAAGCTGGGACCAGCCAACACAATGCATTGTATTCCATGATCTTGAGCACACAAGGTTGCAGGCTTTGGCGTTCCAGCTGACAGAGAAGCTTTCAATCCTTGCTGAAAGTAATGAAAGGGCAATAGAAGCAAAACTTGGTGGCGGCGGTTTGGATCTGCCTCAGAGGCGGAGGGATGGCCAGGATTTTGCTAGCCATGCTGCTTCAGGTGGTAAGTGGCATGAAAACTCATCTTTCACTCATGGGAGGCAAGGTTCTGGCCGTTCTGGATATGGTGGTGGTGGTGGTGGTGGTGGGAGGCCACAGGTTTTAGGCCAGGGCTATGGATATTCGAAGGGGGCAAGCAATTTGCGAGCCGGAGGTGGATACTCTGGAGGCTCACGATATCAAGACGCTCCAACCCGCATGGTTACGCTTAACAAGGGAGCTCGTGCTTGAGAAGTTTTATTATTATTTAAAAAAAAACTTTTAGACCAATTTTCTGCATTTCAGTTTTTTTTTCTTCTATTTTGATTACTTCAAGCATGTAGAATTTCCAATATCTAGCATCCAAGAGGTCCCTTCACGAATTTTGAAAGTACATGTATAATTGATTTTGATTTATTTGGGTCATGTTTGGTATTGTCTTGTAAATTAATTTAATCTGATAATTAATTTTTAACTAAAAAAAGCTTTGATTAGAAATTGTTTTTGATTTAAATCAAAATTGTTATAAAACTGAATAAAAACTTTGATTTAATCAAAAGTTGAGACTTTAACTTAATTTATTGATTATATTTTGAGACCATTTGGTATTGTATTTGAAAATGTATTGAAATAATATTTCTATCTTTTATTTTTTTTAATATTAGTATATTAAAATGATCTAAATCCAACAAGATATTTTTTTTTGTTTGAAGTGAGGAAAAACAAATTTAAATACTTTTAGAAAGTATTTTTGAAATATAAAAAATAAATGGGCTTCATGATAAACTCGGTCATCATGTTGCCATGCACATGAATTAGTATAGTAGATAGCACCTGTTTAATAACTTTGGATAAAAAGTTAAAAAACATATTTGATTAATGGACAACGGATATGAATGAAAGCATACTCTTTATTCCAACTATTTCCGTCTTCTTATCTCAAATATTTTAGTAATCAAAATTATCTTAGGTCCAATTAAAAGAGAGTGGCCTTTACTCTTTAGGGAAAACAGAACGTCATTTTCGCAGCTCAGTCAGGAAGACAAAAGGAGCTAGCCTTCAAGCAGTAACATGAATAAAGAAACGAGGTGGAGGTATTCACATTGCAAAAGTTGACACTAGGGTAGCAGGTGCAGCATCATTTGGCAAGATCCCTGGATTTTGGTTTAGCAACTAACCATACAGTTCGCTTGCAAGTTCCGAAGAAAATAAAAATTCAAAAGCACCAGCTTCCATCCAACAAATAAATGGCAGTGATTTATATTTCAGATTTATTCAGTTAGTTTTACAGTTGGCTGCAGGGTGGTGGTGCATCACCTGCAGCCAATTTTCCCATCCCCTTTTGAGTCTCACTACAAGAAATCTATCAAGACCACCAACATCCACCCTAAATGCTGGATGGAAGGGTAAATAAGGTATAATATCAAATGAAAAATTTCCACGCTTGAGTTGTAAAACATATGCTTGATTACAGTGAGGGACGCCTCACCGTGCGTCAGGAATTCTAGCACCATTCACCATGAACAGCAACTGACCCGCATGGTACAGGTCTTCCTATCCTGCTGCCAGTAGAAAAGAAAAGAAAATGCACTGTCAACTCATTAGATTGCCAGGGGTCGTAGAATTAATTGATTTATCAAACAGCTTTGGTCATAACACTTGCAAACTGCTGTTTGCAATAAAAACCAAGATCCATATTCAGTTAAGGCAGGTTTTCTGTTACTACCACACCACAATGACATATATATAGTAGCCAAAAAGGTCTCAGTAGTTATACCACGTATGGAATTTAATGAAACCTAAAGGCACATGTAATGCCTTTCTGGATGTCCAAAATATATAGACGATACATAAAACAACAGAGCAGAATTAGGAAGGAACTTAAATAAGAAGATGCGTTACTTAGTACTTATTTAACTATACTCTTCAGAGCTAGTTAAATTAGCATATATTCTCTTTCTTGGTCATCATCTTCTATCTAATCCAAAACTCTCACTAATCACTAGAAACAATTGGATATCATTTTAAATCATCCACAAAGAACCTTATATGTGTGTCTCACAGGGTGAGACAAGTAATCCATTCAATTTTTTAACAATGACAATATGGTCAGGGTAAATAATGTCAAATGACTGCAATAAAACTAAGTTCCTGAAACATCCAACCATGACTTCACATAGCATTAATAACTCTAGCCGTTGAGAAGTACCTTTACAATAACAGCTCAGACCTTGTATTCCCCAAGATGCATCCACTTTGTCGCTGACCACTTGTTTCCTCTAATCACAGGGCAACTACCTGGCATGAGCCATGATAAGAATGCAAGTCAACTGGATGATTATAACATGTTAATAGTGGATCAGGAAATAGCTTCCAGTTGAAATGGGGCCAATAATTCTCTCAGTAGTGAAAGGACTGTGCTCCACAGTGTGAAACGTGAAACAGCTATGTCCTGTGTGTAAATAGGCACTCCTAAACCAAGAAATTACTTTCAATCCTGATTTTCTTTGTTGTAGTAATAACAGGAACGAGGATCAGAGAAATATAAGACAGACTTCTGAATTATCATTTATCGTTGGTTAAAGCTATCAAACAGTAGTAAACTGAATAAGTACTAACCGTGCAAACTTGAAGGATCCAGTGTCGCATCAGGTCTTGTACTCCAGAAAAGCAATGCATTGCCCATTTTTGGTTTCAAGGCAAGACCCTTTTTGCCACATTCGGACAACTCGTTCCACAATGGCACAGAACTTATGTTCATGTTGGCAGCAGGAAATACAGTCTCCCCCCCTTCTTCAACATCTGACCTGCAGAAAGTAAAGAAGAAAAGAAAAGACATAGGTTGATTTAAAGGATGTATGTATACGCTCATCCAGTCACATGCTATCCAACATAAGAGACTCTTACAGATACATAAGAAGAGTAGCTGTCCTCTGTCCACCATTCTTTGTGTTGAACTCGTCAAGGAAATAGTCAAAGTGAGCCTCGTACTTCTGTCCAACTTCATAATGCAGAACTTGAAGTCCCTCTCCATGCTCTGGTTATTGTAAAGTTAGTCCAGACAGGCACCTTTAAATAGAGTTCAGGAATATACAAGAGAAACAAAGAATGCTAATTCATCACCTATGATTCGCTACACAACATACCGCCTATTTCCTCCTCGATAATGGTAAAAAAAAAACCTTTCCACTACCCTCTAAGTGGAATTAAGCATGCAGATGATACAAATACTTGACTTCAGCACATAATGCCGAAACTTTACATAAACTATGTTTTCAGCATTTACTACCTTTCTTATGAAATGTTATTGATTGATTGAAATAGCCATGTCATCGAGGCCATCTAAACCCAAAACATTATCAATGCGTGCTGGTTAGAAGGTGGTCAGTTCACTGCGTTCAGGAAACTCTTTTTCTTTGAAAATGGCTGAACTTATTGGAGAGGTAAAAAAAAAGACTTATTTGTAACAAAACATTCAAGATTCTACAGGTCAAGAAACTATTGGGTATGTTCCAAGCTAAATTTAAATATTCAACTACATTTGGATGCCATACCTACGGGAATGAAAGAGAAGTCAGCTATCCTCTTCTCTATTTCTCTAATGAATCGATCCCGTCCTCGCCTCAAGAACATTCCAGAGCTCGTCCGCACCCTGAAGAAGAAATGTAAGCATCAACAAATAATTTTAAAACTGATTCAAATCAATGCAAGTCCTTTGTCTTCTATAATCCACTTGATCTGAAACAGAAGTTAGAGCCAAAAGATTGGAATGCATACCTGCTATCTTTACTCTGACCTGTCTTGCTATCGACCACAGTAGACTTCAGCATATGAGGTTTGGCAAGGTTTATTAGATATTCACATTCTTCTTTTGACTGTTCAAAATCAAGATGAACGTACACCCAAATCATAATTCAATACATGATCAATATATTATCTAAATACAAGCAAGAATTATATCAAGGCAGTAATTATTCGCTACTAATCTGACAAACAACAGGACATTAAAGGAAAACTATTATCAACATATCATATAACTCTAATTTTGTTTCATAAATTCAATTTCAAGAAAGGCATAAAACCCACCAAGAAATTGTGAAAGAGAAAAGCTCTCGGCTCCCAAGAAAGAATTTCAGTCCACTGTTCTTCTCTCTTCCCCATCCCACCACCATCACTGCATCATCAAAACCCCACCAATAAAAATCAATCAAATAATAAATTAAATCAATAAAGAAATTAACCCAATCCTTTAAATAAATTACCTTTCAGAAGCAATACGCCTTAACGAACTGAGATCATTAGGGGAAGAACCTTCACTGCTCACTGGAAGAGAAAAAATCCCCAGGCCCGACAGGATCAAAAGAACAACTGTTAGCATAAACAACATACTCAACACCGACGTAAATGTCGACCATTTCTTCGCATGTAACCTCGAATGTCTCACTTTCATCATTTTCTTTAAACCCTAAACTCTGTTTCTCGAGTAAATTATGATTTTTTTTTTTTATGTCTGGATCAAGAATACAAGTGTCGTGTTGGTGGAGGAAGAGAGCCTGGTATTATATATAGAAAATTTTCAAAAGATGGCAGGTATTTTTTCTTGCACAGACGAGATAGTCAGCGGGACTTCATGCTGTGAGATTATATGTCGGTGGAGGTAGCGAGGGTGTTTTTGGCAATTTCTACGGTTTGCTGGTTTATGTTTCAGCTTTCCGGCTGCTGTGGGCAGCTCCAGGTTTGGCATCGATTGGAATTTTCAAGTCTTAATTCTCCCTTTGTATTTGTAAGACCAGGGAAATGTGAATGGATTCAGAATACATGTGTGATGCGACCCCACATATGCATCGTGTGATTCACTCATCAAATTACATGATGAATTTATGAATATCGGATCGTTTATTTTTATAATAGTTATATTATTTTATTTTTATTAAAAAATATAAAAAAAATCCAACCACTAAAAACCAGGTTAAATTATTCGGTTTCCTGGAATCAATTTTTTTGTTTTTCAACTTGAAAACCGTTAAATCCTGAATTCGTTCGCCGGGTCAACGGGGGCCTAATAGCGAATCACAGTAGCACCAACTTTTATTTGTTGTGATTATGATAATTTGAGTTTTTATAACGTATTGTAATTCAGATATTAATCCCGGATAATTATTTTTATTTAATTTTAACAATTCAAGTTTAGGATTATGATTATCACTTTAAATTTAATTTTCTAGTTCATAACTTTGATTATTGATTTATTTTTTAATGAATAAGTAAAAACAATAAAATGACAAATAAAATCATAAGTTAAATCGTCAACAACGATCTTTGCATTAATCTCAATTATAAAAATACTTTATATTAAAATATATGAGTTGTCAAAGAATCTCTTTTAAGTGTTTGTTTGACAATATCTTTCAAAAAGTTTTTTGAAAAAAAATAATTTTTTTTTACTTTTAAATTAAATTATTTTTTTTTGTGTTTTTTAAATTATATTGATGTGTTGTTGTCAAAAAATAATTTTAAAAAAAATATATTATTTTAATGTATTTTTAAACAAAAAAAAATATTTTTTAAAAAACAATCTTAAATTATAAAGCTAGTAGCTCTACAATCATTTTCCCCACCTTATTAGTCGATTAAATGCTTAGATATTTTAAGGATGTCATTGCCAGAAGATTCTCCCATGAAAACCTTACCATATCAAATACAATCGGCTTCCTTAGCTAAGCATTCTAAAAAAATATTAGGGGGTTGATTTATCTCTAACAAATTTATTCACAACAAGCATAATAAAATTGTTGTCATAGGTTATGGTTGTAAAATTCATCAATTTGACATATGAAAACTTTCAAAACCACACCTCGCAATAAAAAACAATGTTTATCATTTTCTGAACTTAAGTCGAGGTCCCTCTGCCCCTCTCCAAAGTGCAATAAGATGACCATGAATTCCTCATATATCCTTAATATAAAACATGTCTTTAAATTATCTTATGCATATCCATGTAAAATTGAAAGTCTTATTAAATTTATAATGAAATCCCTAAAATCCTTTTGTTTATCTCTTTATATATATATATATATATATATATATATATAAATGAGCTTACGCAGAGTTTGAACAACTCACAGATTGTTGAATCCTCAACAGATCCAGCTAATGCAATTCATGGCTCATAGCTCATGGTAAGCCTGGTTTTCAAGTCCTGTCATTATTGATTTATTGGTGACTGTAGTCAAACTCTCATGAAAAGAAAGAAATTCAATCAATGAAATGATTATCATCCATATTTATACCCTCCAAGATTGATGACATGTAACTCGTTTGTTTGTTTTTTTTTCTTGTCATTTATTAATCGGGGGCCTGATCTTTTGAGCCCAATCTTTAGATTTTATGTTTATGCATCCAACTTCTTATTCATATCTTTTGTAAACTTATTATAACCTTTAAATTTTCTCCTATTATATGATACCTACATTCACATGGAGATGGTTACTATTGATTTAGCGTTGATATGATTTTGGAATGATAATGATTTTTCATCTTTCATAAAAAGGGTTTGTTGTGCACCACCATTAGTTGTAAGCATAATATCCTTAAGCCATTTACTGTCATCTTCCCCCATAATCCTTCTCGGTGCCACCCTCATCCATGCACCTCGACCCTTTACTACATCCTCTTCTGATAATTGAAACAACAAGTCATAAAACTTATCTAGATCCTAGTTTGCCACAAATAGAATAAAAAGTAGATAACCTTTCATAACAAAAATATATCAGCGACTAGTCTTTTTCTTCTGAATGTATCTTTTTTTTATCTCTTCAATAGAAATCGGACATCTACCATTAGTCTAACACACATTGATCTCCTCCATACATCATACTCTATGTATTGACCAAATAAATTTTCAGTTTTTTTGTTGATACTTTTTGACATATAGTTGACTAGTATGTCATAATTTTGAACCCTAAACTCTACATGATTAAGTAGGACTTGTATTCTTCTCGCAACCATTGCATAATCAACAAATGGTTATCAAATGTCTATGGTGCACCCTCAATAGCACAATCCAAATCAATTTGATGAAAGAACTATAATAGATAGTTTCACATTCAGTTTCTTCATGCTCTTACCTCTCTCTGGCTCCACAAGCTTTCTATTTTGGTTTTTCATTGTATTGAAACTAATTCCTTTATCCGTGAGAAATCTTCCAGCCAAGCACATGTTATATGACTGAGTTCCTTTCTTAGCCCTAACTCTTTCAAGTACCAGTTCCTTCACTTCATCTTTTATAAAAGAAAGCTTTTCAAAACTAGTCTTCATGGAATCAAAACAATGGAACTTCAATCCTTTGCCCTATGAGCAAAACAATAACATGTAACTCCGAGCAAGATTTTTTACCCTCTCAATAATATAGAAATTTATCTGCTATCAATGTGCCATCAAAGTCAAACAAGGTAAAAAGAGGAGCAAAACACCAATTCCTTTATTTAGTATTTTGATACAATTTAAATATAATAATTTTATACTTATTTTGTTTTAATTTTTTTACTTTACTCTAGATTGATTAATTAAATATAATAAAAAATAAAAAATCTTTGTTAATAATAAATAAAATCACCACTGGTAAACATACGACCAACCAATTGGTAATTGGCTATATCTCGGGTGAAATAAATAAAGCTCGGTTAACAAGCATGGTAAACTCGTGCAGACAGATGAATAGCAGCAGCATTGTAACCCAAGAATAACCTATGCTTCTCATCTCTGGCCACTTTTTTTGCATCTGCAGATAGTAGAAAAAAATTAAAACCACAGCCCCTGTAAAAAATTATCTGGAAATGATGACCCGTGATGGCAATGATCTATTGTATTTCCCTGGTTGGAATGGCGTGTTCTTAGTTTCCAGTTAGACAGGGATGCAGAGAGCTATTAGTGTCAGTCATGGATGCAAGGAGCTCGTCCAGCTTAATAAGCCTCTATCCGTGGTCATTTTGTGATCAGTGTCTTCCCAGAAAATTGGAGTGAATATTTGATTTATCCTGAACATTTTTCACTGCGAGAGCTGGGAATATTACTAGAAGTTCAAATTAATTACCAGTTACAATGCAGACAATCACAGCACAACAGAAAAAAGTGATATAACAGAGAGATGTTAAGCTCACCTAAAAGTTCATGCTGATAGGTGAGGTTTTATAATATAATTTATATTATTCTCTAACAAGTGGTAGAGATTTGAAGTTTTGAAGCATACCAGGAAAATTCTCAAAATTTTGCTCAGAAATTGTCAGTTTACAACATCAAGAAACTGACCTTAATCATCATATTAACAAGGATGCATCTTAATAAGAAAGTTTACGCCACAAATAGAGAGAATAACTCGTCGGCGCAGCTTCTACAGGGGGCGAGTAACAAATCCTCTGTCTACCATCTTTTCTACCAGTTCTTCATGCTTCTTTAACTGTCCTCCTTTCCTAAGCTGCTGAAGAACCATGTCATAAACCGGCAGACTAGGTCTCAAGCACTTCTCATCAATCATCTCTCTAAAGAATTTGTAAGCATTATTCCAGTGCCCCATTCCACAATACATTGTGATCAACACCTTGTAGGTATTCACGTTAGGCTCAATTTTATTCTCATCCATTTCTTTCTTCAGCTTGAGAACCATATCAGTCGATTTCGATGCAACAAACATTTTCATCAAGGTGTTATAAGTCACCGTATTAGCCTCGCAATTCAACTCTTTCATCTTTTTATACATCCTGTGAGCTGCATTCACATCCCCTAACTTTGCAATACACCCAAATAAAGTATTAAAAGTAGACGCATTTGGAGCACAACCTTTCTTAGCCATCAAACCAATCACCTTAATTGCACCCTCAAGATTCTCATCCTTGCAGTGAGTTTCTATAAGAAAATTATACGTAACCGTATCAGGCTCACACCCAAGCCTCTTCATTTGATTATAAACTTGCAAAACCTTCTCCGTCCTTCCTGCTTTAACGTGTATCCTCATCAAACTATTGTAAGTTATCGAATTTGGCTGACACCCGGCATCAAGCATCTCTGCAAAAACATCATGAGCACGCGTAATTTGCCCGCACCTGCACAACGAATCAATAACAATACTATACGTATACACATTTGGTTTAATCCCAGCCACTTTCATCTCCCCAAACACCCTCTCTGCCTCCGATATATTCCCAGCACGACACCATCCTCGAACCAAATTCGTGTACACAATAACATCAGGCTCAAACTTATGCTTTAAACTATCAAAAAAACCCTGAGCTTCACTAGCTCTTCGTTTCCTACACAAAATACTAATCAAAATCGAAAACGCAATCTTGTCAGGCTTACAATTATAATCCTCCATACGATTAAAAGCATGTATCGCCTCCGCAGCCAAACCCGCCCTAACATACCTTCTCATAAGAATCGAGAACGTCTCCACAGTAATTTCCACACCTCTAGCTTTCATTAAATCAATAACATGCCAAGCTAAATCAAACATCCTTACCTTACCAGCAAAATCCAACATTTCGTTGAAAGCCTCAGGGGATTTATCAAACCCGTCCTGGTTGCTAGCCCAGTTGAAGAAAGCAAGGACTTGTGGGACGGGGATACCATGACGGACCCCACCGGATTGTTCAATGACGTGTCGGATGATAGAGGGGGAGATGGAATGGACGGTGGAAATGGTTTGTGAGAAATCAAGGGAGAGAGATGGGATTGTGTAGGTGGGGTCAGGTGACAGGGTTTTGTTGGCGCTGTTGCGGTGGTGGTCTTTGATAAGGGAGTGAAGTTTCTCAGCTACGGAGGTTTCTTCGGCAGATAGTGGGGTTTTAGGGGTTTTTGATGGTATGTTCTTCGTCGTCATTTGAGTCGTCTTCGAGGAGGATAGAGTCTGAGGTTGTAAGAGGAGAGGAAGAAAAGGGTTTGAGGAGGTGAGGCGAGAGTGAGTGAGGAAAACGGAGCTTTGTTTGGAGTAAAGCCATCGGTGACTATGGCTGCTTTGAGAAATAGAAAGGCTTGAAGAAGAAGCAGAGACGAAAGAAATTAGGTTTATAGTCTAAACGACAGATTTGGTCCAACTGTGTGCATATTTTATCGACATACCAATAGCTAGGAAATTAGTCTAGAAATCAATAAATCCGCAAGCCCAAGGGTCTATCTGTTTTCCTTCTAAGGTTGCTAATTGGGCCCCCAAGTAGTCCAGAAATCAATAAACCCACAAGCCCACGGGTCTTTCTGTTTTCCTTCCACAGCTGCTAATTGGGCCTAGACAATGACTCAGTCAAAAACCCTATTTAGTGGGTTTATTCATGTCGATCAAAGCCTATTAAAATAAAATGGAATTATTCTCTTAAAAACAATTAAAAACATAGTATTGGGCTTAATCCCACACATTTTCATGTCTCCAAACACCCTCTCCGCCTCCGAAATATTCCCAGCACAACACCATGCACAGATCAAATTCGTGTACACAAAAACATCAGGCTCAAACTTATCTTTTTAACTATTATTATTATTATTATTATTATAAAGAAAACAAGAGCCTACTTCCATTAAAAAAACAAAATACAATCTACGTAAATGGGTCTCAGTCACCCTAATAATTTAGGAGGTACCCAGTTGGACATTCAAGCCCACCTTAAGTTGCAGACCCAAATTTGCTATAGTCTATCAACACTCATATTTTTTTGAAAAAAAATTATCTTTTTTTATTTACAAATATCCCGTATTCAAAATATTTAGATAATGAAAAGTATCAATACTTTTACATTTTTTAATAAAATAAAATCATATTTTATTATATTTCTTATAATATCCATACAATATATTGAAAGTTTTATATTAATGTTTTTTAAACTAATATGTATAATACTAGCATGAACAACACACTACATAAAGAACAGCACTCGCTTGTTATAAAATCCAATGGATACACTTCTTGTCAGTCACCATGGGATGTATTGGCACGCAATAGGCTGTTAATGTAATTCTCACTCGAGCAGCTTGTACCCTCTTCTTATTCCATGGACCGTATGATCTCTGGGGCTGCTTGGGTCTGTGGGCAAACCCCCCCGCTGCCCACAAATAAATTTGCCCACCTGACCAAAACATTTCGATAATTTTTCTCATCTACAAAGTCAAAGTTTTTTGTGCCCATAGGAAATTCAATTGTATAATATATAAATACCATAGACCCGAAGGACCTTCTGCATGTGTTTGGCTTCACTGATGAAAGAAAATCAAACCTTATTTTACAATAAGTCAATGCTGACGTACAACGTACAACCGTATCCACCAATTGCCATCAACCATTCATATTGAAGGAGATCCTAATGACCCGTTTTTGTTGATTATCGTGGATATATATCTTCTGTATATCTTGATTAATTTTATAAATCTTAAAATTAATGATTATATAAATTTTTAATAATTATCATATTAATAATTATAAAATTTAAACCTGAAATTATAAGAAAAACAAATCATTAGTCTCAAATTCTTACTAATAATCTCCGGTAAAAAAATTGGTTTTAAAAATAATCGTGGGCTCGTGGCAAGTTTTAGTATTTTATTCTACCAACTCTCCTGCCCTGTGGATTAGGATGGATAGAATTTGGTATATTTATAATGGTGTCGTGGTAGAAGGAAAAAAATACAATGTTTTTCTATATTAATATATTAAAATCATTAAAAAAAAACATTTACAAGGGTCAATTTGATTATTTTTCAAATAAGAACAATTTTGAAAACATAAGCGAAACGATTCTTGATTTATTAAGGTAGCTATTAGTTATGTTCTCGCAGACACGAGGAATGAATATAACTAAGACATAATATTTGTCCCTAAAATCATTTCAAAAACATATTTTTTTTATATTTTATTTTTATCCCTTTAACTAAACTTGATTTTTTATTTATTAATTTTATATATGTTTTCTTTATCCCAGTACACTAAAACGAACACAAGTAGGTGAGTTTTCAATGTTCAATGTCATCTTTTAAGTTCATCAAGTCTACGATTATGGATTAGTTTTGACAATTACAAACAATATCACTGGCAGCCTTCGAAACTTACCGGTTCTTGCCGAACACAGTTTCCCCCACCTTAATTTTATTATTTTACTTATCCTATGTAAGCGTCACGTTTAACATGGGTCGGCAATTGACCAAGCAAATGAATGGAGACAGATCAGTGTATCAAATAGAATGAATTTAACTTATCAGGAAATCTTCACAGTCAGATAAGCTGTATTAATATTAGATTCTGATGGGCAAAAATGGTTTGCTGAGTCCCACCTCTTTACTCCAACCAAACCCTGTTCATCTCTCAAATAGGACAAGACAGGGTCAAGACTTAAGACAAAAACCTAGGTAGCACACAAATTTATAAAGCCGAGTAGGGTTGAGAGATTGAAAATCTTGTATCAGAAATGGAGAAAGTAGCAGCAGCATCACCAAAAATGATCCTGAGATTTATACCAAAAGTTGTTTCTGCAGTCAACTTCCATAACCTTACAGTTAGCCCAGGTAGAGATAAGAGATCAGAAAACACACACAGGCATAAAGCCATTGCAGGCAAAGGACTTAATCCTGTCAGGTCGTTAATCCCAGCTGCAGCGAGAAGACGGCCGAAGAATGAGAGCCAAGAAGAACCCACCTCGCCAAAGGTCTCATGTATTGGTCAGATCAAGCACGAGAAGATGACGAACAAAGGACAAATCAAGCGCGTTTCATGGCTCCCTCAAGAAGCAAAAGCCTGTGTCACAGCAGACTCCACACCAGGTAAAGAAGCATGCGTCAAAACTTATGAGGATCTTTACTGGATCAAAAGCAGGGAGGGGATCTAATGTTTCTGGTGGAGAAAAGCCAAAACTTCCTGAAAAAACACCTTCATTAAGTCAAATGAAGAGGTTTGCCAGTGGTCGTGATACTTTGGCTGGTTTTGACTGGACCGCTCATCAGATTGCACCTGTGGAATTTGATCACAGCGATTATTATTCTGATGAGGAGAAGGTAGATCGTTTCGAAGAAGAGGAACACGAAGAGGTTATCATTCCTTTCTCGGCACCTATGATGGTGGGTGGAGGGGTAGATTTGCTACCAAGGAAAGAAATTAACCTCTGGAAGAAAAGAACCATAAATCCACCTAGCCCTCTTCAATTGAGATCCAATATGGCTCGAGGAAATTAATTGGCTGTACTTATTTGTTGAAGCTTGTAAATATGTTTTCCCTTTGCTTTTGTTAAATCTCAAATGCTTCTAGAAAGCAGAGATGGCATGTGTAAGATAGGTGCGATTACAATGAATTTTGTACATATTTTTGCCTCCAACTCTCAGAAAAACTTATTTTTGCCTTCAACTATCATAAAACTTTGTTTAATATAAACATAAAATTCCTTATAAACCTCCATTTTCAGACCTCAACGCATAAACTGCCTCAGTGTCAGGCAAAACAAAACGCCTTCTAGCTCTAACCCCCGTGAATAAGTAGAATTTTCAAACTACAGGTGGAGTGCTACATATTCTTCATAAAAAATTGAAAAGCTGCACACAATTTAGGAAGCTGCCTCAACTGGAAATGCAACTGGATCTGGATTTCTAATTATTTAATGATTACTCGAAATGTGATTGTCTTATTAAACATACTGATATTTCAGTGTCTAATGATAGAATATTTTGAGCATATCCAGAGTTATCAAGATAAACAACCATTGCTCAGACTGACGTGGGACGCAGCTGCCACTTAAATAAAACTTGTTCTAACCTCCAATAAGATTATGCCACATAAGTAAAAGATAACCCTCGTCTACGAGGTGCCAGTCCGTTCTATTAACCACGTGTAATAATTTCTCCATCATCCATGGACTCCTCAATCCTCGACATAGAAATTCATTATTCCATATTTGCCAAATTGGTTTCCAATGGAGAGCAATATTCTAACCAAATTCAAGTACTATACTGCGTAGCCTGTGCTCTCTATTATATGTAGGGAAAACAAACCTTTACTGCCTTCAAAATGCCCAAAAAACAGGGGAAAGGGATGAGGAAGAACAACGAAATTCAACGAACTTCATGATTAGCCAGGCAGCAATCACCATTGCAGAGCAAATGCAGTAACTACAAATCAAAATTAAGACGAGGCATCCCCAGTTGAAAAATGATTATCTAACATCATGTTATCGATTTTCTGGATAGGTTTCAGCTAGCATTCTACTGTTGGAGAATCATCTTTTAGGCTCATTTTTCTGTTAACTGGAGTAAATTGGCAGGGCATTTTGCTTACACATCATAAAGACAAAGATGATGCATTTCTTCAAGCTCATTGCCTGAGTTAATTCTGGGAAACAAATTAGGCAAATTCCACGTTCAAGACCAAAAGATGAAAAAAAGGGCACGGATATAAAACTAATTGATGATAGCCAACAATGTATATAATACCACTAGACATGGAGTTCCTCGACAGAAGCCATGTCAGAATACCACAGGTGGAATCGAGTTCGAGGGCTTTTTACTTCTATGGCTACATGTATTTTCCCTGTCTGAATTTGTTGGACACCTCATGGTTTTGATAACTCAATTTTATCTATCCAATTTCAGCTCCTTAAAAATGATTTTTTTTTTTGAAATTATACTCTAGTAGGTGACACGAACTCCTTGGTATCTAAGAATTTCTCCAATAAGTTCTCCTTTGCCAGATCCTACATACCTTCCACAAATCTTACCATCTCTGATGAACAAGAAAGTAGGCACCTCAACAACGTCCATGTCCTTCAAAAACTGCATGCAGCTTTCATTCTCGTCACCGTTCATGCGCGCAAAAACCACAGTATCAGACATCTGCCTTGACAGCTTAATCACCGTTGGGTAAACCTTCACGCATGGCCCACAATGCTTCAACCCCACATCAAGAACAATCAGCTTGTGATCAGCTTTATGATCATCAATCAACTTCTCCACGTCTTCTCTGCGATGCAGCTGCACGACGGCAGAGTGATTATCACCGTAGTATAAAACATCTCCCACCAGCGTATCTTGGGTAATCCCTTTTTCTTCATGAATCTTCTCCATGTTCTTGTAGAAGCTAAAGTGTGGAACTTTTTCTATTTTCTCTCTCTTGCAAAGCTCTCTAGTCTTCTCTGATTCATCTCCCATCACAAGAAGAAAATCTACATCGTTGCAGGTTCTGCTGAGGTCTACCATAAAAGGGTAGATTTGACTGCTATGGTAACTGTGGCTTGCTGCATATTCTACAACAACAAGCTTGTTTTTTGCAGTTTTAAGTGCTTCATCGAACTCCTCTACGCAGTGAATTTTCTGTACTTTTTCATCGTTAATGGGTTTTTTGGTCTCGGGGGCAGCTGTAGCCTTTGTCATAGAGAGTGTTCTTCTAGTAACAAGTTTTGCTGCTAGGGATTTAACTTCTTTGGTAACAAAGGGTACTAAGAAGGAACTGTGCAAACAAGTAGGGCTTAATCTGGGGGAGTTTGAAAGAGACGATGGTGGTTTTGATAAAAAATTTGTTATGGCAGCCATGGAAAGAAGCTTGTGGAGAAAAGATCTAGGCAATTGGGAACCTGAGAGGAGCTAAGCACAAATCAAAATGGAGATGAGAGCTGAGGAATTATCATGATAATCTCAGCAACCATCAATGGTATCCACACATTTGTTTTGTGATTCCTATTATCCACACAGTGGCGGCGTTAGATTTTTATGACACTTCTCTCTCTCAATTTAAGTCTTTTAGCATATTCCTTTCCTCCTGGTCAGAAGATCACTGACAATGCTAATAACTAGTTGGGCTTCAATTAAAAGGTATAATAAATGGATCTCTGCATTGAAGATCCACAGCTGTTTGGGTTAGATGAGTTGGGCTAAAGCTTTGCAGCTACTGCCCAGTTTCTTTGTCATTTTTCGACGGGGGCCGGAACATCGGCAACGGGGTTCGGACGGCAGAAACAAAACGAAAATGTAAATGTCTGGCTTGTTTCTGATTGTGTCAGTCCTGCACTTGAGCTGAGAAAGCACAATCACTCTTCCGTTTCGAGACTTGAGAGTATGACAATTCTCTTTTCTTCGTGTGGTTTGGTCTTCCACGGCTACTCATAACTAATTAATTGAATATTTGAAAATATGGTTTAAGTTGATTTTGAAAAGTATTTTTTTTATTCAGAAAAAAATTATTTTAAATATTAACACTTCAAAATGATCTAACAATACTAAAAAATTTTAATCTGAAATAAAAAAAATTTCAAATACACAGTTGTCAAAAATGACAAAAGTCTACAAGGAACTTGCACATCCTGTGAAGTGTCAGCTGCATTTCATGCCTAAGCATCCATTTGGCACGGCATCTATTGGTTGGAATTATAAATCTCAAACTCGGCACGGGTAGCTCAACGGGTCGGCTTGGCGATTCAACAATATCAAAATCTGACTCGTGCTGGGATTGATTGTTGACCTGAAATCTTAGTGATCTGAGTGACACGGCTATTTAATTCACGACTCTAAATTTGCTGTGATTATTAACATTTTCAAATTCAAAACTATATGTAAAATTTGCCAGATTAATTAAACATTTCCAGTCTAGAAGAAAAGATAATTTATGAACTTTAATAAAAAAATTAAAAAACATTTCAAGATCCATAGATGCAAAGTGTGGCTGTCCCATGTCTACAAACTAGTCACAACATGACAAAAGACAAAAAGCTGAACTAAGTTGGAGGAATCCTGGGTTGGAAAGCAAACTGACAACACAAGAAAAGTCACGATCCAGCGCTGGCTGGCCACTTACAGTTTATTTTCTATTGCGAAAGTGCCTTTTTTCTCTCCATGTGCGCCCAGTGTCCTCTCTCTTGTTCTCACATGCACTTAAATCCTCAGCAAATCTCGCCATTAAATCTCCTCCATTAACCCAAAATTTATTTAAATAAAAGTTGAAACAGAGAAATCAAGTGAGAAAAAAAATAGAAAATCTAGACAACGATAATCTTGACCTTTGGATTCTTCACCATCACATGATAACAGTTGAGAAAAAAACCAACATCCAGCCATGAAATTTAAGAACAAAAATACAAAGATGAGAGGATTTAACTAAGGAAAAAAACCCTAAAATGAAGAGGAGAAAAGAACTAAAGAGTCACAAAGGAGGAGAACATGAGTTACTAAAACATAAAAATACCAGGGGATGTTTGATTAATACTAATCAATCAGATTACAGACTAAGAACTTGAGATTTCTTCTGTCTTCTCAGGTTTTCTGCAGAGAATCATATGCATAGGAGAGAAAATCCCAGTATCACCACCCCTAGTAAGATAATCAGCCGTCTTAAAAAGCATTTCGTGAACATCAACAGTCCCTTTCGGAGCAATCCCCAGAGCAGAAAGTATTGTTACAACAATGTGATTCCTCCAGTAAGCAATCCTTCCCATCTTAAGCCTGGTCCACCATGGTTGCGCTGGTGGTTTAGCCAAGTCTTTCTCCTTCACAACTTCGAATCCTACCTTCCTCGCTGTCTCTGCAATATCAGTATAGTTTCTTAGCCCGGGTAAAGCATCGCCTCTTTCAATACCTTGAATAACCTCCACTTGTTCAGGATCGGAAGACTTGAACTTATCGGTTGTGACCCATTCGTAGGACACGTAAAGTGATCCAGGCTTCAAGACCCTAAATATCTCTGCATAAACCTCCTCTAGTTTCGGCGCGTGACATGTCGCTTCGATCGAGTAAGCTCCGTCGAAGCTGTTCTCCGGGAACGGCATCTCAAGGAAATTCCCTTGAACAACTTCACAGAGGGAATCCAACCCAGCTTTCTTGTTGTGCATACGCGCACGATTCACTTGATAATCGTTGATTGTGATGCCGACCACCTTAGCGCGTGAATGAGCAGCGATAGCACGCATAGGACCACCAACGCCGCATCCGACATCCAGGATTCGATCCCCGGGCTTGACATTAATCAGATCCACGGCCATCTGTTCGTGTAGGCGCGTGGCTTCAAGGTGGGACTTTCCGGGGATGGATGGAGAGAAATGGAAGGACTGGCCCCATCCCCACTCGTAAATATCAGTGACTAGATTGTAAAATGTGTCAACGAAATCAGGGACCTTTTCAGCTGTTTCGATCTCTTTGGGGCGGCGGAAAAAAGACCAGTATTGTTTGTAGTTATCTTGGACCTTCTCGGCTGAGATGGAGCCACCGGAGAGATCTACAGCCCGCTTTCCCCTCTGCTCGGCCGGACCGAGAATGCAAACGAACCAGTATATGCCACCTGCTATGAGCGCTCCTGTGCAGAAGAGGGCGAGAGAGTCCATGAGTGAGTGTGAGAGGGTCTCTAGGGATCTTACGTTTCCCTTTTCTTTATCAGGTTTTAAGGGAGTTGTGAGGGTATTTCAATGCCTCGTGGACTCGAGAGTGCACGCGCGTTGCGCGTGTTTGAGACCATTCAACAAGAAGACGTGGAAAGGTGAGGAACTTGATTGAGATGATGCTGTAATTTGAAAATTGAAATTGCTTAATTTTACTGCATGTCCCTCGTATTTTTCTTGATTTAATTAGCTGTCACTTTTTTTGAAAAAAAAATTAAGGATATGAAATGGGTGGATCCAGGTGCGAGGCGATGATATCTTGGATTTTTTTGCTTTAAGTGTCATTTTAATACTATGGTTGAGTTCATTTTTTAGATTATTTTTTTATTTAAAAATATATTAAAATGATATATATTTTTTTGTGTTTTTTTAAATTAGTTTTAACATCAATAAATATAAATATTAGTATTTATACCATTTTGGATCTTACTTAGTTTTTTTCTGGTTAATCATATCATAAATAGAGCCCTCGAGTCATTCTGGATTTAGTGCATTTTGAAAATTTAATAGATTTTTTTTAAAATGAATTTTATTTAAAAATAAATTAAAATAATATTTTTTTTATTTTTAAAAATTATTTTAATATCCGCATGAGAAATTAATCTAAAAATATTAAAATATTTAATTTAAAATAAAAAATAAAATAAAATTTCTCAAAATTTTTCAAATTGTTTTTTTTTGGAAACACAAGAACTTAATCAAGATAATATTTAAACTAGCTAAAAAAATTAATTATGTTGGGTCTTGAGTTGATTTGCCTGGGTAATATCAATTTTAATGATTATAGCATTAATTTCAATTAATGAATAAAAAACAACTTTCCTATTGGTTAATTATTGAAAGCCAATACATTTTAATGAAAATAACAAAAATGAAAATGAAAACACATGAACGTTCATGAACAAGGAGTTTTATCAACCAAGAAGAACATATTAATTATTATTTTTTAAAGGATAGAAAAAGAGAGTTAGAGTAATGAAACACACAATTTATATTTAAATCAAATCACGTACTGAATTCAACTTGTAAACAAATTTGAACTCAAATGATAATTTTGGTATAATTTATATGATATAGATAAAATATCAAACCACGTAATTATATTTAATTATATTATTTGAAATGTATGTGAAAACTAATTGAATTAACAACCTTCACTATTCTTTCATTAATTTATAAATCATTTATGGATAACGATAAATTTTCAATTTATATTTTCATCTTTTTGTGGGTAGAAAATTAACTACTTATTTTATACTAGTTATTTCATTGAAACCTACTAAATAGATAAATTTATATCCATTTAAAATTTATATATTTTATAGAAAACTTGCATTTCGTAAAATTTCTATACAGATTTATTATTTTATCTAAATTTATGTTATAATAAAAAAAATCATACATAATTATTTTTTTTTACGTTGAAAAAAATATGGTTCCACTTGCGACGAAACACGGGTGTCATAGCTAGTGTGTGTGTGTGTCTATATATATATATATATATATATATATATATATATATATATATATATATATATATATATATATTATTATCATTTTTAGCGAGTCAATAATTTTATTTTTATTCATTTCTGAGTTCATCTTAATGTTTTTAGTTGAATTCAAAAAATAATTAATAAAATAATTTTAGTTTTTTTTTAAAAAATTTGGTGTTTATTCAGAAACACATGATTGCATTGAGATTTGATTTACAATATTGCTGTTTCAGGAATAAAATACTGCCGATATTTCCTAAGCGACCGAATCAAGGATGTGATTCGCAGAACCTTTGCAACTGCCCATACCTTTTCTCACGTGCCTTCGTAGCATGTTTGACATTGTTAATTGCTATCGAAGGCATATATTTATGTTGATTCTGGGTGTCCTGCGTTTAAAATATTGCCGAAGGTTTTCTACCGAGTACATTGTCATGTGTTTTATGTTTTCGGATCTTGTGTTTCTCTCGACAGCTGTGGCTTAGTGTTCTGTCTCGTCGAGCTGTCGTCCAGCTACACCACAGCGACACGTGGACAATCTTCATGACATGGAATAAACAGCACATCAACAGTTAATCCGGTGATTTCTTTCGTGCTGGATTTTAAATTTATTTTATAGATCACATTCATCTGTAGATCAACTCAACCCAACTAATCAAACCTCGATCATGGGAAACATCTAATGGACGAATTATGTTCATCAACGGCTTAAAATAATATCATCATTGGTTCTTCGATCTCTTCTAAGACTATTGTTTATGACCTTACTAGTGACTAAAACTTTCCTACTGCCTCAGTTTTTTATTCTCATGGTGTCCCTAACTCTATTATTTAGCACCAACATCTTGGTCACCCTTTTTATTTCATGTATTTTGAAAACTTTATATATTTTTAATCAACATTTGACTTGTGATATTTATGATAGAGGAAAACACACTTATTTATCTTTTTCTTTGTACAAATAAGAGCATATTTTGTTTTAATAGGATTTATTGTGATATATAGGATGACTATCTTGTCGTTTCGTTTCATATTAAGGTGCACACTATTTTTTAACAATCATGGATGACTATTAATATACTACATGGTTCAATCTCATGCACATGAAATTTGATACTACTGTTTGTCTTAATTTTTTTATGTTATGGTTAAAATTCAATTCAATTTTACTATTCAACATATGCACATTGATAATGGTAAAAAATTTCGCCAAATAAATTTCAAACCTTTTTTCATGATCATGACATTTTTCACAAGCTAAACTTGTCACTATTAGATGTGTTATTGAAATGGTTAGGGCTCATAAATTGACATTTTTTTCAGTTGAATATTAACAATACTTTTCTCCATATAAACCTTGATAAGAAAGTTTATATGACTTTATTACCATGTTGCTGCACACAAGATAAGGCTCGTGTTTATTGTTTTCAAAAATTAATTCATGGCCTCAAACAAGCCTCTTACAACCAGTTTCTTTAATATATTTATTCTACTTGTTGAGGGTTTCACCTAATCTAAGGCTAATCACTTTCTCTTCAAACGCTTTTGAGGTCAGTCTTATAGTTTTATACATGTTTATGTTGATGATATCTCTTGGTAGACAATGATTTCTATGATATTAACAGTTTCAAGACCATATTTGCATATCATTTTAAAATCAAGGATCTTGGCAAAATGAAACTCACTCTCTCGCTGGTATATCCTTTAACTACCACAAATATATTATTGACATCCTTGTTGATAGTTGTAATCTTGGTGCTCCTCCTACTAACTTTTTATGAACAAAATCTCAAGCTTAATAATACATATGATGATATTCTCTCTAATCCAAGCTCCTTCCGATGACTTACTGGACATTTGATATAGCTTACCACCATTCGTTCTGACATTGTGTGTTCCGATAAATGTTTTAATGCAATTTATGCATTAGTTGAGACAATTATACTATGATGTTGTTGTATATATTTTTCTTATATCAAGACCACTCCGAGTCAAGACTTATCTTTTTCCACCATCAACATTTTTCAAGTCCTGATTTATTCAGATTCAGACGAGGATAATTATCCACTCACTCAACCCTCTAATATTGGTTTTCTTCATTTAACGTGCCACAAATCTATTGTCTTTGAGCATTCAGAAGCAACATACAGTCTCTCACTCTTCTGCTTAAGCTAAGTATTATATTTTTACTTCCACTACTAGTGAACTTACATGACTCCAAGGAGTTGGCCCAACGGTGGAAGCTTGGGACCTGTGTGGGGGTACTCCTCCCAGGTCCTGGGTTCGAAACCTGAGGGAGCAAACTTCTTCTTGGAGTCATCGTCCCCGAGGTGGTGGCCCAGCCCCTCCTCGTAAGAGCCTGGGACAGCCAGAGGTTTACGCATGCCCTGGACCCACAAAGTGCGCTTTCCGGGTTATGTGGTTCCCCCATTCCGCAAGGATATCAAAAAAAAAAAAAAAACTTACATGACTCAAATCTCTTTTACATGATCTTGGTGTCCACCATTCACAATCAATGCTCTTATATTGTGACAACTAAGCGACTCTTCACACTCTTAAGAATCTTATTTTCCACGAATATACAAAAACATATATAAAATGATTGTCATGTTGTTCATGAAAAGTTACGAGCTGATCTCATTATCACCAAACACATACCTGTCATAGTGAGCCTGCATATCGTATTTTCCCTCCTTTTGTTGTACAGTGGATCAAAGCTATTATGAAATGCATATTCGGGATCATATTAGATTTTGAGAATCTGTTAAATGTTTTTTTCAAAGTGTTTTTTTTTTAGAAATGCATCAAAATAATTTTTTTAATTAAAATTTATTTTTAACATCAACACATCAAAACAATAAAAAAAAACACATAAAAAATAATTTTAAACTTAAAAAATTATTAACTTTAAAACTACTGCTGAACTAAAACACCACCACAAGCTGGAAAGAATTGCAAGTAGTTAGACTGTAGCTTTATGGTTTTGGACAGTGGGAGCTGCTCGGCACCAACGAGGAAGCTTCTTTTTGAAACGATGCTCTCTCCTCTGTCCCTTGGCACTTTCGTTTAACGAAAAAAATCGGTCCCAGAAAGATACATTTGTGGCTTTTGAATCTGGATCCTCTTTGCCTTTTCCTCTCCTGCAAATTCCCGGGACTTTCCACAATTCTTTTCAAGACGTTACAAGCTCAAGTCTTTTTCATGAAATTGTATGAGCTAATTATAAAGATCCTGAATTTGCATTTCCTTGGAACGTTGCTCATATTCTTAGATGGATGAGATTTTTGTGTACTAAAATCATATAATAGGTTAAATACAATAAATCCCGTATCATTACTTGTCGTTGCAAGTTTATGTAATAATGTGATTGGGTCAGACGAAGTGTAATAATTTAATATGTTACAGCATGTTGTCATATTTTGAGAAAAAAATCTCGAAAATCACAAAATAACAATGGACAACCATCGAAGATGGTTAGGAAATTCAACTCATGCATCCGGTCGACCCCACACGGCTGCTGCTCGGAAGTATTTACGAGATTCAATCGATGAATTATTGGATGTATAGATGAGTGCATAGACAAGAGACATTCATGTTTCGAAGCACGAAAGTTTTGTCGTCTTGTTTTTCTTCCCCAAGCAATGGGGCCTTGTGTCTTTGTCATACAAAAATTGAGATAACCAGAAATATTCTATCCCAAGTAGATTTTTTTTAAAAAACAACTACTGAAAGTTCTAACTCTATGCTCCGAGTACAATGGTTTTGATACTGTCTGCTACGAGGAACATTGCAGGATTTAACAAACGTAGTGAACATTTTATCAGGAACACTAGAGGGTCTAGGTTAATTTTACCTGGGATCACAGGATATATATATACACACACATTAATTGAACAGAATTATGGTCATGAACAAAAGTCCGTTTTGATTGCAGCAAGTCAAGGCAATGATCATAGTGATCATATATTTGCACCCCATACAGATAATCGAGTACCTTGGTTACAGTGGATTAAAGGGTGTTTGATATTATGTTTTAAAAATGTTTTTAAAAAATAATATTTTTTTTTATTTTGAATTAAAAAAAATTATTATTTTAATATATTTCTAAATAAAAAACAATTTTAAAAATAATATCTATCAAATTCTAAACGATCACTAAATTTCAAAGAGAGTAGATGCTGACGAGAGCCTTCGTCACTGGAAAACAAAGTCTTAGGAGGCCTGCAATGCCCATACACAACACTCGGCCCAAATAGGAAAAAGGGGGTGGGGGAAAATAAGAAAACAAAGGGGGAGGGGGAAAATACGAAAAACTAAAATATATAAGAACAACTAAAGTGGGATACTCACCATCACCCGTAAATCTTGCCATGGAGGAAGATCGATGGGCCATTGCCATCATCGCAACCCATAACACATACTTCGTTAGCATGCTAGAACCTGGACGTGTTTTCAAGCCCTATAATTTTTTCCATCATTACAAACTTGACATGTGGCACTTGATCTTAAAGTCAGTCAACATGATTAACTTAAGAACCTAAGACTTGAAGGGATCACAATCCAAACTACTAATAAGTATACACGACAAACTCTACCATATGTTTCTGGTAAAAAAAAAAATCTCTGTCACTGGTTTCTGATCCAGGAAAGTTTACCTTCTTAGATCCTCGACCCATTTTGGCTTGCTTGCACTCTTATCGATTTTGCACGGTGCATTGCCTAATTGCCCCCCCCGCACCCTCCAAAATGGAATCCTAAATTGAAAGGCTGGGTTTTTTTTTCTTGCATGAACTTGCAAGCAACGCATCACTCACCAGATCATAGGCACACTTCACTTTTACTTACCCTTCCTTTGAAAAATATGAAAGAACAGTGTTACTATAACTTGCACATTGAATTCTTGATAGAGAGAAAAAAAAAAGAATGAACACGATTTTTAACTTGTAGATTATCTCCTTTATACCTTTATGTTTTTTCAGATGAAATTGATTCAGTCTAGTTCAAATAGTATTATCATTTTTTTTACTTTTTGAGGGATTTGAAGTTTAAATATATTTTCTGGTAGTATTTGGTTAGTATCCCAGATATATAAAAAAAGGATAAGAAAGATATAATCTGAAAGCAAAAACTTAAACTAAATATGTGTTTGTAAAGTGATTTTTTATAGTTCAAAACAAAAGGAAAGTATAAAGATTATTTTTTATTAATTTTATCTCTAATATCTGGATTTTATAGCTAAATATTTCCTTATAAAAAAAATGATAAGTGAAATTATATTTGAAAGAGATAAATTATAAGATGCATCATAGTATTTCATAAAAATTACACATGGATTTCAACTTGTGACTGCTTTTGTCCTTACAAACCCAGCCTTCATTTAAATTTTCAAAATTTTGTTACACCAATGTTTTTACATTAGTGGAATAAACTTCACTTTCTCCTACAAATATAAATACGGAAGTGTGTGCTTCACTTGTTCATTACAAGAAAGTCCTTTGCGGCTTTAAGTGTCACTTGAAGGCTCTTTCGGTAGGGAGTAGGTTACTTTCGTTTGCTCCTTCCCTTCCCAGTCTCACTTCGGTTGTTGTCGAGAGATCAGAGAGTGAGAAATGAAAACGTTGTCAGGTTTAAGTCATCTCTTCATGACAATATTTCTGCACAATTTCTCAGCATTTATGGTAATCCCTGCCATTACTGATGTTACAATGTCTGCTCTATGCCCCGGACGAGATGAGTGTTCTCTGGCCATTTACCTAACAGGATTCCAACAAGCGGTATGTTC
Source organism: Salix viminalis (assembly GCA_029228465.1). Classification (NCBI taxonomy): domain Eukaryota; kingdom Viridiplantae; phylum Streptophyta; class Magnoliopsida; order Malpighiales; family Salicaceae; genus Salix; species Salix viminalis. The sequence goes on from CM055430.1 coordinate 7,500,149, forward strand.
TGTCATCCCATGTTTCGGTTTTCTCCCAACATTCTTTGTAATTTCCCCACATCCATCCATCGTTTCTCTGCAGTTCTAGGTCACCATGCATGATTCTGTTCCTTGTTACACATGCACTTAGAAAACCATATCTTTTTTGTTTGCCCATCAATCACTTGCAGGCATAAATAGTTTTTTGTTCAAGTTAAGACCTTGAATTTGTGGTTGATCGAGGTTTCAAGCATATATTCTTCTTGAATCCAAAATCCAGCATCATGCGGCTACAGTAGAGTATAAACCTTTTTAACAAGCATAGGATTGTCTGTCCTCTGTCCCTTCATTCATTTAGGAAATTTCCTTTCAGTTTCAGCGGATAAGAATTTTGGATGTACCTGCTGCTATGCGTGGAGAAACTGCCAACCGCTACTCGCACCCCACTTTTTCACTCTCCCTGTTAATCTGGGTCGATACGGTCAACTTTAGTGTTACCATCTTAACTTAACACGACCAGAAACCCAAGCAAAAAATTTGCTGGACTGAACCATCTGTAACTCAATCTAAAATGGCATCGCTCAAAACTCCCATGTCTAGAAAAATTATTAGGTGTGCCAAACAGCCTCTTAAGAAGCTGTAAGGCATGATGAAGTCTTCAGATTGCCACTGGCCATCACTCTTCAGTTATGGCAAAATCAAGAAAAGAAGAGGTAGAAATAACGGAGCCTTTAAAAAGTTGCTGATTTCCTTGAACTTATTTCTGGAATGGGTGGTGGTTATCATATGTAGACGTTAATTACATTGGCTGTGCTTTAAGTGCATGGTTTCGATAGGATTTGCTACGATGCTTTTGCTTTAGTTTAGTTCTCTTTATGTTTTGAGAGCCTTTGAAAGCAAAGAAGAGAGAGAGAGAGATGGAAAAACTGTCGGCATTCAATCATCTCTTCTTGACTCACTTTCTCTGAATGCTCCATGGCCATAGCTTCCTTCTGGCGTTTCATAAAAAAATGATTCTTTTATTTCTATATATATATATATATATATATATTCTATCTTAAAATATTTATTAAACACGACATTTAAGTAATTAACCATCATTCTAAATCAATTTCCTGGTCCTCGAAAGCTTAGTGAGTTTGTGAAAGCAGGAAAAAAAACTCCACAAGAACGTTGGGTTTGGTTCTCTTAAAAGCCTTTTATCTTTAAATTACTACCACCATTAGTCTTCTTTGAAGTATAGTGACTACATTCGAGGCTTTCCATGATATCAAACTTCTGGTTTAAAATCATGATTTTCCATTTGCTATTTCTCTGGGCTCTGTAATTTTCTCTGTGCGCTAAATCGAGTGGAAAAACAGGCCACAGGAAACAGACCGTTAATTTAGTTTTAATGTACAGTTGTCGGCCGAGGGATTATGATGAGCTACCAAGCAAAAATTTCAGGCTTCTGTCTGCATAAATCAAATTCTATCAATGTCATCGGACGAAACTTCCTTTCGAGCTCTTTCGACCCTGTTAGTTTGTCATCATCGGAAAAAATAAAAAGTTACAAGCGTCTTCTTACCCACGAATATCAACAGCACATGGCCACGCTTTACGCAAAGGAGTGGCGTGCTTTTCTTTTTTTTTTAAAAAAAATAAAATAAAAAAATATAATTTCATAGTAAAATCTCATTTCTTTTTCATTACAGCTCCTCCTTGTCTGCCCTTTTTACACTACCATACCATAGGATCTTAGGTGGCCACTTTGGCCCACTGAATAGTGATCATTGTGGTTATGTCAGCATATTTTGTTGTTTTTCTTTTTAAGAAAAAAATCTCTTGGAAGAAAGAAGCAAGATCGGGTGATCGGAATGTTTGTTTGGTGAACTGTAAAAAGAAAAACATGCATTCAGAATGGAAGTGGGAATCTGTCGAAATCAATAGAGTTGGCTTGTTTTCTGCAGATCATAGGGCTTGGAACGTTGGTGATGATGCCTTTAATCGGGAATATGTCGGACAAGTATGGCCGGAAAGCTCTGCTCACCGTTCCGTTGAGCCTTGCGATAGTTCCCTCAGGTTAGCATCTCCTCCTCTGTTTTTGTCCTTTTCTACTGTCAAGTTTCAATCAGTAAACAATCACTTGGTCCCTGTAGTCCCACGAGAGATTCTTCTGAACTTACAGTGTCACAAACGAGCAGAGCTTGTTTTTGCAGTTTAATCTATTTGATTAAGTTAATATTGTGATGATATTAAAAATATATTTGCAAAAACACACTGTAATTCGTTGCCAAACACACAATAAAAATAAATAGATTTAAATCCATGTTACTGCGTGTGCTATTTAAATCCATGTTTTTGTAATAATAATAATAAAAATTAAAAATAAAAACAAGCCACTTTCATAATTTTCTAATTTTCTTAGAGAATATTGCAGGAATTGCACTTAACCAGGTATTAAAATATTTATTGCAGCCATATTGGCCTACAGCAGAACGAGGAACTTCTTTTATGCGTACTTTGTCGTCAAGACTCTCATTGCCATGGTATGCGAGGGAAGCGTCCCATGCCTTGCCCTCGCCTATGTGGTAAAACACCCTTTCTCTTTCTTTCTTGTGATACTAGCAATTTGAAATATTTATACTTTTTTATTTATTTTCCATCAAGAAATTATAAAAAATAAAAATAAAATCTCTTTTTCTCCCCTTACTTGTTAGTTAGGGTTTAATTTTAGGTAGCATAGAATATTAAAAAGTCCTAACTAATGAATAACATAAATATAAGCTTACTAGTTAATTAGTTGGTTGGTTTTATTATTTTTTTTAAGAAAATCAATACACTGATATGACTCCATATCTTTTATATAAACTTTACAAGTCTTTAACATGTATTTAAATTGTGTCTATTATATCATCATCAAATTGTGTCTATCACACTTTGTTCATTTGCTGGTTTGGTCAGCACTGGATATTGTCTTAACGAGACTTGTCTTAAACTACAGGCAGACAATGTTCCCGAGGGTCGGCGAGCATCGGCGTTTGGGATTCTTTCAGGCATCGCATCCTCCGCTTTCGTATGCGGAAACCTTTCCACTCGTTTCCTCTCCACCGCCTCCACCTTCCAGGTATGGACGTTCAACCTCTCTCCCTCTTCGCCTCTGTTTTGGTTTCTTAAAATTCTTTTTTCACAATTTTTTATCAGGTTTCTGCCTCAGTAGCAATCGCATCTCTGGTGTACATGAGGGTTTTTCTCCAGGATTCCATCATTGATGAACAACTAACGGCTCCAATATTAACCTCTACGGGGAAACCAAAAGGGAAAGGAAAAGCTTATGCTACAAACGAGATTCAAAGTAAAAATGGAAAGACTTTCAAATCAGCGCCTTCCATGGAGGATATGCTCTGCTTGCTTAAAAGCAGGTTAGTGGTTCCTTCCCTCCGAGTCGAATTTTTGTTTACTGACACTTCAATTCTGTGATGAACATGGCTTTCTATTTGTAACGAGAGCTTAACTTTACCTACAACAGACTCTCTTTTTTCTCCCCTGAGCTGTTATTGTCTCAGATATTAATACGTGTAGTGCTTATTTGCAGCGTGACGCTTTCGCAAGCTGCCGTTGTTGCATTTTTCTACAGTCTCGCGGAAGTTGGTCTCCATGCTTCGTTAATGGTACCTTCCTAATCACACGAATTGGGATTACTGTGTTTGTTTTGCTCTTTTGCCCTTCGTTGCGGTGACCTTTTTCTTTTCAGTATTATTTGAAGGCACGATTTCACTTCAACAAGGACCAATTTGCTGACATGATGGTAATTTCTGGAATTGCAGGGACTATTTCACAGGTATTTCTTACATTATTTAGTTTCACTTTTTATGATATTCTCTGTAATTTGTTTCGCATAGTGCTTATGTATATATTGATATCTTTTCTGTCGATCTGAAACTCCTTACTCAACAATTTGCAGCTGGTTCTTATGCCTATATTGGCTCCTGCTCTAGGAGAGGCAAGGCTGCTTGCAGTAGGGCTCTTTTTTACATGTGTACATGTAAGCACCTTCTATTATATATACTCTGACTCGAGACCAACTGCTATCTGAACCAGAATAATGTCCTTTAACTAGTTTTTCAATTTTTAAGCCTGGTCGTGTTACTGATCCACTTCTGACATTGGATGCAGGTGTTTCTTTACAGCATTGCGTGGACCTTCTGGGTACCTTTTATTTTCTGATGCCTTTTATTCTTACGATTCGTTTTTCAATATCACTAATTGTTTCTGGTGTATGCTTTCTCTAATGTCTGTTATATGTCCTGACATTGCTAACTTTTTAGCCGATTCTTACAGGTACCTTATGTTGCTGCCATGTTCTCCGTTCTGTATGTCTTTTCACAACCATGCGTAAGTTCTAGCTTTTTTTGTGTTTATATGAAGTTTTTCATCGTTTAATCAACAGAACTCTCTAAATAATGTTTCAAAATTGAATTGCAGATGCGGAGTATTGTGTCTAAACAGGTTGGATCCTGTGAGCAGGTACCATTTTTACTAGTCTTTCAAGATTTTAGGTGGTAGGCTATGCCTTACAGAAGAGAGAGAGTAAACCTACAAATAAAGTTGTCCTGCATTTCAAGATTGTCCTCTTACTAATACGACAGATAATAATATAAATTATATTCTGGAGTTTCACCTAATAGTCTAGGTTTTTAAGTAAAATAATTTCTTAACATGGTATCAGAATTATGTTGACCCAGCAGTCACGAGCTCGAATCTCACTATTCTCATTTTATTTGATAAAAATCAAGCACAAGATAATGTGAGTATGTGCAAATTTCAAGTCCAGAGAGCTTTTACTTGAAGAGATATATTAGAGAATAATATAAATCATATTCTAGAGTCTTACCTAACCGTTTAAATTTTTAGTTGAGATAATTCCTTAATAATCAGGGCATAGATTTTGATGCCGACCATTGTCTTTTCCTTCACAGGGGAAGGCTCAAGGGTGCATTTCTGGTATAAGTTCCTTCGCTAACGTCATTTCTCCCTTGATTTTCTCTCCTTTAACAGGTGAGTGGGATTTCATTTTTGTAGAAAAAAATATTATCAGGCCTGTAGATGAATCGAAATTAATAGAGCCAAATTGTTTTCCAGCTTTATTTCTCTCTGAAAGGGCACCGTTCCACTTCCCTGGTTTCAGTATCATGTGTGTCGGATTCGCATCGGTAAGAGCTTTTACATCATGTTTTTTGAGCACCTAGTACTAATCAAAGCTCAATCCGTTTTCTTCTGATCTCCCTATCGTTTCCTTGAAAAGACCAGGAATCTAGCCAGTTCACTGGTTCATTTGAAGTTATGGGACCAGGCTCTGCCAAACACTGATCCTAGCCATAACATCAACACACTCGAGCCTTATCCTGAACCGCCCGAAACTCCAGTCTATTCAACCTAGCTTTAGTTGCACCCTGTTCATATGATATTGACGGAACCATGTTTGAGACTGTCAAGTTCAAGCTGAGCTTGGATGTAACAGGTCCCTCACGGGAATGCGGTCAGCCGCATAGTTGGCCGCTTTCCCATCCTTGCAGGACCCTGTTAGCTTCATATCTTTGTTATGAAACATGATCTTCATTATTTACTGACAATTTCCATGCTTCCTGACAATTCTATGTAGATGATAGCCTTCATCCAGAGTCTCATGATAAGGATCACTCCTCCTATTGCAAATGAAAAGGTCTGTGATTCCAACTATGTGGATGCCTAGACATTAGAAAGATCGCTCAAAAGACGGCCATGGCTTTTCTGGTTTTAAGCTGAGCCCTCCTAGTATTTATTTCTATCTACAAAACCTCCCATCTTATATGTGCTCACTGGGAAGCACTAGAAACCGAGATTAGATGTTCTGGAACCGAAAGTCTACGTTGGACTAGTGACCGAATGGATGCTCTCAACCACATCATCTCCAGACAAGAACCTCACAAGAGAAGACAGCACGACGCAATCTGGAAGGCATCGGTGACAGGTGTTGACAGTGTAGTGGGTATCACGATCTAGGTGTTGGTGACCCAAACATTAAATGTATCATTATTGTTGTTGTTGTTTAAGTGCATTTTCCTCCCAAAAAGTAAGGGAGACGTGTAAACCAGGTTCTTGTAGTGCGTTGAGCTAAATAGAAACCTGCTTCTGTGCCCTGTAAGCAGATTGCTGGCCTGCTTTGACCAGGTCGATGTTTAAATTACTGGTTATCATTGTATTTTTGAAAAAAAAATGAGATTTTATTTTTATTTTTATTTTTATTTTTATTTTAAATTAAAAAAATAGTATTTTTAGATATTTTCATGTTAAAAATGTTTTTTTAATAAATATTTTGATACATTTCTGAATAAAAAATATTTTTAAAAATAAATTCAACTGTATTTTTTAATAGGTACTATCTAAACTGAACTGGATATCTAACTGAACCGAACGAGATAATAATTAGGTGAAACCCATTTGATTCGGCCAACTTTTTTGAAGTTTTTTGTTTGTTTTTCAAACAGGTTTCTAAATTGAGTGCACAAATATGGTGATGGGAGTATCGAATTTCAATTTCTTATTGCGGCGTCTTGAAAGATCAAGCAAAGTTTGTGCTGTAGAGCAAAATGCAATGCATTGTCGATCGGTGCCCAACTAATTCACACATATCATCACATGGTCTCATTTAAATAGTGTAACTATAGAGTAATGATGGAGAATGTTTTTTATAATATCTTTTTATTTGAATATATATATATATATATATATAATAATAATTTTTATTTTATTTTTTATATTATTATATCAAAATCATAGAAAAATATTGCAAAATATAAATTTAATATTTTTTCAAAAAAACAAAACACTTTTTTAAACACATAAAGATATAAATAAAAGCAAATCCCGAACACCCTGCTTCCCTTGGCGTCCCCACAACTTTTTTCTTACCACCCCCACTTCTACATTCTTAAAGTAAAATCTATCTTCAAAGTCTTGTTTTATTCAAAAAAAATTTCTTTTTTTAAGGATATAAAATAAAACCTTCGAAATATCAATCATAACCCAAACAATATATTTATAAAAAGATTCTTCTATATTCAAATTAATAAAAATAATTAAATCTATAATATAAGAACACAATATGAAATAAATCACTAATTTGTTAGCAAATCAAATTTCTTTTTTAATTCTCTAAAGCCAAATTCAATTTTGGCTGCATGAACTACTAACTAGAGCAAAAAGACAGGTACGAAAGGGATATACTAGTATAAATTTAAATAAAAATATAAAATAATTTTGTTTTTAAAATAAAAATTTATTATTGAAAATCAGAAAAAGGATACGAGAATACATTGTTGTCTCTGCTGTCTTCATTGCTTGTGTCTCCGGATAATATGCAACCTCAACTTTATAAAACTCGCTCATGATGCCTCCCGTCTATTTAACTTTCAGCCATAGCTAGATTATTGTTAAAAGCTTAACACAAACAGTAGTCGTCTCTGCTAAAGCAACTGAACCCGCTTCCAAATTTTCCCCTCCGTTTCTTTCTGAAGTCATCAAGCCATCGGTTGAAGCTTAGTTTGGCTTCGCCGAAGAAACCGAGGGATATAACACAATAACACGGTTACTATAGCTACACTTATTTTTAGTGCCCAACTTTTTTACATTCCTGGGGAAGATTTTTCAATTCTTTCAGAATGGAAGCAGCAGACGATAATCCGAATACAGCAACATCGATTCTCCATGGAGATCTTGATTTAAAAATAATCGAAGCTCGAAGGCTACCAAACATGGATTTAGCATCAGACCGTCTTCGTCGATTCTTTACTGTATTTGACACATGCCGGCGTCCATGCTCTCAAGAAACCAGCGAACAGGAGCACCGCCGCCACGAAATCATTACAAGCGACCCATACGTTATGGTTTGTTTGTCGGGCGCAAGAGTCGCCCGCACGCGCGTGATTTCGAACAGTCAGAATCCGATTTGGAACGAACATTTCAAGATTCCTTTGGCCCATCCGGCTGAAAAGATTGAATTTTTCGTGAAAGATGATGATATGTTCGGTGCTGAGTTTATAGGGATAGCAAGTGTTGAAGTAGATAAGATTTTGTCAGGTGAAACGATCAAAGATTGGTTTCCCATAATCGGATTGACCGGAAAACCGCCAAAAACTGATTGTGCCCTTCACGTCGAGATGAAGTTTACGAAATGTGAGCAGATTGATAAGAAACTCGGGGTTGAAAATTGTTATTTTCCGGTGAGGCATGGAGGAAATATTACCCTTTATCAGGATGCGCATGTGCCGGATTCGTGCTTGCCGGAGATTGAATTGGAGAATGGGAATTTATTCAGACATGAGAAATGCTGGGAGGATATATGTCATGCTATAGTAGAAGCACATCATTTGGTTTATATAGTTGGTTGGTCGATTTATCACAAGATAAGATTGGTGAGGGAGCCTTCAAAACCATTGCCGAGAGGTGGGAATTTGAATTTGGGAGAATTGCTCAAGTATAAATCTCAAGAAGGTGTGAGAGTTCTGTTGTTGGTTTGGGATGATAGGACTTCTCATAGCAAGTTTTTTATTCAAACGGTATGCGTACATTCTTGGATTTGAGTTTTTAATTGATATTTATGATGAGGTCTTGATGGGAAAAGACAGGGAAATAAGTGGTGATAGTGATACTTGGTACTGGAATTTGAAGTGTTCTGATATTCTTGAGTTTGGATTTCTTTTTGTCTGTTTGTAGTTGGTGTTTGATGGGAAAAAAGTTTGAAGTTTTATACCCTTTGATTCTGGTTTGTAATTGATTATTGTATAATAGGGCTGTTGATGGGAAGTAAGTTATCAGTTTGCAGAACTCTTTGTGCCTACTGGATTCTTGCTTAAATTGGACACTTGATGTATACTTGACTTTAATTGCTTGTAGTTCAACTTGCTTTTCATGTTTATTTACGGGGTATGGTGGATATTTCCCCCCCTTCTTGGATGAATAGTGGCTTTGTTATACAATACTATAATTCAGTTATTGTTGGTTCTATTGAGATTTGAGATTCCTAATCTAATGTTGAAAGGGTGTTGCTTGCAGGATGGAGTGATGCAAACTCATGATGAAGAGACTCGGAGGTTTTTTAAGCATTCTTCAGTGAATTGTGTACTGTCGCCGCGTTATGCAAGCAGTAAGCTCAGCATTTTCAAGCAGCAGGCATGCTTAGTGTTCCATCATCTTGTCCATCAATGAATAATTATTAATTCTGTGATTGTTTCTATTGCTAGAACTATTTTCTCATCTCTGTGTAGTGGTTTGCTGTGTTTCTGGGCTTAGACGGGGGGATGTTTGTAGCCAAATTTTTTATCATGCTACTTTCTCTTGTTTCTTAAATATTTTCTTAAAGGCTGAAAGGAAAATTGGTTTACCAGAGATCAAAAACTTACTTGAGCTAACCTGTTTATTTTATTTTTCCTTGTGCAATTTAGAGTGCGTTATTAACAAATTATCAAATTTAGATAGAGAGTAATAAATTGTCTAAACAGTTTGACTGTACAATAAAAGCCTGGTTCATTCTTTAGCCAGGTGATTCTTGACCGATATCTGTTGTGCATGTAATGTTTATCATTGTCAATGCCATGGCTAAATGGGAAAGGATGTTATCATAACATTATCTAATCAAGCATGTATTTCTTTGATGTTGGTGATGCCTGTAAAGTTCACTGGAAATGCCCCTATAAGTTTAACATCCATAGATTTCAGTCTATTTCTTCTGATCAAACAGCATCTTTTCTGACATCTTTATTGTGACATCTCCTTTCAGGTTGTTGGGACCCTCTATACACATCATCAGAAATGTGTAATTGTGGATGCACAGGCATCTCGAAACAACAGGAAGATAACTGCTTTTATAGGGGGTCTAGATCTTTGTGATGGCCGCTATGATACACCTGAACATCGGTTATTTCAGGATCTTGACACTGTTTTTGAGGATGATTATCATAATCCAACATTTCCTGTGAGTATTCAATTTCTCTGGCAAAAATAACTATGTTCTTACGCTGATGAATATTCATGTTCAGGGTTTATTTTTAGCATGCTTTTCCAGATCACTGGCTCTTGTAGAGTAAATTATCTATATACCTTGCTCTTTAAATGATAGGCAGGAACAATGGGCCCAAGGCAGCCATGGCATGATTTGCATTGCAAAATTGAAGGGCCTGCTGCATATGATGTGCTTACTAACTTTGAGCAGCGATGGAGGAAAGCCTCAAAATGGTCACAGTATGGACGAAACTTTAAAAGAGTAACGCCTTGGCGTGATGATTCATTAATAAAGTTAGAACGGATCTCATGGATACTTGGTCCTTCCCCATCAGTCCCCAGTGATGATCCTAAATTATGGGTGTCCAAGGAAGATGATCCTGAAAGCTGGCATGTTCAGGTCCCTCAGCATGCTCTTTCCTATGCAAAACTTTTGTTCATTTAAAACAGTATGTCAAATTAAATAATCATCAGTGGCTCTACTGAATTGACAGGTTTTCCGATCTATAGATTCAGGATCTTTGAAAGGATTTCCCAAAAATGTTTTTCGAGCTGGAAAGCAGGTTAAATTTCTGTAGACTGCAAAGAAAATTAGTGCATGGCCTTTCAGTTGATTGGGCATGATCTTTAACACATTTGAATTTCTTGGCATTACCATAATTCACTAATTCTATCTCATCCTTTTTCTTGCAGAACCTTGTTTGTGCTAAAAATATGGTCATTGACAAGAGCATTCAAACAGCATATGTTCAGGCAATCAGATTGGCCCAGCACTTCATATATATTGAGAATCAATATTTCCTTGGGTCATCATTTGCATGGTCAGATTATAAAAATGCAGGTTATTTCATCGTCTGAAGATACTTATTGCATAATAACAAAAACATGATTCTTAAACGGATCACCTCCTCTCTACTGTGAATATAAACTCTCTGGCCGATGCATATGTCTACTTTCACAAACCTGGGTTTAAAAACATTTTATCTTTTAATTTAGGGTCTAGATCATAGTTATTCCTATTATATATTTGACTTTCATATCTGCCTCAGATATTTTAATGAAAAGGAAATTTTACTTTTATTTTAATCATGCTTTGGTATGATTAGGTGCTGAAAATTTAATTCCTATGGAGTTGGCATTGAAGATAGCAAGTAAAATAAGAGCAAAGGAGAGATTCGCCATTTATGTTGTGATACCAATGTGGCCTGAGGGTGCTCCCACTTCTGCCTCTGTACAAGAAGTTCTCTTTTGGCAGGTAATTTAACATAAAAATTTTGTGATTTCATTAAGTGCAAGTTGAGAACACTGAAAGGGTGAAGAGGAAGATCCAAAAAGAACTCTCATCTGTTTTTAACTTGCATTCCTTGAGGAAAAAATAATCTCAACATTTTGGATATTTGAAAGTCTACCACATTTGGCTTGATAAGGAGACTAAGTTCCAGATAAACATTTTGCTTTTCTTATTGCATTTTTAGCTGTTTCTTATCCGTAGTGCTATGCTTTCTGATGGTAAAGGCAATTCTACATATCTCCATATTTTGCCGTGGTTAATTTCTTGAGTCATATGTGGCAGTCATAAGGTTTATTTCCACGAGGAGAAATCGTGAACTACTTTATTTTTATTATGCATTTTATCCATGCGATTGATGTGTTTTTTTCTGTTACAGGGACTGACAATACAAATGATGTATGAAGTGATAGCAAAAGAGTTGAAATCCATGAATCTTGAGAATTCACATCCACAAGACTACCTGAATTTCTACTGCCTTGGTAATAGGGAACAAGTGCCAGTTTCAGACAAGTCTAGCGACCAGACGGTAACAGTACTAAATGGAACTTACTTTCCAATTATCTAATTATTAGACATTATTTTATAAGATGTAAGCTTCTGATGAAAAAAGGATTGTTCAACTTGCAGACATAATATAGTCCAGGAACCTCTAGCCTAATCAAGTAGGATACCCTGGAGTACAAGGAAACTTCCCTACTGATTAGACCAATTTTCTGTTACTACATGCTAATAATTTCGCTTTAATGTGGCATGTAGCTAAATCTTTGACAGTCATGATTCAAATTTTCACTTTGTGATTACTGTTTATTTTTCTGGATAGAGAAGCCTCGACATTCCATCTACTGCCTTTGATTATAATCTAGGTTTACTGAGGGATAACCGGAACTGTCAGCTAATCAGGGGTTAATTCTATAGACGGTCTAGCATGATGGATATCTGATCTTCTTCATTGGTTGCTTCTTTCCTCGTACCTTTTAAAATGCATAGTAGATTTTACTTGCTGATTTGAAGGCATCATATATTTAATCCTTTTGAGTCTTGATTATTTTGCTCCCTGACCATTTTCAGGTTTCCATGTCTCAAAAATATCAACGGTTTATGATTTACGTACATTCGAAGGGAATGATAGTAGATGATGAGTATTTAATACTGGGATCTGCCAATATTAATGAACGATCTATGGCCGGTTCAAGAGATACTGAGATAGCAATGGGCGCATATCAGCCTCATCATACATGGGGCAATAAGAAGAGACACCCATTAGGCCAGGTTTATACCTTCATTATTGTAGTTTAAACCTCAAAAATCATTTATAGTCCTTCAGTTTTATTGCCTTCATTCGAGGATATTCCAGAGGAGGCCAAGCCAATCACCTGCCTTTGAACATATTCTCATTTGATATGCTTTGGTAAGAATATTAACCTTGGTTAGCTGATCAAGCTAGTTGATGTTTCTTCAGGTATATGGGTACCGAATGTCTCTCTGGGCAGAACATTTGGGACTGGTTGATGACTTGTTTAAAGAGCCTGAAGGTTTGGATTGTGTCCAGAGCGTGAACAAAATCGCTGAAGATAACTGGAAGAGGTTCACGGCGGAGGATTTTACACTATTGCAAGGACACCTTCTCAAATACCCCGTGGAGGTTGATAGCAATGGCAAGGTGAGCCCTTTACCAGGGCAAGAGACTTTCCCAGATGTTGGTGGTAAGGTGCTCGGAGCCCGAACAAACCTTCCTGATGCATTAACTACATAGGTTTCAGTTTTGTTCTCTGTTACATGTGGTTTCACTTCGATGATTTTGATAAAGTTTAAGGTATAGGGTTTTATTTATAATTGTGCTTGCTTATTCTTCTCCCCTGGAGGAATGCCTTATATAGGCAAATATATGTGTCGGTTTACAAAGTTCCTATTCTGAAAGGAACTCTGCAATGTATATCCTTCCAGAACACCTATACCAATTTTCTCAGCTGTGCTACCAATTTTGATTTTATTTGATATACTGATGAATAAAAAGATTAGACTGATGAATTTGCATCACGAAAACTACATAATTTTGATTAAAATTAAAAGGCATTATACAATATTGGTTCACCCCATGCATTCTCCCGTTTCGTTCCCACCATTAAGATTTATAAACTCTGCTACCTTCCAAAAAATAAGGAGAGAAGCGTGGGATGATCCCTGCAGATTCTTCATGTAATTAAACTTAATTAACGGTCACCTTTCCCACCATGCCAGCTCCCTGGTGAGGAGAACAGTAGAAGCTGTATTCACCTTTACTACTCAAGGCAACCTCGAAAGTCTCTCCTTTGGCATTGAGGAGATCCTCCTCGCTCATGGAGATTTTCGACACATCAACCCCACTTGGAACAGAATCCTCGTCGAAGACAATGTTGTGTGGGAATCCGGCGTTGTTCTTGAAAACGATCTTTTCACCAGCGGATATGGAGAACTCGCTTGGAACAAAAGCCAATGATCCATCATCAGCTCCAAGCAAGACGTCGATGGCCATAGCACTGCTAGCAATCATTGCGCTAGCGGCGGTAGCGACAACAGCGACACCGACGTCTTTCATTGAAGCCTTGATGCCGAGCCTTGGAAGTGGAGAGGCTGAGACCTTGGCACTGGCACTGACTCTGGCATTGGAGGCACTGCCTGCCTTAAGACCAGTGAAAGAAGGGATTGAAACAGCAGCGGAGGTGACAGTGGCCATTCTTGAGGTTTTTAGCTCTGGTTCTGGCTGGTATTGTCAATCAGCAGGGGAAGGGAGTCTGGTAGGTTTTAATAGTGATGGAATGCAAGTGTGAGGCCGAGGGGTGAGAGGTTCATTTTGTGTGGATTAAACCTTGCGATGGAATGTGTGGTGAGATGGTGTACGGCAAAGTGAAGGGGTTATCTGTGAGGATTGCTCTCATTGGCTGGTTTGGATGCTGTTTGCTGACGTGGCGTGTGTTGAAGTGGGGATGAGAATGGGAGAGGTGGGGTTGGGAGGCATGACAATCATGGAAGGGATAAGCGTTTGAGGTGGACAAGGAAAGGAAAGATCTCGAAATCTCAGGAATAAATTATGCTAACCAACCACTGTTTGCCCTTTGACATGAGTTTTCTCTTCCTTGCTAAGGAAGTTCAACTCTTGAATCTTAACCTTATCCCATGGAGGACAAACTACGCCCATTTAAGTTAGTTACCGAGAAAAAGAAGCAGTGCTAATAGCTTGCAATTCTTTTTATTATTATTATTATTATGAAAATCATATTTATTTATTTTTATCTTGAAATAGTAAATAAAACTGGTAGAAGGTCAAATCATAGTTTTTCTTTAGTCGCATCGCACCCGCCAAGAAAAATAGGGAGAAAAAGATAAACTAAGAAATCATTGCTAGCTAGCTAGCTTTCAAACCACCATTTTCAGTGCAGATGCGTGCTTTCTTTTTTTCTCGCCCGCAACTGCATACCAAAATCTACAATTACGTGATAAATATTTTCTCTAGCAGATATTTTTGCCAATCGCAGCCATTGTTTTGTGGCTCAGGCAGCATTGGCACCCACCACTCCATTTTTTTCCTTTCCACAAAAGGTACTAATCCCTAGGCAACAATATGAAGTGTTTAATTTTGTTAATACAATTTGTTTTTCAAAAGTTTTTTTATTTAAAAATATCAAATAATTTTTTTACAGATTTTGTTATTTTTACTATAGGTATATTAAAAGTTTAAAAAAACACCAAAAAAAAAACAAATCAATTTCATGTTTTTTTAAATAAATGAAACGTATTTTTAAAACGAACACAGTTGAAATCAGCAGCCCATGTCATCAGCATAAATAACAGTAAATTTTACCACAAGATGCTGTTTAACCCATCCTTTTCAATCTGTAAAGCAAGCGCTACATTAACTTTAGAAAATCATTAATCAAGCCACATTCATGCATACTAACATAAAGAGGGAAGTTGAATAAAACTTTGGATAGCAATTAAGCAACGCTGAGAAATACTATAAAATATATGATTTACTGAAGCACGTAAAGGATAGAACTCATACACGGGAAGACAATGCGCTGCAACAATCCAAGCCCTGATTTACCTTCAAAAAGGCCCTAAAAATTCCCCGGAAGGATTTAGTAGATTGGACTTTGGAGGACGAGCACAAATGGAAGAGCGTTACTACATGAGTGAACCTCTTCCTTGCTCCTCCAGCTCATCTTGTACTCGTATTTGCAATTTACTATGTACTGCCTGTTCCAGGTATCTTTCACGAGTAGATAGATGGTCCTACTCCTACCAAAATCCGAACAAAGCATGAAAGCTGCAAGACTTTTGGTAGCCCATCAAATAAGCCCATTGATTGATTACAGAAAATTGAATATAGATCAAAAGACCACCTTATATAATATGAGTATATACTGCTTTAAAATAAAAATTTACAAGGTCTTCCTAGAAATTCATGGGGAAGGTCTGAAGAAGGTCTATGCGGAAACTTTTCCCCGAAATCACAGCTGCAGAAGGAACGGTGGAACTTTAAAGTTAAGCCACATTGACTCGACAACAATTCCGTCCAAATAACATCTTGATGTATCATATACCGAAGTGCATCCTATTTGCCAGATGCTTAAGAGAAAGTATTACCCGTTAGTGATTCTGATAAACTACAAAGCAATCTACTAATGGTTATCCAATCAAGTACATACATCTTCTGATTTTGCAGTCACTACCCACCAAAATTAACAGACTTTGAAACCATGGTTAGAATTATAATTAAAACAAACGGGGAATTTGAAAATCCAAGACACCATTTTCCACTCTGGATCTAGTTTCTAACCAATATTCTCAGCAGGAATGGCTGTTCCATTCAAAAAAGAAGAATGAAAGATAACAAAGTAGATACGTTTGATCAAATGCATGTCAACCAAAAATCCATTGAAAAACTTAGTGATTCTAAGCACTGCAAATGGAAACTGAATAAACCAGAACATCTCAACCTGCTTGTCTTTCATTAACTAAAACCTGACCTGCCCCAACTCCTTGCTCACAGAATCTCAATCTCAAATATTGACAGTTCATTCACTTAGTTTCACATTTATGGACACTGCATTATATTACCAGAATTTTCTCTCAAACGTTACATGTCCAACCACACTAGTACCTGGTCTGATAAACATCTTTCTCCAGTCAGATATCCTGAAGTCACAATAAATTCTTTTCCCAAGATTAACCGCCTTAATATCACCAAGGAAACTATCGAATAAGAAGAAAAAAACTGCTATGACTACCACATTAGCTTTATTTGGCTCCACTGATACGTCACCAAAGCAAGTACATTACAGGTTTAGGTACTCTACATTCCAGAACATCAACCAAATAGAACAAGGTTCCTAGATAAGATGGCCAAATAGTGAACACTTCAACATGATCTCTTCAGAATGAGTTTGCGTTAATCATCTATCCTCTAATGATAAAGTTGTCCGAAAGCCAATCATATGAATTTCTAGTAAAGGGCCATGATGGCATGTCAGTACTTTAACATATATGAGGAGAAAAAAATGACTAACAGCAATGAGAACAGAGATATCGTAGTCTCAAAACATAGACTAGAAGCTTTGCAACTCAAGAATTTGAATAAAATAAAATAAAGCCATCACAACTTAGGCACATTATCAAAATTCTAGTCTCAAAGCCTGATCTTTTAAATAACATCATCAACATTTTATACAATTCTCGATATCAAAAGGTTTTTCATTATAAATATCCACCCCTAAATTTAGCAGTCTATCCAGCTCAAAATGAAACCTCGCTTATTATTAATTACACTATCACACCGATGAGAACCAACGGCAACCAGATAGACCCTATATACAACCCCAATATCCACTATTTCTGAGTAAATTAAACAAAATGTACATTAAGAATTATCATTTTCACCTCTTTACATCGGAAACATGTCGCCCCCACCATCCTGATCCTGATCCTGATCATCATTATCATCCATCTCAAACAACTTGAATCCACCATCCCACTTCGCATCTCGATAATTAAAGCCAGGGCTCACGTAGCACTTCATCTCGTGAAATAAGTTCAGATTATCCACTAGCTTATGAAACACATTGCAACCACAGCACTACATAACACAGCAAAAAATTAATTAAATTCAAACGAAACCCTAGCATTCCAAAACAAATAAGCAACCAAAAATCGACTAACGGCAAGCGGTAATTACCTGAACGAAGACGGTGCCGTCGGTGTAAGCATGGGGATTGATAGCGCGAGTAGTTCTCTGACCACAGATATTGCAAGTAAACGCCACGCGCATTCGCCTACGTGGCGATTTCGTGAAGAGAGACCACGGGAGAGTCGAGACCTTTTCCGCATTGAATCCGTCCTCAGCTCCAGCTGGCACTGAAGGTCCTTCCATGCCTGAACCTGTAGTCCATCCTCTTACAGATGCCGCGCTCAATACCAGCCCCATCGCCGCGTCCTGATTCCCAAATTACCCCAACAAAATCATCAAATTACCGATTTGACATACAATTAAGAAAATTATACACACATATATTTACCTGGGATAGCGTGGGGTTGTTGAAGAGAGGAACGATGCTGGAATCATTAGAGTTGGATTGGAGATCGGGTTCTTTGTTATCCTCTGATTCGATTAAAAGAATTAATTCCCTATAGAAATAAAAACAAATTGCAGGAATCGGAGAGAGAGAAACGACTTACTTTTTGAAGAAGTGTGGAATCGGAGGAATCTAGGAGGGGAATTCAATTCCTTTCGTTTTGGAGAGAAGAAGGAGAGAGGAGAGGAGGAGGAGGAGGAGAAGATTGCTGCAGAGGAGCTCAGAGTTTCCATGGTGATGAAGAGACGTGATTGGATTTTTTTTGCGCAATGAAGACACCTGTGGGGCTGGAGAGTGGTGAGGGAGAGGAGATTCTAATTATTTGGTAGTTTCTGGTCCAATGGGTTTTGTGTGGCAGTGGTGTCTAGTTGGGTTTCGATATTGGCCCACACCTTATGGGCCCAACGCGAACTTTATGGGCTACAATGGCCTCTTCGACGCCCGAAGTGACAAATGTGGGCTTTATAGTGGATCCATAGCTCGTCGTTTATTAATCAGCATGTGTTTGTAAATTAATTTTCTTGGAGATCGTTTGCAAACAACATGCTGTATTTTTACCCTGGTCATAAAACCAAATCCGGTTTAATATTATACTTGCGGGTTAATTGAAGAGCCAGCTAGTTCATTCAAGCAATAATTCTCTTAAAAAAAATAAAAATTTAAGACAATTGTTATTTCAACTAAAAAAATATTGTTTTAATTTTAAGAAAAAAGTTAGATATTTTTTTTTTTTTTTTTGCTTTGGGAACTTGAAAGGAGTAATAGAAAATGCAGAAAGGAGTGAAATTATATGGTTGCAAAACCATCCTTTTTCTCTATCCAGATTCCTTGAAAACACTCTACAGTATACAAGTTCCTACATGATTCCTCTAGAGTGTTTGACAATGAATTTCAAAAATATTTTTGAAAAAATTTAAAAATATATATTTTTATTTTTATTTTTATTTTTATTTTGGGGGGGGGTTAGATCATTTTCATGTGTTGTCAAAAATGATTTAAAAAAATAAAAAAATATTATTTTAATATATTTTTAAAAATATATATTTTAAAAAACAACCTCAATTACACTCCTAAATAGATACTTAATTGTGTTGTATAAATGATGGATACAATCCAATGGTGCAAAAGATGCCAGAGTGATCGATTCAATAATAATAATAATAACAATAGAGAAAGAAATTCTCCAAATAAAAAAGGGAAAAACAAAAAATAATATTCTAGTGCAAGAGCAATTTGATTACATAGAGAGAAGTTACATGGTTGTATTAAAAATTAATATATAGTATATGATTTTATTCCATATGCGAATTTTATTTAAAGATTTTCTAGGTTACCAAAGAGACAAAAAGGAAAATGAAAAAAAAAACACAATAAGCAACCTTCGATTCTCCACGCCAACCAACATTCTGCTAGTTCATATTCGAGGAGGCAAGGTGTGTAAGAATGGCTGCTGTGTTAAACCCATTGAAACGTGACCCAGCAGCTGCAGTATAAGCACCCATGTTAGGGAACACGAGCCAGTCATTAACCTGCAATTCCGGCAACTGATGACCCGTCAAGACTGTGTCAAGAGCATCACACGTTGGTCCGAAAACCGTCGAACTGTATGTTCTTAACCCTTTGCACGTGGGATTCGCACGATTAGAGTTGCAAGCCAGAGGCGTGCAAGTGATAGTTGCATGATCGTATAAAATACAGTTCATGGAGCCGTAAATGCCGTCATTAATCCAGTACTCTCTCAAGTCACCTCTGACACGTTTTCCTATAATGGTGGTGGCTAACGTGAAAGCCGACTCTGCAAAAAACCGGCCCGGTTCAGAAATCACTGTCAATCCCGGTTCGCTTGTGAAACAAGCTTGGAGGGCGGATTTGATTGCTGTTGCTGCTTCGTCGAACTGGGATCCGGCCGTGAAGCCTCCGCCAATGTTTAGTATCTTCATTCTAGGCATGCCAAGACGACCCGCGGCTTCAAATACAGATTTAGCCGAAGCTATGGCTCCTTTGTATGCTCGAGAGTGTGTGGCTCCGCTTCCTATGTGGAAAGAAACACCAACTACATCGAGCCGAGCGGCTTGAGCGGCTTGGAGAAGAGGCGTGACTTCTTCAGGAAGCGCGCCGTATTTGGCACCTAAGGGACACCTTGCTCCACTGTCATCAGGGCCTTTAATCCGAATGAGCAATGCACATTTCGAGTGCCATTTCCGAATCTTGTCAAGCTCCTCCTTTGCATCAAAAGTAGTTAAATTAACACCCACGCTTGCAGCGTACTTGATATGGGATTCTTGCTTGCACGGGTTGGCATAGATGATCCGATCCGGAGAAACTCCGAGGGAGAGAACGGATTCAATCTCGGCCCGGCTTGCACAATCAAAGTTTGAGCCAAGAGCCGCCAACGAACCAAGGAGAGCCGGGTCAGGATTGCACTTGACGGCGTAGAAGGGACGTACCATGGGAAGAGTCAGTGTCCACTTGTCCATGAGTGCAGTGACCTCTCCTAAATCAAGCACGTAAAAAGGCTCTTTGGTTTCTTCTTGTTTAGAAATCATTGACAGCATAAATTCAGTCACGCCATTTTTTGATATGGTCGTGACCCTCTTCTCCTTAACACCCGGTGCACCCAAAACAACACTGGCGTGGAGGTTCTTAGGGATCGACCCCATGACTAAACTTTAAAGGCTCAAAGAAAATACGAAGGAAGACGACGATTTGAGTGAAAAGGAAGTGCTTATACTTGGTGGGTATTTATAGAGATCATCGAAAGAAACCGTAAAGGTTAAAGGTTGAATTATTGAGTTCCCTTTCGAGGTCCAAAGAACCAACACAATTTTCCCTTGCATAGAATTTATAGGAGAAGAATATTAGTTATACCGTGATTGTGTATCAGGTACCAAATTTCCTAGATTGGTGTAAGCCAATCAGGGCTTTTGTGGGGCAATTAAGCTAGTTTTGGTTGTTGAAAAGGTGGGTCATTTGAATTAAAGCAAGAGTTCTGAGTTGAATAGAACTCAAGTGGGCTCAGCTTTCGTGGGATGCTCAAAACGATTCCATGCGCGGAAGCAACGCGTTGGCGGCTAGTTAACGCGACTAGACCAGGTGTAGAAGGCCTGGTTCTCTCCCGCACACACTCCAACTTTTGGCTGTCAGGTTGGGAATTGGGATACAGCCATACAGGAGAGGAGATTCGAAGGGTGGATTTGAATTTTTATTGTTGCTGTGATGGAAGATTATGACCGTTGTATGGTGGCAGGAGGTTTTAGTTTTCTCGAAAGGATTCATCCCCTGCATCATTCGAAGCTTCTTTCTTAATAGGTATCCTATTCCTCCCTTGTTTTGGACAATTACATGTCTTTGAACTTTGAAGTCCTAGTAAAGCACCCCTTCTGTGACCAAACCAGCCCCAGCTTAGATTTCTTTTCAAAGTAGAGTTCTTAGTAATCGTCACAAATCTTGGTTGGACTGTTTCTATTTGTCAAATTTTCATGAATACACCTAACTATGTCGTTTGGTAGGAAAAAACCTGCCCAAGGATTTACAGGCAAAACTCCTCCTTCAAACCCATTGGAAAGCAATTAGACATGTTATTAACGTTGTGATTTGAATCAAGTGTTTTTTTTCTTCCAATTCCGGGCAGGAGATTAGGGAATGTCATTGAGATTTCAATAGTAAAATAAGAGTTTAGTTGATATTTTGAGATATTTTAAAAAAACTAAAATAAAAACCACATGTCTTTATATTCTTTTATTTTTTTAAAAAAATATTTGTTTGCATCCTTTTAATCAACAACATTTTCTTTTCAACACCAGCCCTGTGAAATCCAAAATTCCAAATTAATATATATAGTTATTACTCTGGAGTCTGGACATTGTGGTTATGAGAGACCGAGAGAATGAAGATGGACCACATTACTTGAATGATGTTCGGTGCTGATATCTATTGGATGTCCAGTCCATATATGTTAAGAAACTAGCCTCTTAATTTTAACCCAAAAACATGGCCATACCCGCCCATAACAACAGAGCTCGGGTAAAAACTAGTTTGCCCCAATGTTTTGTTTCAGTCGTTAATTTTGAGAAAAATAGATATTGGTCCCTATATTTATCATTATTTATAAATAAGTCCTCGGATACAAGTTTTTGTCCTCGTTTTAAGGAAAAAAAGAGAATTTTTTTTTTATATTATTTTTTTCCAGTTAGATCCCTACATGTCAAAAGTTTTTATTTTTTTTATTGGCTGAGAAGGCATGAGCCATATTAATAAGCATATACTTAATGGATATTTGAGTGCTATACTCCATCTCCATGCATCGCTTTCCATATTATTGTTAATTATTATAACCATCTCTTTATTATACCAATTTTTTTCTAATAAATATTAATTGTTATGATTATGCAATCATAAGTGTCTACTTTATTAAAATAAAATTAAAATAAAGACAACAATATAAATTACCAAGATACTGTTTGAGCGGGTCAATTTAAATTTTTGATATAGTTATACTAGGTCAATTATCTTTATATTTTTATTAAAACTCTGTCCAACTTAAATTCAATATCAGTTGTGTCATATATCAACCTACTAGATCATATCGGTTTTTATTTTATCACATCACGTAAAATAAAAAGGCTTTATTCTCATAATAATCTCAATGTTAGTTTAACGGGTCACAGACCAAGGCATGGTTGTCGTTTTAAGTTTTGGATAGAGCACAACAAATAAGGTTGTCGAAGGTGGTGAGATTTTTTTTTGTTATTTATATGTTTTTAATTTATTTTTTATTTTTAATTTGTTTTGTAGAGTATAATTGAGATTGTTTTTGAAAATATTTTTTATTCAGTAATGTATCAAAAATAATATTTTTTTTATTTTTTTAAAAATTATTTTTGATACCCGCACATACAAATAATCTAAAAACATACAAAAATTAATTTAAAATAAAAAATAAAAATAATTTTTTTTTTGAAAAACGATTTTAAAAATTAGTAAGAAACTTATCTGAAATGACACGAACTGAGTGCACATTGGATTATGACGGGAAAGATAGGTGCAGGTGAATTTACAGCATCGTAGCATGTTCGAATCATTATTTTTGGGACTTGCCCAGGATTCTTTGAGAAAAAGTGGGGCGCAGGGTGCTAGATCCAGAGAGACCTGTCACTGTCCAGTTCCCTGATAGGATGGCTTACCGAGGATGACGAAGCATGTTTTCTGGCCCATCCCTACAACACGTTGTAATTTGCACAAATGTAGTCTTGAAACTTGAAAGTAGTCTCCTTCGCAGTAGTGGCACCCCACTATTCATCGTCAAACTAACAGGCAAAACCCGTGTTTTGGTACCGCTGGCGCGACAGTTAAACCACCATTTTGTTATTTTTTTATTGTTTTTTAAGAAATATTTTTTTTAACTGAATATATTTATATCAAAAATAAATATTAAGAATTAAAATATATATTATTTTATATATATTTTATTCGAATTTTTTTTAAAAAAAAAACTTCTAGTGTTATACCAAACACCACCATTTTATAATCCTAATCTGCCGGCTTTTTATCTCTTTTTACTGGATGCAGCACCTTCAGTGCTTGTAGCCCACGAGAATAAAATGTTATTTTAACACAAAAGGACTTGTAAATTCAGTGGATCAGTGCCTAACCTCTGATTAACCTGACACGTGCAAAATGAATTGGATTGGATTAGGCAAGGGCTATTACGTGCTTTAGCACGAAGGTGGTATTTTATTGTTTTTTTTAAGTATTTTTATTTATAAATATACAAAAATAATATACATTTTTAAATATTTTAAAATTTTTTATTTTTGATACCAAATATATCAAAAAATAAAATAAAAATTTAAAAATAGTCTCACCTCGTAAACAAACACACCCGAGGTGTGATAGCAATGTGATAATTTTTGTGATAATTGTTTAGAAATTTGGTTTTAGAAAGGCTTTTAAAGAATTGAAATGGGATGAGATTATAAAAAAATTTCCCAAATCTATAAACTATTTAACATAATACATATAACAATCAAACAAATATAGACCAAACATGATAGATGGAAAAATTAAATTAAATTAAAATTAAAATATTTAAAATTAAATAAAAAAGGACTTATATTGATATAGAAATCAAATTAACTTAAATTTAAAAGTATAAAATTATTTAAAAAAAATAAACGATTCAAAATAAAAAATATATAGTAATCAAAAGATTAAATATAAAATTTTATGCAATCAGTACATGACATGATATTTTTGATTTTCTTATAACTTCTTAAAAATAAATTTTGTCCAAAATAATAAGAAATTACTATTCTGAAACCACGCTAAGTCTTTGCTTTAATTGAAGAATATTGTTCATTAACCAGTTTCTATAATAGTAGATAAACTTAAACATGAAAAAAATTTAAAAAATACTTTCCATGAAATAAATGAGATTTTAATAAAAGATCATATAAAACTACAATTCATCAATCACTTTCAAAACTATAATCATCATAATAAAATCAATCACACATCACCAAGTTATAAACTCACCCCCCCCCCCCAGAAAAGAAAGAAAGAAAAGTTGTCCCGGTTCTAGAAGTTGGTGGTGGTGGGTGACTTACTCCAAGAAAAGAATTAAATATATTTGATAATGATATTTGAATCCTGCAATATGTTTCCTTTTTAAATCATCTTTGAATCTTGGAATTAATAGAAAAAACCTACACCCTGTTTCCTTATAGGTTGCCCTGTGTCTGGACGAACACATGTAGCCGCTTTGATGGGGTTTTTTCCCCTCTTGTCTTAATTGTAAAATTACTAGATATGAATTTCCTAGGCATTGTCAACAAAACGACAATGATTTTTCTAGATAAATATACCTCGCATGGCCATCTAGCTAAACATAAGGATACATATCACCGATTTCTCTAGATCCCTCTTCGTCATCATCTTCTCTGCTTATGTTTATGAGAACATTGAAAGGAAAGCGGTGCCCCTTCACGGCGACAATGTCAGCTTCCTTGTCGTGTGTTGGCAACCTCAATTGAACTGTCGAATTTAGAATCCAATTCGTGTTTTTTTTTTTTTCTTAGTGTTACATTTCATCTAAAAAATATGACTTGTTTGTTTTTTATTCACTGCAATATTTTCTTGATTCCTATGTTCTCATTTTATTATTTCAGCTTAAGATATTCAAACTTTTCTTAACACATGCCAACCCTGATAATTTAAATAGCGTTTAGTTACTACAAATTTTTTTTTAAAAAAAAAGACGTAAGAATATATCTATTTTAAAATAAAATAAAATAAAATTCTAAAACTATTATATTGATTTAATATACTGTTTATTTTTTTGACTGAATAAGTTTTTTTTTGACATGTCATATCCACGATCTATCATTATCTTAATTGTTTTGGATTTTTCCCTCCCTCCCTCTCTTTTAAAAAAAGTACAGTCAACGCCACTTTAAACCATTTCCTTCTAAAGTCATTTTTTATAGTTTTTTAAAATAATAATAAACTAAGCGAGACCTTTATTAAAATTGTGTTTTAAAAATACTTTTGAAAAAATATAAGTTTTTATTTTTATTTTATATTAGATTTATTTGGTGTTTTTTATTTTAACATATTTTTAAATAAAAAATATTTTTAAAAATAAACTCAAAATACAATCACGAAATAGAAACAAACACGGGTTCCCGGTTCATGTGAAAAAAAAAGAGAAAAGGAGAGCAGCTACCGGTACAAAGAACTGTCAACTGTTTAACTGTTCTTGAACGATAATCCTGAAGCAAGCCGGCTTAGAAAGCAAAGCATGGCGAGAACCAGGTCCGGCAGCATTGGGTGGAAATAGCGAAGCAATTGATGGCTGGTTCATGCCACAAACGGAAAAGGCACTGCTAAAAATAGTCAGCCTGGTGAGTGATGACTCACTCTACATTTCATTTTATCGCCCACATGCATTAAAGAAAGGCAGCTTAATCCCAATTGGCGTCCATATCCGTGTGATTCAAAGTGGAAAGTTGAGGCAACAGAAGAATTTTATTGGCTAGGAGTGGGAGTGCTTGATGCTATCAAGTATCAATATTATCCATGGAAATAGACCATTGCATTTTCTTTTCCTATTCTTTTGGGGTGATGTAGAGATACACAATCTTTTTTTATATATATATATATATATATATATATATATATATATATATATAATTTAGGATCCGCGCGTGCACCCATTTTAAATTATTATGATAAAAAATTAGATTTTGATAAAAAAATATAATTTATATATTTTTTAAAAGAAGTCTTTTCAAATCATAATAACAATTATTTACCGCGATATCAAATATACTATAGAGTTATCTGGGAAGCACTCAAAACAGTGTTTTTCAAAAAAATAAAAAAAATCTTGAATGTTTTCTAAATCATTTTGATATTCTGATTTTAAAAATTATTGCTTAAAATAAAAATTATTTTAAAAAATAATGTTGTAATCACATTCTCAAACACATTTTATTTGTAGTCTTCTTTGTATTGATTGATAACAAAGTTTTTGTCTAAGATTTTAGTATTCTGGTTATTAATTTTTCTTTCTTTTTCTTTACTCAATTGTATTTCTTATAAAAATAAAAACAACGAGATATCGAATTCATACCCAAACAAATACATTTATAATTTTAAATTATTATTTTTTTTAATTCTTTGGAAGATACTCTCACTGTTTTTTTTAATGGCTAGAGATACTCTTAAGCCATCACTATTAAATTTCATTTCTATATAATTTAAAGATATACTATCCCCATCAATACAATACGTTGAAAATAAATAAATAGATATACATATACATATACATATACATATACATATACATATACATATACTTAAAAAAAATAAATTTACAAAGTAAAAAATTAACTATACCTCTTGAACGACCATACGAGTATCAAAAGGTTCCAATTACTTTTTATATAATAAAAGATTAATTAATTAATTAATTTGTTTATTTAATGGTAACAGAAACATGAATCAAAGCGGTGATACGAGCAAAGCAAAAGGCATTGTTAGAATCCACGTAGACGCGCGCTTATGGTTGCGCATTACGCCATCAACTAACGTCTTCGTTTTCTCTTAACGTCTACACTAATCATGTTTATAAATTACGCACCAAACGGAAACAAAGCGAGAGAGAGAAATAGAAAGAACCAGACAGAGCACTGATAAGCTCTTCTCTCTCTTCATGCAAGCAATTTTTCTACTTAAAATTAGCGGATTCACGTGCTCAATCACCACCGCCATTGATCCTCTTCAAAGAAACCTCGGCGTTTTGAATGGGCGACACAGAGAGTTGCGGCAGCAGAGCAGCAGATTTAGTGCCTCGAAACCTGAGGCTAAAGCTAGATGTTTTTAACGAAGTTTTCTGCCAACTTAAAGAATCGAATGGTAAAGAAGCGAGTGTTCCTGGCTTTGAAGACGAACTCTGGACTCATTTTTGTAGACTTCCTACTCGGTAATCACAATCGGGATATTCCTTTCACTACAATTCTTTCTTGTTATTTTAGGTTTAATTTACTGATTTTTTTTAATTTTTTTTTAAGATATGCTATGGATGTAAATGCGGAGATCAGAGCAGAGGATGTCATTATGCACAAGAGATTATTGCAGTTGGCACATGATCCAGCTACTCGGCCGGCAATTGAAGTGCGACTTGTTCAGGTAGGAAGACAAATATTCGGCTATGGATTCCTTACCGTCTTTTAATTATTTTCTTTTGGCTTGTGTCATACTCCTTGATACTCTTCTATTGCTAATTGGTAGGGTAGGCGTGTTTTATTTCATAAAAGTTGCCTTGAAATGAATGATTATCCTTTTTTGCACGTTTGTTGTTGCTCTATTTTGATTTTATGTTCTAAGTTTTAAAATTACAGTTAAACGGTAAACTGAAAAGCTTTGAATAATTTTCTGAATAATCAAATATTATGATAAATACTATATAAATTATTTAAATAGTAGCCAAAACCAACCTAAATAATGAAACCTATACCAAAAACAATTCTGAAATTTAATTAAAAAAGAATTTGAATATAGCATCTTCTAGGCCTGATTTGAGATAAAACTCTGAATTGAAAAGTTTTTGAATAAATTTCTGAATAATCAAATCATACATCTTGAATATTCTTCCATGAAAAATAATATACAAACTATTTAGATAGTGGTTAAAACCGACATAGATAATAAAACCTAAACCAGATAAAATTCTGAAACCCAACTAAGAAAGTAATATTAAAAGATCTAGGAAAATAAAGAAAATTCTAAAACATTTTTTATGCTTAATTTGAGCATGATACCAACCTCACCTAATTTACAACTAGCTAAACCACTGTAGAACTAGGTCTGTAGAATATGTTGATAAAATATCAGAGTGATCAATAATAGGATTAAAAATTAAGACCGTTTTTGTCATAATGATAGTTTAATGCATCCGGACTAGTTCTTGGACTTTTGATGCATGTCACACATTATAAAAGGTTCTGGATTAACAGTGCAATTCAGATAAATCAAACTGTTAATCTATTGTCCTGAACATGTTGAATTTTCATTCACAATGAGATTAATAATTTTGACTCTTGTTCAACCAAATTTTCCTGGATTTCTTGTTTATATTATATTCAGGAAGAGGTTGAAATGTGATTTGCTGTTTTAGCTTCTATGTCCTTTACCATGTTTTCGTTGATCTTACTTCTTTGAGAATAGTGACATTATTAGGTTTTCATTGCTGCTTTGATTACAATTTGACTTTGCAGTTAAATTTTCACTGCTGGCAAATCCCATCTTGTCATATATTTCTTATGCAGGTTCCTTCTGCACCTGTTGGACATTCTGGTGATTCGATGTATTCAGAATTGCAGCTTCCATATTTTGATGATCTCAGCAAACAGAGGCATGGCTATGCAAATATATTGTTTGGGTTTGCATTTCTCTATGAAAATTTGCAACTATTGATGTCTTACATTTGTCTCTTTCTTTCATGTCCAGCAATCATCCACCACCAGCCTTTGGTTCATTACCTGATTCTGAACTTCCTCATAAGTATCAGGATAAGGATATCCCAGTGATCGACTGGCCACCTAACTCCCGGTAATTTTTCACTCGATTCTCTGGTCACTTGATTTGATTTTCTATCCTGTCACTTTCATATTTCCTTATTGCCTCACCCAGATTAGGCTATATTCTGAATCAACTTAAAGTTTTCAGATACTAGGGAAGAAATTTGAGGAGAAAAGAAAAGAAAAGGGAAAACGAGAAGTGTGGCTCTATCAAATTGTTTTCTTGTATGTGTGACGTTAGAAGAAGTGGCTAGGGTAGTCAGGTGCTTCTTGATGCAAACAGCCCCACGACCACTAGAATTTAATTAACTGGTTGTTTATTCATGTGTTTCTAACTCACGTGATCAGTAGCATAAGCATTTACTGTTAATGGTACTGGCAAGTTGCCAGACTTCTGCAGTATTAGTATTAGTTAACTATGACGTTGGGATTTTCTATTTGGATGTATAGGATGGTAAATGTGCTGCTTTCTTCCCTTTGTGTTTCTTTAGCTATGTTTATCCCTTTGCTTTCTTTGAATGGGTAATTGTACTTACACACAATATCCGTTGTGCTATATGCCCTTTGAGGTCAATCCTTTCATTAGCTTCTGGCAATGCCTTTTAGTTCTTGTTAAAATAACACTGCAATGCTTCCATGATTTTGTAGGCTGATGCATGAAATTACAATTTCAACTAATGATAAGCCAAAACTCCTGAGTCAGGTAGTTGGCCTCTTTTAGTTTCTTAAATCATCTGTGGATGTAATCTGTGTTTTATCAGTCATGTACAGTCTTGATATATATGAGGCATCTGACCTCAGATTTATTTTTTGTAGTAGAAAGTTGGCATACAAGAAGAGAGAACTTTACATCAATGATTTGAAGGATGAAATGTGCATTTCCATTCATTTTCTTACAATAAGTGGAGCAATCTTGCTGAATCATTTGTCATGTAATTGCTTGATGTTGAAGGATCTTCTATAAATCATTCTTTTCTTAATACCTTTTCTTTAACTTCTATTTGTGAACCCATCTATAGCTTTATTCATTCCTGTCTCTCAGTTAATTCATCTGACCTAAGACATTTTTATTGTATTCCTAGAACATTGCTAATTTGATGTTTTCTACCACCAGTCAAGAGACACCTCCTCTCCATAGGCTGCCTCTCCTCTTTGATCTTCTCTGCTAGCAGTCACATGGATCGCTCAATGACATGTCTATTTGCATTTTTATTATAGTCCCAGATCATTGCGCAAGATCTGGTTTATTTTCTAATTTTCTTATAATTCAATACTCTCTACCACCAGTCAAAAGAGATTATTGCCTTTCCACTTTGATCTTCTCTTCTATTAATCACATGGATTTCTAGATTTTAGATGAGATATGTTCGTTGTGCACTATCATTATTTTATCAAATTCACTACTTAACAAGGGTCCATTTTTTATTTGAAATGATGTCAAAGTTTACTGAATGACCTTGTATTAAGATATTCTAAGTGCAATGACACTCTTTGTGTTATATTTTGTTTTAATTGACCTAGTTAAATAAATTATGTTTTTCTATTTTTCAATTTTCAGCTTACTTCCTTACTGTCTGAGATCGGGCTAAACATTCAAGAAGCTCATGCCTTTTCCACAATAGATAACTACTCTTTGGATGTGTTTGTTGTTGATAATTGGGCACCTAAGGTACTGCATTTTGTCCCACCTTAGTATAATCATTGGATTAATAGTCCTTTAAGACTGTTGAAGTGGTTTTCAAGATTCACTGTACAGATTGTATGATAACAGTTTTTGATCTGTTATCAGTCACAATTCTATGGGAGCCACATATTATAGGCCTAAAATCAGTGTTTCTTTACCTCTTCATTACAAGGTCATAAGAAAAAAGAAAACACCTAAGTGGAAATCTAAATTGTCTCTTATATTCTGACAATTGTAAAGTCATGACTTAGTTCCATGATTATTTTACAGGACACAGAGCAGCTTAGAAGCATGCTGTTAAAGGAAATTCCAAAAATCGAGGTTGCCCTTTCCACATGCCACTTGTATATGGCATTTAATGCCCAGCGAGCTTGTGCTAGCTTTATGTTTTGTTTATGGCTTTGTTTGTTCATGGTTATGTTAATGCATGTTAAAATGGCAAACAAGTAACACTAATTGTCATGAACTTAGTGCTCCTGCAATAATACTCTTTAGATGATTCATCTGTTTATACTTTGATCATTTGAAGTGCGATGCAGACAAGTGCTCATTTGAAACCACACGCTATTTGTCCTGTTACGGAGCAAGATCAAATAGGAATCAGTCTTGTCTCTAATCTCATCAATGTTCCTGCTGATTTAATTGATGTTTGGGAAATTGACGCGCAGCAGCTAATATATGAGAAACAAATTGCAAACGGATCCAGTGGAGATCTGTGAGTTCCTGTCATCTTAAGACCCGTGATCTGTTCTTGTATGAATGTTCTTTGAATTGAATGGTTTACTTGAAACAGGTATAAAGGCACCTTCTGTAGTCAAGATGTAGCTATTAAAGTGCTCAGGGGTGAACATATAAACAATAAAATTCATAGTGAATTTGCTCAAGAAGTCATTATCATGAGGTTGGTTGTATTTTTGGTTCTTCATCTACCCATCTCAATGCTTACAAAAACGCTCTCTGAAATTCTGAAAACATTTGCAATTACAGCTGGAACTTCAAAATATACCAGTGGAAATCATGTTTTTTTTACTGGAACCAGATCCAAATGAAAATGAACCAGGTTGATAATCCTGACAGTTTTGAAAATTTAATTATTGGATGAGCTGTCTTGATTCCTGACAAAATTTCAGTAGATGTTTTCTAGTAGTCCAAATGTCCCAAGAAATGCAATTTCAACTCACAAATAGTAAGCAGTGAGTTGTGATTTCTTATGTGCTGAAGAGGTCGTCATGTCACCTGTCCTGTTTTCACGATGTTGATAAAAAATTGATTAATTGGATGGAGGCATTTCCTATTTTAAATCTGTCACTTTACTTAATGGAACAAGTGAAGTAGCTTTTCAAAATTCTTATGTATTTCACGGGACAATTTAGAAACTTGCTCACAAATGTATCAAATGTGATGTTTCCACAGTATCAAGTTCTAGAATCTCTCTAGTTTTCTAGCAATCTCTGGTCCTTTTTCTGCCTTGGGAGCATGAATATTGCATTCAAGTGTTCTTCAGTGTTTCAGTTCTGATTAGCGAGGACAACTCTTAAAGCACTTAGTTGATTCCCCTAGAGATCTTAAATACAAAATAAATGTTGTCACTTCACTCTTACGTGCACGAATTTCTTCTCTGTTCCCCTTAAGACTCCTTTGCAATTTCAGGAAAGTTCGTCACAAGAATGTTGTGAAATTCATCGGTGCATGTACCAGACCTCCAAGCCTGTGCATCATTACAGGTAATTTTGAACAAACTAATGGCTATATGTGTGCCTTCAATTAATTAATTATGTGTTGGTTTATAGTTTAATTTTAAAAATGCGCACATGAATGACCCACCTATTTCAATGTGTGTTGATTCTCTGTTTGCAAATAACCCTTCCCAGAATTTATGTCTGGCGGAAGCATGTATGACTTTCTGCATAAACAACAGGGAAGTTTAAATATTCGGTCTTTACTCCGAGTAGCAATTGATGTTTCCAAGGGAATGCACTGCTTGCACCAAAATAATATAGTGCATAGAGATCTGAAATCTGCCAATCTCTTGATGGATGAAAATGGAGTAAGTGATTCACACTTTTACAGTATTTAATTTGCAGTCTGGTCAGTGTTCCTGTTTTTCTCTCTCTCTCTCTTCTGAGTTCTGAAACTGTACTCAGAAGACATTACTTCATACTTATCAACTGACCACCATCTTGCATTCAGTTTTAAGCGTTGCATCAACATTTTTGTTTTCTCAGAACTTAATCGTGTTTCAAGCTGGAAAGCTGCAAGAACCGATCAAATCCTCTTAAGAGGAAGAAAGGCAGCTTTGTGAATCAGCTTTTTTCTATAATGGAAAATAAGATTACATCTTTACTTTACTGGCTATGACTAGTAATTTCTTAAAGTTTCAAAAATTTGGCTAGCAGGTAGCTAAAGTTGCTGATTTTGGTGTTGCTAGAGTGCAAGATCAGTCTGGTGTGATGACAGCGGAAACTGGAACTTATCGCTGGATGGCTCCAGAGGTTGGTGTTGTTGCACTGAAAATGGCTTAGTGAATCATATGATGATTATTGATTGAAACGTTTTTATTGTTTCATCATGTCTCCATAACATGTTTCCTTGGTGTTCGGTCATATAAGGTTATTGAACACAAACCATATAATCATAAAGCTGATGTTTTCAGTTTTGGCATTGTGCTCTGGGAGTTGCTTACTGGAAAGGTTAGAAATAAAAAGATATTCTTCTTGTTCACATGTTTAGTTTTTCAAAATTGATGTTTTGTGTTTACACAAGTTCTGCCAATTCATGATGATCACTCAGATTTCATGACTATCATCTATGTTCTTGTGAATGATATCCCAGCTTCCGTATGAGCATCTGTCTCCCTTACAAGCCGCAGTTGGTGTGATCCAGCAGGTAGTCCTCCACGATTCCTTTTTCTTTCAGCTTCCAATGGGATATTAGTTTTCCATTCAGGTAGAAACCACCCCGTCCCTGGCATTGTCTGTTAACTGCCAAATTGCTTCTCGACCAACAGAACCCCTTGCCTGGTATAAACAAAGCAAGACCAAGCACGTGACAAAATGACTTTTTGGTTAGTGTAAATCATGCGGACTCATTTTAGGAAGTCTCAAAGGTTGTCAAAGAGTCCCATGCTCCAACCATGCTTTCTAATGGCTTGCATCAAAGTTAAGACAGGTGGGGGAAGGGGTCAAAATTTTAGTTCAATCAGCAATCCCGGAAATAGAAAGATCAGGACTTGCTAAATTCTTTTTATCGTCATCCTTAGTGGTCATGCTGCTTGGTGGTAATGTAATCTGCTGACATAGAAGCATATTTTGAGCTCAAATTGACTAAAGGACCTGCCAACTTACTAATAAAGAGCTGTTTTCCTGACACGGATTTCAGGGTCTAAGACCACCAATCCCAAGCCATTCGCATCCCAAATTGGCGGAACTGCTTGACAGATGCTGGCAGCAAGACCCATCTTTGAGACCTGAATTCTCTGAAATCTTGGAGCTTCTACAGCAGTTGGACAGGATGGTATGAGAAGGTTCTAAAATCTCTCCATTCATTATCGTTGTACACATCTAGAAACTCATCGAATCTCGGAACAGGTTGCTGATGAAAGACAAGACAAGCGGAAAAAGAAAGTCTCCTAGAAGAGTTGTTACTGTAATTAGACGAGACCGACGGTGAAGCCAGAAGTGATTATTTCATCCATCACAGTGCTTGCTTTTGTTCAATCAGGGTTGGTTCTCTTCCTTGATGAACACAAATTCAAATACAATACGTGTACATATACACCTCTGTACATATATAAACTGTCATAAGGACGCGTGTTGATCTTACAGTTGCTCACCAAGTGTAGAGCGCAGCTGTAGTTTGTGTTGTCCTAGCTCTAGGGTTGAATCGGTTTTCAGTCATTGAGAGTATGTACATTATGGATGAGGTGTTCAGTGAACTGCTAGTTCTTGAGAGTTTGGATTTTTATTTTTACTTTTCAGTTAAAAGCTTTGGGATTAGGAGTTAATGCTTTAATGAAATTTGATATATCTGAGAAAGAATTTAAAGCCTCGGCATTTATGCCAAGGAAAAGAGCATTATTAACTGAAAAATGTTCCTACGCTTCAAATCCAGAGTTTTCCCTTTATTAGTGCTTGGTATCTCATCCTTCCAGCAATGGAAATTCTCTCTGAAACCCCCGGGAAAAAATTCTCCAGATCCTGACAGACGAGAATTGATGGTGGAAGAATTTTATGCCGAGAATATATTAAATGAAACGCATCTATACGAGAAAGAAAAATGTCATCGCAAGGAAAAGAAAGGATTGATTGTTTGGAGATTTGTTTTTAGTGCCCTAAAATCCGAGAAATTGTACGAAGCTCTCTCTTAATTAATGAATACAATAAAATCCCATCCTGATTGAAAATCGAAAGCAATTTCATCACACATTAGCTATTGCATTTATGAGATTTGTTAATGAAACATAAGATATCCGTTTAATGGTTGATTTTTTTTCTGGTAAATGAATCATGCAAGACTAAAATTAGCATCACTCTTCCCATCCTGCAATGGGCATGTATAAAATTACCGATAACTGGGTAATATAAATATTCCAGGTCCCAAAATCCCATCGCCTAAACCTTTCGAATTTTGCCAGGCAACCTGTTGTGAAATTCATGGATGTTTCAACTGAATTAAAGAAGAATTAATATTAGTCAAATATCCTCCTCCTTCTTTACTTGAAAGCTTCAGCCCAACCAAGCTGCATGCACGAGTCTCAGGCCAGTGAAAGTAGCACAGAGCTCCATGAAACCTTGAGAAGGGCATGCGATTAGAGGTTCACTTCATTGGCAAAGCCAGAGCCAAAAGAAGAGAATTTATGCCAACAAACGAATGCCATGAAAGTGTAAACTGCAAGAGAACAAAAAAGTTGATTCCACATAAAATTTTGCCTTTATTCTCCGAATCAGTAGCTTCCATGAGCGTCCGTGTCCTGCTCAATCAGTGCAAACTAAAAATAATGCTGCACTATCAAAATTCGAATCTTTCTCTATCAACTAGTACTGTAGTTTACATGCTTAAAAGTACTTCATATCAGAAATTTATTAATCACACGAGGCCTTGAAGATTTCCCTAAAGATCTTGTAATGGAAGGCTTGAGAAAATCCCTGAAATCTTATGATGCTCAGGCTAGGCAACAACCAGAGCATCTAGAAAAAGGAAAACAAGCTCTACTCCATCATGACAGCGATTGTCACATTGCCCAGTTCTCTGGTTCGTTTGGCCAGAATGAGGAAGTTATTGTCAACATTGACAGTATTGCTGATGTTTCTGACAAAGAAACCACTATTGCTTCAAAATCCGGCAATGGAAGTCCAAGTAGGAAGGGTACAGGGTCAGCAAAGAAATTCAAGGTGTCGTTTGAGGACGTAATCCATGAAGCTGTTCGGGAAAGAAGCAAGGACCTCACACCCCAACCTTCTCTCGGTGCTTTTGAACAAAATTCATGGAGGTTAGCCGTGAACAAGGCAAAGTCCAGACTGATAGACCAGCCTGAGCAGCACTATCAAAGAACTGGGAGAACGGTGAACTCTGATGGAGATTTCGGTGAAGAAGATGATGGTGAAGACGTCCCAGAAGAATACAGGATCATAAAACAAAACTCGTTTATAATGCTGCAATGGGTGAGTCTTGTTTTAATCATAGCAGTCTTAGTTTGTAGTGTGTCCAGTCCAGCATTAAAAAGACAAACTTTGTGGGATCTTCCACTATGGAAATGGGAGATGATGGTTTTGGCGCTTATCTGTGGTCGTTTGGTGTCTGGTTGGGGAATTAAGCTTCTTGTTATCTTCATCGAAAGCAATTTTCTTTTCCGGAAACGGGTTCTGTATTTCGTTTATGGGTTGAGGAGGGCCGTTCAGAATTGCCTCTGGTTGGGTTTGGCTTTGCTTACTTGGCACTTTACTTTTGATGACAAGGTTGTGAAGAGCAATAGCAAGATATTGCTTTATGTGACCAAGATTCTGGTGTGTTTCTTTATAGGAACATTATTATGGCTTTTGAAAACCATCCTTGTTAAGGTTCTTGCTTCATCCTTCCATGTCAATGCGTTCTTCGAACGAATCCAGGATGCTCTTTACAATCAATATGTACTCGAGTCACTCTCTGGTCCTCCAGTTTTTGAATGGCGAAGCACCAAGGAAGACGTAGGGACAGTCACCGAGGCTCAGCAGGTAAGAAATTCCGGGTCTGCCTGTCCTGGTCCTAGTGATCTCAAGGAAACTCTCCTTCCAAAGGAAGATCGTGGAAAGCTACAAAGATGCAGCACGGTCGGGAAAAAACCTAGATTCTCTAAGACAATGCCTAACAAGAAAGATGAAGAGATTTCAATTGACAAAATGCAAAAACTAAATCATAAGAATATATCAGCTTGGAATATGATGAGGATGGTAAATATCATCTGCCATGGTGCCTTGTCGTCTACTTTAGATGAGCATATACTTGACTCAGACATCAAAGATGACTCTTTACTGCATATCAGAAGCGAGTGCCAAGCAGAGGAGGCAGCCAAGAAAATATTTCAAAAGGTGGCCAAGACAGGATGCCGGTAAGTTAACTGGCATATTTTCCCTCACTGCATATCCGTATCATCTCCATTCAAGCTGACCATGATGTTGGCATGGATAGATTCAAAGTATTTTCATTTCTTATGCTTGCCACCTGATATTTCTTGATGGCCATTCATCTGACGTTTTCTCTGTGTATTTTTGTATCAGCCAAATTTACCTTGATGACATGATTCGCTTTATGGACAAGGAAGCAGCATTGAAAGCAATGGATCTCATGGGAATAACTTGTGAGGATGAAGGAATAAGCAAGTCATCTCTCAAGATCTGGCTGGTAGTTAATCTCTAAATTTATCGTCTGGCCTTCTTTGGTCATTGGATATTACTGATCACATTCACTGCTACTGATTTATTGTTTGCTTGGACATGGCCGTGCTGGGTTCAAGAAAAAACTGCCACTAGTTCATCTAGTTGAATCCAAGCAAGCAATTTGATATGTTAACTCGAAACCAGTTGTCTTGCTTAGAATCTAATTTGACTTTAAAAAGTATCAAAATAGCATTAGATTTAACTCTTTTTATTATTAATCTTGAAATGTCATCGATTTGGATTGATCCGGTCAAACTAGATCAACATATCCAACCCCTAACCCGAGTCTCGGAGCTTGTTATTGTCGGGTCAGATTTAATAACTTTTTTATACATGTATTTCATGAGAGTACAGTGAAATAAACTTTCATCACCTGTTGTTTAGGTTAAAGCATTCAGAGAGCGAAGGGCACTGGCATTATCTCTGAATGACACAAAAACAGCCGTTGATGAACTTCACAATATGGTGAACATCCTCGTCAGCGTCATTATCATGATAATCTGGCTCATTATACTTGGAATTCCTATCTCTCACTTCCTGGTCCTCATAAGTTCCCAGCTTCTTTTGGTGGTGTTCATCTTCGGAAATACCTGCAAGACCGTGTTTGAAGCAATCATATTCTTGTTCATCATGCACCCATTTGACGTGGGTGATCGCTGCGAGATCGATGGAATCCAGGTATACATAGTAATTAATCATACCAAAGCATCTTTCTCAACATGGCAATGTTTAACTAGAGTTAACTCATGTTTCCTTGAGCTTCAGCTGAGGGTTGAAGAGATGAATATATTAACGACGGTGTTTTTGAGGAACGATAACCAGAAGATCATATATCCCAACAGCGTTCTAGCAAGCAAGCCTATCGGAAACTTCTATCGCAGTCCAGATATGGTAGAGGCGATTGATTTCTCTGTCCACATCTCCACTCCGATGGAGAAGATTGCTAGCCTGAAAGACAAAATAAAAGGGTATGTAATTATGTATAAAGCTCCACCTAGCCTTTTCCTTTTCATTGTTAGATGCTAATCCATTTCTGCAACCAATACAGGTATGTTGAAGAAAACAGTAGCCACTGGCATCAAGGTCCAATGGTGGTCGTGACAGATGTTGAGGACATGAACAAGATGAAGATGTCTCTTTGGGTCACGCACAGGATGAACCATCAGGAAATGGGGGAGAGATGGTGTAAGAGAAATCTTCTCCTGGAAGAAATGATCAGAGTGTTCAAAGAGCTTGATATTGAATATCGCGTGCTGCCCTTGGATGTGAATATCAGAAACATGCCACCTCTGGTCTCGACCAGGCTTCCCTCAAACTGGACCACCTGTGCCAATTAAACAATAATTGAAGAAAATACTTAAGGATTGTGACCAGGAAGACAACATTGGATTAATGAGTTCTTAAATAAGGAAAGATAGGATTCTAGCTCAAGGTTTCTGTGCAGACAGCCTAAGTAGCTGACTCCATGTAAACTGAGTGTAATCGATGTAGTTTGTGGATCATAGTTTTATGATCAGACTAATAAGTGTAATCTCCCGATGTAATGGCGAGGTTTCCAATTACAAGAATGATGTCTTTCTGCCTAGCAAAGCAGAAGAGGCAATGCTAATACCTTCCTTATCTGATGAGATTATGAATCAGACAGTGAATCTGCAAAGTTGCAAGTTCCACTCCAACCTACAACAAAGATGGATCACAAAGGCAATGACACCTATAATCTGGGTTTTCAAGCCCATTTTCAGTGCTCTTTTCGATCTTGGTTAGTGGTTGATGACTTCACGAAATGAATGATAATAGATTTGTTACAAGTAATTCTTTTAAAAAAGAAGAGATCGTTAAGGAACCATCTCACCTAAAAAGCTTAAGTTTATAGGTGAAGCTCCAGAATATGATTTATATTATTCTCTAACATCCCCCCTCAAGTGAAAACCCTTTGGGCTTGAAACTTGCATAGACTCACATTATCTTATGCTTGATTTTTTTTTTATCAAATAAAATAGGGAGATGGTGAGATTCAAACTCGTGACCGCTGAGTCAAAAGGCTCTGATACTATGTTAAAAAATCTATCTCATCTAAAAGTTTAAGCTTTATAGTTGAGGCTACAGAATATAATTATATTATACTCTAACAGAGATAATCATAACTATGAAGAGATATCCAAAATAATTAAATGTTAATCTTTGTCCGGGATCACTTTGCCGTGCTCTTATGCTTTCCAACAGGCCATGAGAAAACAGAAACTGAATAAAGCTCATTGCTAATGGGCCCAACAATCTGAAAGCCCAGTCTTCTGGGCTTTTATTTGACTCTCAGATCCAGTTTGGGTTCCACACGATCGTTAGCCCAAAAGACGGAAACCCAAAGAGAAACTGCAATTCTTAAACAAACACAGATTGCAAAGCAACTAGGCTGACGTGTATGGCCTCCATGACAGTCATGAACAAACCGAACAACAGAGGACCCAAATTAGCCACGTGTCGACCTTCCCTGCGAATGTGCTGGTTGGTCACCTGCCGATCCCTGTCAGTGTATCCCTGGACAGCTACTGTGCGGAAAGAGCCTAGTCGGACAAGGAAGTCCATTTTCCGGCCATAGCAGCATATCATCCACTAGCCAAATCAAATCAATTGCAAAAGCAGCACCATTATTATTATTAAAGATATGATTTTTAAATTATTTTTTTGTAGTTATTATGATTTTTCTACTTGTCCTTTAAAATTCGAGTGACAAAGTTTTGGATAAAGATTAAAAAAGGGTTCAATAGACCTAGACCAAGATCCAAGGCCGAGTCTTGTACCCATGGTGGTAAAGGTGGGCAGCCTCCACCTGAAATCTGAGGAGGAGGAACTCTTCTATAGTGTAAGAGAAATTATATGGCTCATCTGGGCTTACAGGGCCGGTTTTCTGGGCCAGAAAAGGTACAGTATATTGTCCAGGGTACCTTATCTTCCCTGAAAATGATTAACGGTGAGAATTTCACGAGAGAAAAAACAATCACATCCCATCATCATGTGATCGGTTGTCAAGATGATGAAACTCTCACAGGACAGGTATTAGCTGGTCGTAGTGAGAAGACCATTGACTCCCTGGAGCTCTTAGAAATCAGACCGAGTAAAATTAACGATTGGACGGAGATGACTAAGGACATCTATGGAGTAACAATGATTGTATTGAGCATTCATAACAATAGTTTACATCAACAGATCGACTTGGAAAGTCAAGCGATGCTTGCACTAGATTTTTTCGCATGAAATTAAGTTTTTGGTCGGGGTCAATCCCGAACGTCTTGATCTTTAATATTTGGCTCCACTTCCATGGCTTCTTGCCTGAGCTTAAGCTTGTCTTTGTACTCTTTCAGTTCTCTCCTGTATCTTTCCTTGTCTTTCAGACCAATGTTTTGGTAAACCTGCAAGGCACGAATCGATCTGCTAAGAAAAACTTGAGATGCTTCGCTTTTGATCTTGAAATCTGAATTGCTAGAGGGTAGAAATGGTTTTCCGTGAACTGAAATATGGCAATGTAAAGAAGGCAAATAATAATGCAGTAACAATCAATCAAGCAAGTTTGTGTTTGTACCATCCTCTCCTCTGCGCTAAGACTGCTCCATGACTGGCCTATCATTTTTGTAAACTCCCTTTCTCTATTTGGGTAAAGAGATTTCAGCTTGAAGTGTTTTTCAGCAAAGAAGAAGTTGTAGCCACTCCTGTTGGGTTTCGGGTAGCTGGGATCCCCCGATCTTCTGCCTCTCCTCCGACGACGTCGTCTGCGGCCAGCAGGAGTGTATGGAACAATGGCTCCATCATATTGAGTAGATTTAGACAAGTCCTGCTGGTCTGGATGGTAAAGTACTCCATGCAGAACCTCCGAACCTAATTGCACCGAGACTAGGTAACCACAATCAAACTTCCCTTCTATTGTCCCCTTTACCGAAAATGACGAAGAGCCTGCATAGAAGATCGGATAAAATTAACATGCTACTCGTTAAGCTTGCAGGAAACTAGAGACCAGACTCCTCGAAGGATACAAGGGTCAAATTCAAAAGGGATTTTGCTTTCTGATAGATACTCGTCTCACAATCAAAACTCTCTATGCAAGTAAGCTACACACAGAGACAACAAAAAAAAGAAAAAGGGGTTTTTCCACACATTATACATCATATACTATAGAAATAACAGACTATAGCCACATATATATACATAAATCTGAATCATAAGATAAATGGAGGGGGACCACTAAGAAAAGGAAGATTGGGAAATCACACAAGTATCCACATTCGAATCAAAATACCAAAAATTTCGCCATCAATATCTTGCCTAGTACTGTGATTCAATTCATAAAATTGAATTTTATATACAAGGTTAATATTATACGTGGAGCATAAATTAGATCAAACATTTGTGGTCTGATGTTGAGCCTCTATTTATCCTCTTACATATATTTTTTTTCTTTCTATAAGCAATGAAATTAGGAGATTCACAAAACCAAACTCACTTTCGGTAGACGGGTCAGGACAATCCCTTGTCGGTTTTGGAGAATATTCCACGATAGCCAGTTCAGTTTTGCTCGGAGAGCTGCTAAGAGGAAACGCAACTGCAGAGTGAATGAGTTGAGAGGAATCAGTTTATAAGGGACAAAAACCATCCGACATTAATAAAACTTAACAGGAGAAGGGAAACTCATGCAAGAAACGATGAAAAAACCCGGATAATAAGTGATCGTCACCTGCCGGAGCAGAGACTGGACCCTGGATCTTAAAGAAGTGAACTTGTTCGTAGTGGTAAAGGAGGCTGAGGTAGTGTTTCTTCAATACAAAAGAAGCACTTGTTGTCGTTGCAGAGAAACAAAACACAGAACCCACTTCCCTCCATTTCTTCTCTGCAACAACCTACACATGCATCATCCATCACTTTCAAATGTCTTGCAAAAGAGATTGCCGAGTTTACAGACCAAAATGATCGTTAGAAACAGAATCGAACCTTATCATAACCACCCCTGCTGGTTGTCTCTACATACAAAACCTGCAAATCTAGCTCCTTCCCTCCGATCACAGGTATCCTTAAAAAACACAGGGAGAATGATCATCGTGCACAGAAACATGACATGATCAGCCAAGCAAGTCAAGGAAGAAGGGAAGGGGTAAGGGAGGCTTACATAAATTTGGTGCCCATTACAAAATGAAAGCGCCTGAGAGTGTCCCAAAAAACAGAGGGGTTGTTAACAACATCTTCATGAGAGGCGAGAGGAGCAGGGTAGTGCTTGTTCTCCATTCCAGCCTTCAAGATTTTCTTACTCCCCGGCGACATCTCCTCACCGTCGCCGGAAAAACCAAGAAGAGGAGATTAATACTAACAGTTCAAGATTACTAGCTATACCATATATTTAAAAACAACAGTAGTAACGAGGACAGAAAAAACAAAAACTATAGCGATATAAGAGGGTAATTAAGACTGAGCCAAGGCAGCATAAAAGAATGAGCAGTGACGCGTGGGAGGCAACGGTTACACAAAATTGGCCTTTTCTAGCATTTTGAATAGCCAAGCCCCACCCAGTAATAAGAGAGAGACAGGGAGAGAGCAGCAAAACCCCAATTAGCCAAGCCTGCCTTATTTATTTTACACAGGTCTATGCTTATTATCAAACACTACAACTTCGTAGTTCGTATAGGATACTAGCAGTGTGCTGCGCTACTTTTCCTTCTCTCTCGTGTCAATCGAAGCCTGACATCTCTGCAGCCATTAGAGCTTCGATTTTGGTTCTCCATCCATGTCTCTATGTATCTATATATCTATCCATTTAAGTGTAACGTTGACATGAACTCGCTTTACTTTGGTCTGATAGACTTTTCTGACCATATCTTAAGGTACATCTGTAGGAAGATACTATAGTCTATTGGGATTGGCATCTAGTGTAGTCCAGTGCATGAAGGGGTACGATATAGGAACCTGAAGCATTCCTTTGCATTAAAAGCTTACCTCCCTGTATTTATCAGTCGAATACTGGTCTGTGGATCTGTGTTTATCCTTGCTGAAACTTTTCTGGGCCCATCCAGATATAAGCATTGGCTGGCTGGCTAGGTTAAAGTTTTTTATGGGAGGAGATATTTTGAACCGGCTACTTTCCGAGCATGAGATGACTTTCCTATTCATATCAGTTACCATATGCTATTATGTGGAAACATTCATTTTGAAGAAAAATAGATGGATAATAAAAGTGAAAATCTTAAACCCACCACATGAGTGATAGAGAATATTCTGAAAACATTTTTTTCTATTTTCTCTTTGTATTTATCTCTCTTGAAAATGAGGAGGAGGAGGAGGAGGAGGAGTTTCTCTTCCCTTGCTCTTGTTGAAAATATTTTGAGAATTGAAGATACTCTTGTTGAAAAAAAATATAAAAACCCTTTTCTTATCACAAAAAAAATATTTAAAACAGGAATATCTAAGGGTTAGTTTCCATACACTAAAAATAAATTATCTTTCAATTAGATTTTTGAGTCATCTATGGAAAGTGGTGTAGAAATTATCCAAGAACAATGTATTATCACGCTTTGATTGCCATAAATGATTCGGACCTAAACTGGGAAGGCCCATTGAAAATGTATAAGG
Source organism: Salix viminalis (assembly GCA_029228465.1). Lineage (NCBI taxonomy): Eukaryota > Viridiplantae > Streptophyta > Magnoliopsida > Malpighiales > Salicaceae > Salix > Salix viminalis. The sequence continues at coordinate 7,544,317 of CM055430.1, forward strand.
GCTAAACTTCCTGGGCCCTAAATAAACCATGCTTAGGCCTGTCAGTGAAGAACAGGCCACCTTCAATTTAATATGATCGCATAATTTCGGATGTAATAATAGTTGAAAAGATTTAAAAAATGGGAGACGCGATAATGCTATTTCCTTGCATGCACAGATATCCCAAATTTAACAACTTTTCAAACGTAGACTCCCTTGTTTCAGCTCTAATCACAGCTATAAGCAATTGCTCTTCAATCTCTTATCTCAAGGCAATTCACTGTCGAGTAGTCAAGTCTGTGAATTGTATCCATGGGTTCATCGGCGATCAAGTGGTGATTGGCTATCGATGAATTGCCTGAGAATGACTTGTTCTCCTGGAATTCCTCGATTTCTGGGTTTTCTCGCCGGGGGAACTTTGCTTGGATTTGTTTTCCATGATGAGATTTGAAATGGGTTTGAAGCCTAATGAAGTCACGGTTACTCCTGTACTTTCAGCTTGTGTTATAGGATGCTCCAGGTACAAGTTCGTGTCCTCCTTGCCATGGAAGTAAACCATGAGCTCGGAGCCTGTCAAAAAGCTGATTTTCAGCTTAGAAACTTCATGTTAGTATCCTTTCTTATTTACAACTTTCTTGGAAATAGTAAATAATGCACAAACACATGAAAGTGATCGAGAAAAAGAAATGGAAGGGTGAATTTTACCACAAAATCCACGAACGCGAAACTTTTACCATAATCAGGTTCAGCAAGACAAATATGATGGATTCCACTGCGCTACCAGAAGGATGGCTCGGGGCCTGTAACTTTTGAAGCACAGACATTAGAAATTACGAAGCTGCAGGATACTAGAGAATCCATTCCCACACTTCAGCTCCGCTTTCCTCTGTGTCAACGCAAGTCAAGCTAGTTTTACAGGACTTTGATTCAAGCTCTTGCGACGGTTGTCTCGATACGACGTCGCTGCTTAACGTTATGATGTGAGAATCAGGTTTGGTTGCTCAAAAGCTTAGGAGCACCTGATTTAGTCGAGGTACAGTAATATAAGTTGAGCAACTATGTAAAAAGAAATATAAATTGAACTCAATGAGAATTTTAAATATTATCTCTTACAAAACATCCCTATTTGAAATTTCAAAATATATTTTTATACACAGCCGTTGATTTAGCTGTTTAGTCATGCTTCAAAACATGTTCATTTTGCAAATTAATTAACATGAACAAAAGTTAACACTAGATTTTATAAAAATCTTACGACTAAAAGATAGAATTGATATTCATTAAAAAAAAATATTAACACTGGGCGAGCCGAGTTGCCAAACCAATCAGGTTGAAACAAAAGAGGATGGAAAACAGACGTCCAAGGTTTGCAAGTTCATGGGATGTTTTCCTCCGCTTTCGTCACGGCGAAGGTTTGTGGGCCATGATCCGTAAAAAGTCAAAATCAGAGGAGGTCGAGGCCTTGTGGATAAAGCACTACGTGGTTCAAGAGCCCGCCGTTTTTAAGAAAACCAGCCCAAATGTTCGAGGAAGCTGAATCCAGCCCGTCTAAGACTAATACTTAGCAGGATGTTGAGGAGAGCCTGGTCGAGTTTAAAGAAAAACAAAATAAATTGTTTTTTTACCCTATATGCCTTTGGTGGATTAATTAAATTATTAAAAACAAAATATGTTAATTGAGTTTAAAATGTTAATATCTTATATAGTTTTATTACAAACAGATTTGAGATGAGCTCTCGATTTCCTAGATTAACACAACAGAACTGGATTGTTCAAGTACCCAGTTACAGAGTAACTAGCAGCCAGCACATCCAGAGAGTTAAAATAATAATTATTATTATTATTTAAGTATCAATTCGATATAAAAACACAAAAAATATATTTAAATAAATAAATCATAGGTGAATTATTTGAGGTTTATTTAATTAAAAAAAAAGGTGAAGGCCCCGTTTGTTTGCTGGAAAGTGGTTTCCTTTTGGAAAGTGAATTCCGATGTTTGGCAGTGTTATGAAAAATGAACTGGAAAACACTTTCCAGTGTTTTGTTTGTATTATGGAAAATAAACTGGAAAATAATTTATTAATAAATTTTTTTTTCAAGTTTATTAAAATAATGAGGAACAAATCTTACAAATTAAAAAGTTGAATGAGAATGAAATTGAAAAAAAATATAATTTCATAAATTATCTCAAATAAAATAAATAATAATCAAAATAATAGAGATCAAATCTAAAAAATTAAAAAAAAAATGAAAGGTGAATAAATTAAAATAATAATAATTAACATTTCATAAATTATTTCAAATAAAATAAGTAACAATAAAAAAAAATGAGGACCAAATTTGATAGATAAAAAATTTCAATAAAAAAATGATAAGAAAAAAGCATATAGAAATTATAAAAATAAGGACCAAAATTAATATAAAAATTAAATTTAAAGAGATGGAATTGAAAAATAAATATTCAAAACAAATTATATATAGCAATCAAAAGTTTGAGGATCAAATTTGATATAATCAACAAATAATGACATTTCTAAATTTTTCACAACTTCCAGAAAGTGTTTTCCGCCCAAATTTTCCGGAAAACACTTTCCTGAAAACCAAGCCAAATTTTTCTTTGATTGAAAAGTGTTTTCCGTTGACCAACTTTTTTTTTCAGAAGACAAACAAACACATGAAAATTTAAAAAATGATTTCCCGAAAAGTGAATTCCAGTAAACAAACACAGCCGAAATCATACAATCTTTTGAGTGATTTATATGCTAGATTCTTAGACACTCGCGCAGGATAAGATAATCTTTGAAACTTTTTATCGATTAGCTTCTTTTTTTAACCCTCAACAGACCGAGAGCAAGGATTTCACAGAGATGGTTCGACAGAATCACCTTTTTTTTATCTCCCAAGGCGAGCTCCGATTTTCGCAGTTATTGTCTTCACCATATGTTTTCTTTCTCTTTTTTTTTTTTAAAAAAAAAAACAACTGCTAGCTATATATTCTGTCATGTTAGCTTACTACGTCCATGTCAACCAAACATTGATAAAAAAAACATAAAATCAATTAGTTTTTTTTTATAATTAAAATAAGTGTTTGAGTTTGATGTATTTTTGATTAATCTCACGATCCCTGAAATTAACATTAATATAAACTTTTAGTGTTCATTATATTAATAACCACAAGGCTCGAAACTAAAGATCACAATAGAAATAAACCATTTAATCTCAAATTATTAGCACTGAATCATCTATTAGATGTTTATTAATTAGTGTTTGCTTAGAAACTTATTGGTGGTGATTGTGACTTTGCCACATTATTTTAAATAATAATAATAATAATAATAATAATAATGATGATGACATACAATTCTTAGGTTTTTTTTTAATATGTTTTCATTAAAAATATATTTAATTAATATCTTTTATTTTTAATATCAACACATTAAATAATTAAATTTTAAAAAACACAAAAAAAAAGAATTTATTTAGATTTTCTAAAGGGTGCCCGAAATCATGAAGTTCTGCTTAATGATTTTTTTTTAATTAACAAGGACAACTATCCACACATGCATTATCCTTTTTGTTTTACATGTCCAAAATTTTCCAGCATCTATTTAATATCGTCATCGTTTACTTCATAAATACCTTAAACTTTAACTGGTGCTGTTGCGTCATCAAGCAATTTAATATTCATTTGTTTAAAACATGTCTTTTGTTTCAATTTATTTGGTTAAGTCAGGTTAAACCTGTGTACTTAGCCAAACTCAACAAGAACAGTACTATAAACAAGTTCAAGAAGAAGAAAAAAACGTCATCGCTGTAATAAAAAGTACTGGTCCAGGTAACCTCGAAGGTATTTATTTTTTATTTTGTTTTTTCAAATTGCCTTTTATTTTATTTTTAAAATAAATTTATATTTTTTTAGGTGTTTTTGATCTGCTAAAATTATATAATCTGAGAAAAACTTGTGCTGATCTGCTGAAATTTGGATAAAATTCGACCTTACTTCTTCGAGATACTGTTTTGTCGTGTCTATTTAAAAAGTATTTTTATTTGACAAGGTATGGAGGATCGTCTCCTTTTCTGTTTTAGAAAACGTATGCAGTATGGGACCTTTTCACACGTATCGATTTTTTTAATATAAAAAATATTAGATATCATTAATAATTTTTTAGCTGAAAAAATAAAATTACGTGAGTATTGATTTATATAACTAGGTTAATTTTACAAATTCAAAAACAAAATATACAACTTGTAAGAACATGGTTTTACTTGAAAATAATGTCAAGATAATATTTTTTTAATATTAAAATAACAACATGTTAAATCAATTTAATCAAGTCGATTAACATGTTAAATTTGCAACTCGAGTTATGAGACTATAATAAACCTTAAAAAATAAGTAAAAAATAAAATATGAAATTAAATTCATAATAAATTTGATGTTTAGGGATAAAATTGAAAAAGAAAAAACAATTTAAAAAAAAACTTAAAACGTCAACCCTGAATTAACTTATCAAATTTGCGACTTGAATTATAAAATCACGATAATTTCATGAAAAAAAATTGAAACAAATTACAAATTGTAACTCTCAATCGAGTTTGGTGTAGAGATGTTATATTAAAAAATAAATCAATTCAAAAAAATATATAAAAAAAAACTTCGAATCAACCCGCTAAACTGCAAGGTATAACGACAAGATATAGCCTCATAATTTTTAGCTTAACCGATGCATGTTTTTTTTTGTTTTTTTTTTAACGTTAGCAATTAAAACTCAAATCTTAAAAATAGTATTAAAAAGAATTTCAAATTAACACAATGCTGAAATAAAAATCAGCTACTCAAATTATAAAACTTGGTTTAAGCTTTTAGCTTGATTAACCTATGTAAAACTCAGCTCAACTCTTTGGTTTTGTTTGAGTTTAATTTTTTAAAATCTTTTTTCATGACAATATTGTTTTACATATAACCAGATTAACCATGCCATAAGCTGCCTGTCGTTTATGTGGTTGTTTTCACTCCTGGAATCTTCTATCCGAGTAAAAACAATAATAATAAAAATAAAAACCATCTCAATCCTTGTTCTTTTTACAAATGGCTGGTCTGACACACGGATAAGGTTGACTCTCTCTCTCTCTCTCTATATATATATATATAAAAAATAAGGGTTGAAATCCTTCTAGTTTAGGCTTGACGCATTGGCTAGTCACGTGTCCAAATGGTGGCTCAATCCCCCAAACATGTCGCAACTCACCGGACCACAAGACCCATCAAAGACTGAGATGTGACCATGAAGGTTCCATACGTGTCTGTAACACTTGACCGAGTTTAGCCTGGCTCACTTCAATCCCCTATCCAAAAAAGGGAAGATGCTTAAGAATATTCCCGCCTTTTGTGAATCTCGCCCCCATCCCAATAAATTTACGGATAAGTCCCCACCCTGAACATTCCCCCCTATATAAATCTCGCTTCTTCTATCCTGCTTTCAAACTCCATTTTCAGCTTCCCTCTCAAAAATCAAGAAATCAACTCTATTTCCGTACTGTAACTGTCATGGATTCCTCTTTAACTCTCTTAGAATCTGACCAAGAAAAACTCTTAGAAAAACTTGGTATATTCAAGATTCAAGGCCGTGATAAAGTTGGCCGTAAGGTTCTTCTCATCACCGGCAAGCTCTTCCCTGGTAAGGACAACAAGCAGTTTACTTGAAGTATTTTTTGGGATTTTTTTTCTCGTTTTCCTGTAAAAGTAACCCTTTTTTTGTGGGTTTTAGCTCGGGTGGTGAGCATTGAGGTGTTGAAGAAATACTTGGAGGGGAAAATATATCCAAAATTAGAAGAAAAGCCATTTTCGGTGGTGTATATTCACACAGATGTTCAAAGGAGTGAAAATTTTCCTGGGATTTCGGTCATTCGATCAATTTACGAGGATATTCCGATCAACGTCAAGAATCATCTTGAATGCGTTCACTTTTTGCATCCGGACCTTCAAGCCAGGCTCTTTCTTGCAACTTTTGGTCGTTTTCTTTTCAGTGGAGGGTAAGATAACTAGTCTTGCCTTTTTCCGAGGGTCCCATTTTAGCCCCTTTACCAAGCTCCACTCACATGAAAAGTGCTTAAAATTTTGGAGCATGATTAATTGGTGCTTAGCAGGCGTGATTGTTGGATTGATTTTAATTGACTGATTGATTAACGGGTGTGATCAGGTTATACTCGAAGCTGAAATACGTGACGAGGCTGGAGTTTCTGTGGGACCATGTGAGGAGGAGTGAGATTGAGATGCCGGAATTTGTTTATGACCATGATGAAGAGCTGGAGTACCGTCCGATGATGGATTATGGATTAGAGAGTGATCACCCTGGAGTGTACGGCGGGCCATCCATGGATAATAATCCTCTTTCGGTGTATTCATTGCGAGGCATCGCGTAGCATTCGATGTTGTCGGGGTTACTGGAGTGTCGTTTTCGTTTCTGTTTTTCCAGGAGTGTTGATATATATATATATATATATATATATATTTTTTTTTCGCACACATTGTAGAAGGAACACCTTGTTCTTGGCATAATTGATGAACTGGTGGAGTTGAAATGGTTTGTAAGCTGTTTAATTCAAGACTCATCGCCTCGTTTGATCAGTCAAATTACATCTTAAATTAGTTGACATATTTAATTTTTATTTAGTTTTAAGGTCTCAATTTATCTAATTATCGAGTAAGATTTAAATCAATTTGTGCAAAATAGAAGATCTGTCAGAGAATATTGTTATCTAGCCCCTATGAAAAATAGTTTTTTAAACTTTATCTTAGGAAATTTCGTGGATTTGTTTATTATTGAAAAGAGATAGTTGATGATTTTTTTTTCAATCAAAGAACTTTAGCTTGGTTTCTTTTAAAATGTTTTTTTTTTACATAAAATACTTTTTTAAGGCTGTGAGAAATACTTTGTTATTTTATCAAGTCTGGTTCAATTTTTATCAGGTTAGATTATTAATTTTAAAGTTTATTTATTTTTCAACTCATTTCTCACGGCAACACCAAATATTAAAAAAAACAATTCACTTTTAAATGATAAAATTTTCTATAAAAATCACTTAAAAGAAAATCTACTTTCAGCAAACAAACATGATTTTTCAAGTGACTTCATGGATTAGAGAGCAATCACCCTCGAGCCTGATGATCCGGTGACGTTGTCCTCTTTCGAGAGCGTTACTATTTTTTTGTAGCTACCTGATTCTTTTTTGGCTGTGTTCAAACTTTTTCTATGCACTCGTTTCTTTTTATTAGGAGTGTTCAGGGATTTTTGCACAGATTAGAGAAAGAGTATTTTGTATACCATAATTTAAACGATCTCAATCCATAATCTTCAAAATTTGACCACTAAATCTGTTTTTTTTTCTTCCATCCTTTCATCATAATTTCTACCAAGACAATTTGATAGCCTTCTTACCCTTCGAGAGGATTCTAGCTTAGTTGAGGAAAGAAAGCAAAATAAAACACATACCAATTCCCGTTTTTTCTCTTGTTCTCCCAAGTTTTCCCAGCAACCAAACAGATGGAATGTAGAGATAGGATAAGCATCAATTAGCAAAAATTTAAATAGAATAACTGGTAAGGGAGACGGTGAGAACCTGAATCCAATTGTAATAGTTCCAAAAAGAGTAAACAGTTTCTGAGTAATCAGTTTGTGGATGGTAAAGTGAGATAAAAGTAAAATAAGTTTCACAAAGCTGTACTCTCAGCCATGTTTTCAACCGTAGTGCTTTCCTTGCCATTGTTGTCTTCACTGGTGATATTATCTCCATTGCCGCAAACCTGAAGATCAGGATAGTTTCGGTGGTTGAGAGAATGCAACCACAGAGCCACTGATCCTTCCTTGTGTTCTGTTGCCGCAATGTGTGAGTATATGTGCTTCATTTTGAATTCCTCTGCTTCTTCTTCATAATCTTTCATCGAAAGTTCTTCATGGCTGTCTTTCCATTTCTGGTTATATGATGTGAAAAAGCACTCATCCAAGTACAACCCAACCTCAGGAGCTGTAGGCACAGTAATGTTTACATCCCTGTAAATTTGGTAAACCATTGATTAGAGAAAAATACCAGTGATACGAGAACACAGGCCATTGAAAAGGAGGAAAATAATAGAAGTTCTTACTTTTGCAGAGCAGTTTGTATCAACGACTCAGATGCACAGTTCCTCATAATAGCAACAGCAGCACCAATCATCTTCCGTATCTGATGAAGCATGAAACTCTGCCCAACAACCTCACACTTCACAAACTCAATGCCTTCAACAGTAACTATGGTCTTAGCATCAAATGAAACAATGAAGCGCCTAGCAGAGGGGTCTTCAGCCTTAGTTCTAGTGGTAAAATTATGGAAGTTATGGCTCCCCACATAATAATTCAATATTCGATTGAATCTCTCTTTCTCCTTCTCTTCATAGCAAAACCCACTTCCATTGATCGCTTCCTCTTCTGATTTTGTATTTTTATCGTCGCCCTTCTCAATGGACACCATTATCTCGTCTTTAATTTCTGGGTTGGCATTAGCATCTTCACTGTTTGAGGATATGCCTGACTCAGTCGTTACACTGTCTTCATTTCGAAGGACCTTAATTTCATTAACAGATTCGAAATTCCTAATAACTCCATCACCATTATCCAAAAGAGCACTAACCTCCTCTTTAATTTCAGGTTTTAGAGTAGTGTCTTTATCATTTGACCGAATTTCTGTTGGGGAAACATCAGATTTTGATTCAAAACTGCGCTTACCCAAAGCACCAACAACCTTACGCCCTCTTTCTGAACACTCCAAACACTTCACAAGCTCACTACCAGACCCTAAACTAGCTAACACGCTCTCCCTATCACGATGCGAGCAAGGATTAAGAGCAAAAACAGGGATTAAATAGACGTACCTTCTCCGATCACAAAACTTCTTAGCATTAAACGAGCCCGTCACTCTCTTGTAACCAAAAATCCTAAACTGAGGAGAAAGATTCGAATGCAAGCGTTCCACGAGTCCAGGTGGGTCGATGTAGAACCGGCCCGAGACAACCTGTCCCACAGCGCTCACGCCCTTATCAGTGCGAGCAGAACGAGCCCAGTCATAGCGCTTGGGGATGCCACGGTCATTTTCAGGGACAGCACAGGCGTGAAACAGGGCCTCTTCAAGGTCCCCTTCTATGGTTTTGGCACCAGGGTTCTTCTGCATACCTTGATAGCCAACGCCGCAGTATGCGAAGAATATTGCGATTTTGCGGCGCTTGTATCTTTGCTTTTTAATGTTTGTTTCGTCACCAGGGGCCGTGATGGCGGCGTCGTCTTCTTCGGAGGTTGTGGAGGACATCTTGGGCTTTTTGAGGTCTGTTTCTTGTTGCGGTGGTGGTGATGTTGTGGTTTTTGAATCAGGGGTTTCCATTTTTCTTTTTGATTATATCAAGGTATCCATTAAAGTGTCAACATTGCTTGCTTTCAATCCCTTCGTAAAACCCTAGAGTGGGAGACACTGTTTAAAGTGGGAACGTTCCTATGCGGGAGGTTTGACAGGAGTGATCGTGTTCCTTAGTGTTCGTATGATTGATATTGTGCTCCAAAAAACATCGTAGCGCCAAACTAACCGACTTGGAAAAGGATTTATTTAATACTTTTATTAAAATAACGAGATTATGTTTTTTTAAAAAAACTCTTTGTCGATATTAAACTGGTCATGCTTGAACTGTATTAATGAAATCAATCGACTAACCAATCCATCCAGTTGAGGCAATGTGCAAGTGGTGTTTTGATCCAGCGGTAGAATGATTTGTTCCTTTTCTTTGTATTAGAGTTCAAGTATCATCATATATATTTATTCTTTCATGGTATCTTTTTTGTTTATTAGGCTTACATGATATTTATTGAAGATAAAGATTAGTTGTGGTGCGTATCAACTGACTTTTTTGTTTATTAGGCTTACATGATATTTATTGAAGATAAAGATTAGTTGTGGTGCGTATCAACTGACCTGAACACCTGAATTATATATATAAAAAATTAGACAATGCCAACTAATAGAAGAGAAATGACAAGAAAAACCGTCCCTTTCAATGCAGTCCATGAAGTTTTTCAAAGTATATTTTTAAAAATATATATTAAAATAATATTATTTATTTATTTAAAATTATTTTTAATATTATCATATAAAAAATATACGAGAATATTAAACAATAATAAAAAAAGTTTATTTACAGAAATTGACTTGAAAAGTCACCCAGTGAACATCTGAAGTTCTGAACAGCACCGCCACTTTAACCACTCTGCTTCAACTCTGTGCCCGGTCGTTTTTGATAACATGTCAGGTTACGCGTAACAAACACTTCGAGAACCGTGGGGGGATGGAGCCAACAATCATGAAATTACTGATTTATCATGAATTCATACAGAACACAAGGACAAAACAGTAATAAAACAGCTCCCAGAAGTGCAAATAACATCAAAACTTAAGGTATCTTTCACCTACGTAACGTTCAAGAAGTTTTATTCAGACAGACAATAAAGTGAAGCTTAATATCCGTTTCAACTTTCAAATCGTCCAAAACATTTTAGCCCGTGACTAGCTTCCTGTCCGTACTTCACCGTAAAGCTGGATTATTACTATAAAAAAATTAAAAAAATGATGTTTAGATGTTAAAATTATATGATAGGAATAAGCTAATTAAAAAAAATATAAAACTGATTTTCTTTTAAAAAAAATATTATCTTTAAAACATGTGACTAAAGTCATTAGAGCATTTCCAAGTGGTGTGCTAAATTAAAAATCAAAAATAAAATAAAATTAACAACGTGGGACTATAATTTTTTTTTTAACCAATTAAATACAGATATGTAGAAAAAATAACATGAAACTACTTCAAAAAAATAAAGCGTTATATTTCTTTTCTTCAATACAATTGGTTTTTAAAATGATTTTTTTCATTAGAGTACACGGAATAGAAACAAATAAAATATATTTATACCATTTAAAATGTTATTTTATCAATTTAACACTTTAAAATAGCATTTTTTTTTTATGCATCTAGGTTTATGAAAGATGTGAGCCTAACTGGCAACATTTTACCACCTACCAAGCCACACCCACGGCCCTGGGCCCATTGGTGCTACACCAGCCCACCAGTTGGGCATCCTGGGTTCCGAGGCCTCGAGCCTTGATGGCAATCAGCTGTACTACCCTCCTTGCTCCTCAAAAATAAAAAAATAAAAAATAAAAATAATAATTAGGGACACCGAGAAGGAGAAACTCATGGTCATGGCCGGTTTTATAGTGAGGCAACGGCATGGGACTGTGGAAGAAACACGAGCGAATGACAATTTCATTATAATATGTATTTTTTATAAAAATCTAAGATAATCAGTATTTTACTTCATCATCTAAACCCTCGAAATATAATTTCCAGCTAATAGTGTTTCCTCCGATTAAAAAAAAAGAGTTTTGTACATAAGTTGTGCTGCACAACGGTAATGAATTGGCGAATAGCAAGAAAGAAAGGCAAACCTCAAATTAGCCCCGAAATTATAAACCATTCTCAATTTAATTAATCCACAAACAACTTTTTGTTTCCATTTGGATCCCTAAAGTTTAACCAACTTCTCATTCTCAACTGGCATCCTCATTCGCATCTGTTGATAGATTTATCAGATTGGTGATAACGTCTCTCTGTTACATCGTTGCATGGCGCAGTGCTGTGCAAAATACCTGATGCTGGGGTGGTCCGTGGTAGGGTTTTTTAGTAGATTTGAGAGAGAGAGAGAGAGAGAGTCACGTGAGAGTGGAGCTGGAAAGGTGCTCGCACCTATCACAATCATGCCCATCGTCATCGACCTCATCATTTGTGTTTTGAAACTCACAAAACACATCTTCTCCTCGATCCCCCCCCCACTGAATTTTCCCTTCTCCGAAGATTTTTACGTTTTCTTCTCGGTAAAATCGGACACAACTCTTCTCTCTTTCTCTCACGTGATACACCCTGAAGCGTGTGAAAATCTGTCATTCATTGAAGATTATAAAAAGGAAAAACACCCCATTAATTTCGATCTTCAATCATCACTGCTTTTCTTTAGCTTTATCCAATATTCCCCACGCATCTCTGCAATCTTTTCAGCTTTCCAATAAAAGAGAGTTCAATCTCTCAGATTTTTAATCACGTCAAAACTCCAGTCATCTCTCATGGTAATCATTTTGCACCAAAACCTCATATGATGTGACAAAAATCAAAGTAGCCTGGCAGCTTGTTTTGATTTTTGTTATTTAAATGTTAATTTTAATAGTTTTTTTCTTCATTGTTCACAGATATATGATATTATTGATGTGAGATAAATAACTATTATAGAATAATTATGTTTTTCTATATTATAGGAATATACAAGATCTTTTCAAGAAAAATATATTATTATTATTATTATTATTTAACGAGATAAAAATATAGTAGATTTTTGAAAAACCTTGTAATTTGTATATAATAATATAACCATAAATATAGGAAAATACAATGATTTCTATATATTTTATCTGTCCCTTGTATACTGTACCCGTCTTAATTTCTTTTTATTCCAGCTGTCTATATATATTTTTCTATCACAGATAAATAAACAAACACAACTTAATTTTTCTTCTTCCGAAGACCCTAAAACAAAACTGACTGCTTTCATTTGATGTTTTCAAGAAAAGGAACAGAAGACATTCAGGATTATCTTCATGAGAAAACTAAAACCATAATTGCATGAGAGGCACACCGCATGCATCAAAAGTGAAGGATGGTAGAGCCATGATGATTGCTGCATGGCCGCAGCACAAACGCGACTCCTTTACCCATGAAATAAATAATCAGCAAATTAATTAAATAAACACGCAGCAAATAGGTTGACATTGCTCTCTGGCCTGAACCGGAGGAAGAGAACTGCAACTCGCACCAATCATCAGAAAAGCCGCTGGTTTCACATGGTGAAAACTTTCTCGTGTCAACACTTGTCTGCCACTCTTGTAGTTAGGATCCGTATCACATTTTAAATTCATAGGTCATTGTGTTCCCCACAAGAAACGTTTAGCAATCGATTCCCCGTGAAGATCCAATTCCACTAATTGAGCACGATGATACTTGTCGTATTCTATTTGGTCAAGAAATGATGATCGATATAGGAATGTCAACATGTTTTTTGGGTTCCGTGCTGCTTAACTTGTACTTTTGGTAACTGTAATTGAAGGTTTATTAGACCTAGCTACTTGTAGCAGTACATTGTGGCCAACTCTTGACCCTTCCCATCTTTGAAGCCTCCACTTAATAAATGTGACAGAATATGAACACAAGCTAGCGTTCCAAAGCAAAAGCCTCTACTTTTTTTCAAACTAAGTAGTAGATTGAAAACCCTTTTCATACTAAGAAAAAACAGGCAAAACTCTCACCCCTAAGAGTTGAAGACTTTTTTTCCTAGTCACAGGTCAACAGCCAGCAGAAGCCATGGCTGTCCATCTGAGCAGCACCAACAGGCATGATTGGCATTTTCTTTTGCATAAAGTTGAAAATCAAATGCATCGGTGATGAACTTTTTTGAAGCTTTAGTTACCTGAGATCAGATCCACATGAAAAAGAGTGGATTTCCATGGATCGAACTGTGCAAAAATGCAAAAAGTATCCATCACTTGAAAGCAATATATTGAAAGCAATCCCCTTCCGTTTGAATTGATTAAGTGTTTGAAAGGTGTTTTCAAGATTTATTTTATTTTTTTGCGAGTGTTTTTTTTTAATGATTTTTGACTAAAAATGAAAGATCATCGTAAGAATATAAAAAAAAAAAACAATTAATGACTTTTTTTATCTAAACATATTTTTTGTAAAAATGCTTGGATTACATTGCCAAATTATTTGATATTATTATTAAAACTAATTCAATGTGTTAAGCTTGAAATCTTTTCAAATTATTTTTCTACCTAATTCAAATTTAATATTAGAAATAATGCGAAAATTGTCCCAACATTATCTAAGCAAACTCGACTAATCTAAAAACAAACGCTCGATCAATTGAGAGAAAAATCCAAGGATAAAATAAAAAGACATGAAATTAAAATAACACCCCCTTAACCCAACTTATTACCTTGTTTAGATTTAAAATTAACCCAATATGTTGACGTGATTCTGCCAATCAAAAAACAGCTTATTGATTGACTCGGCCACTCAATAAAATTAAACCCTTTAAAAAAACCATGAAAACATAATTGATAAAAAAAACTTTCCATCTTGACTAACCAGAATTGTAAATCGAATTACACAGATATTGTTTTGAGATGGTCTAGTTGTCCTTGTGAATCCAAAAACAAAAGGCAAAGATACATGAACTTTACGAACTCTTCTACTGCAGTAGGAGCACGCATGCAGCAGCCGTCGCGTGGACTATAAGAATTTGAAATATGCCACCCACCTTCATTTTCGAGAATTGGAGCGTGGAATTTTACCCCATTTCCACACTGGCGTGATCAGCATTCGATGTTCATGAGAACGAGGTCAAGTATGGAAATCAGCCGCTCGGCATCTCAGGGTATGTTTGAAATTATTGTTGTAGTTATTTTTTAAAGTATTTTTAATTTAAAAATATATTGAAATAATATTTTTTATTTTTTCGAAAATACTTTACAGTTCGAAACCATCGGTAACTCCTTACGAATGGATGATACAGCAATGATGTACGTAGTCCTGTCAGTCAGCCGTTGACCAATCATAACTGGACTGTATCGAATAGCATCGCAAGAATATCTATGAGTAAATGCGAAATTAATTTAAGAAAAGATCCAGGTTGTGCAGACTGATTGTCGATGATGAAAAAGCTTTCAACTTTTTAAAAATCAATTAAGATTTAGAAGACCTGTAAATTAGAATCAGTTTGTTTAGGGTTTCTATTGTTTCTCCTTTTATTTTTTAGATTTTTTTAGTTTGATTCGATTCGTTTTCTTAAATTTACACAAGAGGTTGTAAGAATCTTAGAAAAACACAAAAAGAGAGCATAATCCGACAGGCGATCACAACCTAAAATCCGAATTGCTGACTGAAGCCACCGCATGATTCACCATGTAAAGGAAGGATGGTGTGCAAGGGCAACTAGTTTGCCGAGCCGCATTTGCCAGGGGACTGTGCCCTAGAAAAGGCAACTATCCGAGAGACAATCAGCACTCGCAGGAGCCATTTTCATGATCTGTCAGGCAATAAAATGCCCCCTTCATGAATCAGACGGCTCTTGGTAACTCCATGTGTGGCCTATAATAATGAAAATCCCATTGAACGGTTGTGATGACAGATGGACCTATAAAGCTATACTTTCTATTGTTACTGTATTTTAAAATCGATTTTTTAAAAAAAAATGAAAAAAAATAATTGTTATTTTTCACTTTAAATTATTTTTTTTAATATTTTTAGATATTTTTATATATTGATATTAAAAAAAAACCAAAAAATTATCATTTTAATATATTTCAAAAAAATCAACCATATATATACTTACAAACGGAATAGAAAGGGTCGGTAGCATCTAAATAAAGTAGAAATGAAGATTGTCAGAGTCAACACCACTTCTAGATTGTTTTTTAAAATAATATTTATCTATTATGTCAGCATATTAAAGTTTTAAAAAATTCTAAAATCTTTAAAAAACATGGTCGTGGTTTGACCGTAAAGAACAAACACCATCTTAAAACCCCAAGAAACTGATCTGATCTTGCCATGTAGCTTACTAACTGTTGTTTTGTGACTGTGGGGGTTATCAAACTCATCACTGAACCAAAAGACCACCTTCCCTGCTAGAATCTCTTAGCCATTAAAGACAAAATACGAAACCCCTCGTTTGCCGTCGGTTTCTGAGAGAGAAAGAGGCGCGCGTGGCGTCACAAACGAGGATCAGGAGCGCAAGAAAAGACTGCAGACGAGGAAGAATTATAGGGTTTTCATCAGTAACGAGATAGGATTTATGATTCTCTCCTCGATCCTTCTAAATATATGCGATGTCTTACAGACCTATATAATTCACAGGAATATGGAAGGAACCGTCTAATCTGATCATTACTGCTACTCTAAGATATATATATATATTTTTTATATCTCTTGTCTTTTAAAGTCTGAAAATCACCTCTTCGTCTCCCCCTTTTCAATTAATTACACCCACAAGGCCATGACCAGTACCAGCCCCTCCCTCCCTCCCTCTTTCTCTCTCTCATTTACTGTGCTATACCATATTCTTTCATCTTAAATAGAACCCATCTGCCCCCATTTCTACTCTCCAGGGATTGTTATTTCTCTCTAGCTGTCTGTCTTCCTTGTCTGTGTCTGCGCCTTCCGGTGGTGAATACTAGGCCAGCTTTCATTTGGGTTTAGCAGAGGGTTTCTTACAGAGTTTATTGGCATTCTGTCCACCTCCAATCTATGGAAATTAGAATATCTCTTTCATATGGAGGTGGGCATGCTGCCAACTGTGCTCTGTTGGTCTCTCTCTGTAAAACCCTCGTGATTATTCTCTCATATGTATCATCATTATCATCATCTTTATGCTCTCTCTCCCTTGCAAGAAAGAAAGAAAGATCAAAGGTAAAAGAATATGCATGCAATATGATTATCTCTAGCAACCTCTCTCTCTCTCTCTCTCTCTCTCTCGGCAAGCTTCTTTTGTTCTTCTGATCATTATGTCATGCACTGGTAGCTTCTGGTCCCTGTTTGGTTTCTATTTGATGACCTCAACTTTACCATCTAATTTTCCGAATATAACAGAAAAAATCAATAAAAGAGAATCACAATGACTTGCTTTGATTGCCATGGTTCAATTTTCTGCAGAAAACTAAGGTAATGAGGCATCATATATATGCACAAAATCCTGGTTTTCACTTTGTAGATCTCTACCCATGTTACTTTTTCTGGGGTTTAATTTTGGGCGTGATTGCTCCTTTTTTATTTTTCCATTTCTCATAATCTAACAGTGTATATTGCATTGCTTTCCTCAATTTCATCATCGATCTAGGGTTTTATTTATCTCTTATATATTTCCCCCGTTGAATCTACTCAAGTGACCGTACGCAAGATTAGTTCAATTAAAGGCTCCAAGAGTTGAAGCCTGGACGATGCCTCTCTGCAGCGATCATACAAATTATTCATCATGGCTAGCTAACTCAACTAAATTATAGGATCCATCGAAGGTCTTTGATTCAAAACCCTCTTGTAACGATCCTCTCTCTGCCTCTTTATTATCTATATAACCATGTTTAGTGTTCATGGCTTCATGCATGTATAATACCACACCAATCCCCCCTCATAATCAGATATTAAATTCATATTTAATTTGGTTGGGCAGGTCTTTCATTATTAGGGCATACCTAACACTCCAGTTCTAGGACATACTCCGACGGCAAGATTTCTTGAGTTTGTCATGGAAATGTTTGGATTAATAATAGAGGGTTACAGTACCTGGTGGCTCTACTCAAAGGTTCACATTGATGTTTAGAAGTCAAGCTCTTTCGCTTTAAACACTTGCTCGTAGAATTTTGATTCTTGTATCCCTTTTGGTTCAAACGTGGCTTGAGTTTAGGCATGGTAAATAAGAGCTGGTGGGATCGACGGTGATAATAATAATTCCATCGGGGACCAGAATATGGTTGGGTAATGGCAGCACTGTGCTCTTGCAGTGCACAAAACTGTAGGGGGCCGTGAGGGACCATGGATATTTAACAAGGTAAAGAAGTTCTCTGTCAGGGCTCCATCCAAAAATAAATTGGACAGAGTACCAAAAAGCAATGAATTTGAAATTTATGGGTATAGAACTTAATTTTATACTTTGATCGTGTTTTTAAAATAGAAAATAGGAGAGATTTTTCTTTTTTCTTTTTTTAAATAATAACTAAATACTACTTACGAGATCAAGAGAAGTAGATTATTGTTGTTGTTGTTTCTTCTGTTGTGGTTAAATATACAAGCTACAGGCAATATAATGTGAAGTCATATGCGTTGCCGGGTATTTTTTTAATCTTCCAAGGAGGTGTTTTGGTAAGGTAATTATATTTATAATAATATATTTTATAAAAATATTTTTGATATTATTTTAAAAACATTAAAAAAATAATTTGAAACAGATAATATAATTTTTTTTAAATAAACAGAACTAATTATCAGGATATTGTACCTTTCACTGTATAGGTCATTTTCTAAAATCGAAATCTACTTTTATTTTGATAAATGTAATTTTTTTAAAAATATTTCAGGCTGTACGAATGATGAACCAAGAGAAAGAGGAATCGGAGTTCGGAGGAGCTCAAGAACTACTCGCATGACTTCCAGATGCCTGATTGTATTATGCCACGCGGCAAAAAAAGATTGAATGTGGGGAAGTAATTTGGAGGAGGAATAGAGAGGGGTAAAATTGAAACCCGAGATACTTTGAAGGGGCAAATTGATAAATCCCGAACTTCGGGGAAGCATTTCCCCCCTTTCAAATTGGCAAAACTCACGCGTAAGCGCGTTTCTCATGTGCTTGTAGATGAAGCGGAAAGTTTTGAAGCTTTACCCAATTTTTTCACGGGTTGTAGCAAGCTAAAGTTATGACTTACGCAGCACCGTATCTTGGAAAGGTGAGGGATCGACTCTACATCCTGCCATCTGTTAAGAGTG
Source organism: Salix viminalis (assembly GCA_029228465.1). Taxonomy (NCBI): domain Eukaryota; kingdom Viridiplantae; phylum Streptophyta; class Magnoliopsida; order Malpighiales; family Salicaceae; genus Salix; species Salix viminalis. The sequence continues at coordinate 7,562,951 of CM055430.1, forward strand.
ACTTGTGCCTTGTTTGGGGTGACATTTTTTCGAACTTATAACTCTACATGTAAGAATTTCACCTTTTCTGTTCCTGTGTGATAATTTTGCCTGAACATCGACCGACAAACATGCCCTAGGTTAGGACTGGCATTCCCTGGTGATTCTTTCAGGATTGCAATCATCCAAGTCCATAGCTATTGCTTTTTTAGTTTTTTTTAACGCAAGGCTATCCAACCCCGTTACTATTCAACTGAACCTGCTCAGCTTTGCCCGTTCCAGATATTTCTCGAAAACATGGGGTCCTAGTTGAACCTCTTTTTCTGAACCTTCGAATTTCGATCCATGGATCCGATTTCTTGCACCGAAACAAGCTCCTTTCTTGATGCCCTGAAATAGAAGGTCCTCGTTGAAGCTCAAACATAAATTTCTTCCGACAAACTCGTAGAAGATGCCCCAACCTCCCAAATCATCAATACTGATGGGCTTTCTGCAGTTACAGGAAAGTTCCAAATAAAAAAAACTTCAAAGTTTTGCTATTAAACATTACTCTAACGTCCAAAACCGACAGGGAATCTAACAAACAAAACCAAAGTTCGGTCTATGTCCATGAATCTCTCTCTGCTAAAGGATATACATATTTGCGCACAAATCTGTGCTTCTGCCTTCACTACCTAAGATCATAAGACCAGCTCTAAGCTGCGCTTAGTAGAACAGGCTATCTAAACTAGATTCAGAAGTAGTAAGAACTCTTTTGGTACCGAGGTTGTCCAAACAGAGCCATATACCTTCCTCTAAGTCAAAATGTTAGTTTCTCTAGAGTTGACGAGTCCCTTAAATTGCTCTTCTTCAAAGAATGGGGTTTCCTGCCATTACTAATCCTGATTACCTCACTGGAAGAGCCAGCAGTAGGCACTGTAAATGCGGAGGAACAAGGACCATGTTGAAGAGAAGCATGGCCAGATGATATCCACTTTTTGTTTGGATGGTCTACTACCACACTTTCCCTGAAAACGAGGAGATGGTGACTCTGCTGTCGCACGTTGCTTGCTGGCATCATCCACGAATAGGAGATCATCAATTCTTGCCATTATGTTGAAAGGCCAAACTTTCCGTCACCCTAGAATAGCTCTCAACAATAGCATGCCCGACATCCTGTAGCAGAGAAACAATTTGTTTTACCCATGTGGGAGCTGATGGTTGTGAATGATGATAATGGCAACGTGTCATCGACAAACAGGAGCAAAAGGACTACAATGCATGGGCAATAATGTGCAGGCAGTACCTTGTTATATTGGATCTTGTTTACATCTAGAGCAGTCTGTGGGAGGCCAGGAAAACGTAGCCTTAGGTTGTGCATGAGAACCTCGGCTCGTTTTGCTAGAAGTTTCCTTTTGGGTATTTCACCGACAAATCCTTTCACCTTGCCACCCCATGATGACTTCCCATTTCTTGCACGAATCAAGTGTTTCTTCTGGTAATTTTGGCACCAGAAATGTGTGGCAGCCTCTATCCGATTTGCTATTTCCAAAGTGGTGTATTCTGATGACAAGTCCAAGCAATCCAAAAGATAATCTGGGGAGAAGTGTTTGGCAGTTATATAATGATACATGATCCTGCCCAAGCAAGCTTTTCCACTCTGAAACAGAAAAGAAAAGACCACGTAACCAAAATTAACAGCATATATTTCGTAGGAAACATAAAGACATTGCATAGACAACAGCGTTGTGCCCCTTGTAAGAGCTAGTTTCCCTTGCAATCCCATTTGATGGTTTAGATTACAATATAAAGTAGATGCAAATGTTCATTCACATGAAAAAGAATGCCAGCGAGGGGATTATACATATATGCTTAGCAGACAAAAAACGAAATACAGGAACAACATTATACTCTCTTTCTTTAAATAACATGAGCACATTAGCAATACATTTTTTACACAGGGACAAACATATCAACCACGTAAGAACCTCAGACCAAATTGCTTAACAGATAGAAAATGAATTTATTTGGCATGGATGTCGTGGAAACTAAAGATTAATACAGATTTGATTATTCATTCACATCCACAGCTGATTCATCAAGCGTAAATGGAATTCGATAAAGCAGGGCAGGTTTCCCATACCTTGGGCAAGCTCTCAAAATAAGTATCTGGAATTTCCATCTCAGCTAACACACCACTGTTAATTGCCATGGCAGCCTTAAGGATCTGGCTTGTGCACTCCCTACACTGCTGCAGCTTCTTTCTTGTGTCTTCCAGCAAACCAGCGGGGGGGAACTTTAGGGAAAGGAAGCCACCATTTTTCTTCCTGTCTGGTTGATGGTCTTCTCAAAGAGGAAGACATGGGAAATTCCTCCACGTCATCATCACCAGCAACTACTATCCCACGATCAACATACCAAAATTCAGATTCAGAAAACAGATCAAGAATGCTAATCAGCATTGCATCAAGCTTTTTGAGTGCTGGGAGGTTCACGTATAAATCCGAACGTGGCCGAGGCACCATAACTTCATAAGTCCCACCACCAGGAAATTCTTGAACTGATGGAACAAGTTCTACTATGGAATCACTTATGCATAAAAGCCATCCCATCTCTCGCTGCCACATTGCCTTTCTTTGCGGCGCTAATGGCTCTAATTTCCATAGCTCCCCAAACACAGAAGCTGCCAAATATATACTCACGCACAAATACATAAATCTCAGATATTTTCTTCGATTGGTTACAAACAATTACAATCAAAGCAGTATTCGTTTCTTTCACTCACTAACCAGAAAGATTGGTGATGGCATTGGAGATGGCGACGGCGGTGCAAACTCCCTGCCCTCCACCTGACATGTCTTCTCCAAGCAGAAGCTTAGCAAACCGCTCCTTCATCAGTTCGATTTCTGCAACCGAAAAAAATAAAAATAAAAATAAATCAACAAAAAATTAGAAAACTGCAGTTAAAGTAAAAATAATCTCCAAAAATTAACCAAAAAAATAATAATTAGCTAACCGGACAAGTCAGTCCCCGGTTTATCCTCCTTCTCTTCGGGAGTAGCAGCAACATGTCTACCACAAACAACCGGCTGTATCACCGGAAGCGGCAGGGGAGAAACGGAATTACCGGCGAAATCAGGAGTCGAAGAAGTGAAAGAAGTGGAAGCGCCGTCTTTTAGATAGTGTGGGCGGCATGAGAAGCTACTACTAGAAGTGTCGCTCTCCGATTCGCTCACGTCCGCACTCAAACTGTAACTGTCGAGCTCGAACCTCTCGCTCACTTGATTTAACCAATCCTCTGATGAAACACTCCCCATTGATCAAGATCAAAGAGATTATTTGGACAGCAAATCAGGACCGTACATTTGCTCCGACGAGAAGAGAGAACTGGATTGTACTGAAGAAAATAAAAGTGAGAAGAGCCTGAAAAAAGTGAAAGGCAAATAAAGGTTTGTAGTCGTAACCAAGTCTTTGCTCTCTTTCTCTCTGTTTAATTGCTACGTTGGCGCTAGCTTTGCTCACAGCCGTCCCCGCCATGAGGACAGGAGTGGTTTTTCCTTTAATTATTATTATGGCGCGAATAAATTATTAATATACAATAATAATCTATCGGTGAAAGTGATGGTTAAGTGGGCCATCTTTCATTTATGTGGGCGATGGGCTTAGGTCCATGTACTAATGCTGGTGTTATTACCGTTGTAGTCGTACGTGGTACTTGCAAGAAGATTGACTCGAGAAATGTCCAATTTTACATAATAGTTAATTATTTTTATATATTAATTATTTTTATTTATTTATTTCTTGCGCTGAATCCACAGGGTCTGAACTGGATTTAGTCAACTTTATTTCATGAGATGAATTATTTTTTTTATTACTTGTACGATTTTCTCTCATTATACCTTCCTGTCTCGGAAGAATCTAAATCAGCTACATAAAAAGTATGATACAAAAAGAAATCCAAAGGAGTAAATAGTAAGAAATATTTCTGAAACAAATATGGATTCTGCTCATGATTTTGTAGGTCACTGGGGCTAATATTTTTTTCTTTTAAAAATAATAATTTCAAACCTCTCTTGTATAATAATAATAATAAATTCCAGGAGCTAATTTCTCAAAAGAATTCAAGAGGATCAAGGTGTTGTGTTATTGGAGGTTGAAGTATTAACATCTCCATGCCGTCGTGATTCAAAATTCATTTTAAATAGAGAAACTTGTTGTGTAATTATTTTTATTTTTATTTTCTTATAAGTTAATATAACACAATAAACAAGTCTTAAACTAAAAAGAAGAAGAAAATAAACTGAAAAAAACATCAAATTTAGCAGAAAGGAAGAGAAATTGATCCAACTCACATGCCTGTAAACTATCTGTTTTCCAATTGATGATTTTTTTGTTTATGTTGCCATAAATTCTTTTTTACCTGCCAAACTAGTTAATTTTTGTTTACACTAGATAAGGTTTTATTCGTTTTCAGCCCGACCCTCCATTCTTTAATTATTTTGGTACAGAAGTTTTCCTGCACTATTTTAAAAGTACTAAAGGGGTATTTGGGAAGCTCAAAAATATATTTTAAAAAAAAATTGCAATAATTTTTTTAGTGTTATTAGAACATTTTAATATACCAAAATCAAAAATACTTTTTATAAAATTATAAAAAATATTATTTTAATATATTTCTAAATAAAAAAAAATTCTTTAAAAAACATACTGAAACTCACTACAAAATGACACCAAGAAGAAAAGATCAGAAGCTACCTCTTCAACCTGGCAAACCAGGAGAGAATTGAAAGGTGCTTTTCAAGTCGTTAATTTTTTTTAACAATCACGTCAGTCCTATTATAATATTTAGGGTTTCCATTTACAAAAATTTTAAACGGAAGACACTTCTAGTTATATTGCCTTGGTCTTTACATGAATATAAACCGTGAATTGGAACCAGAAATGTTATCGCCAACAGCTCACCAGTAGGTTTTCCAGAAGTTGTACATCGCTTGAAACACCATGTGGGATTGCAGCAAGCTTCTTAAGAAATAAAATGAAGATCAAGGCTGCACCTGGCTGGTAATTACCTAGTCCCATCCGCCATGGGTCACTCCTCACTCTAACGGAACAGCAGCCAGAGTCAATGAGGTCAACACTTGCTTTCTATGGACCCACAGCTAGCTAAGTGCTTATGTGAATCCACCGCACCGCTGTTGATGTTTATGCTTTTACTATAACTGCAAAAGGAGTTGCCTTGTACCTGGCTTTAAGATAAGCTCCTCTTCACACCTGCAATAGTAACATGGAAGCAAAAATGTTAACAGGTCCACCAAAATTACCAAAAAAATACAAATAAAAAAATCTGGTAGCAATAATCTTTTCCCTTCATATAGAGTTTTGGGAATTATCCAAGTCATATATTCAAGTTCACATCTCCCATGTCAAATGTGAGGTTTCCAGAATAAGGAACCACACTTAAACAGAACTGATTTATGACATATCAAACCGGAATCAAGGTCACGCTGTCACATGTATGGACAAACAGAAAAGCAAGACAAACATGCATCTAAGTTCAAGCGCAGAAAACCCCTTCCTGCAAAGTCTGCTACATGAACACCTCTTGTCTGCCATATGAATCCAGGGTTTGTTCTCTCCTTCTTGCTTTCTATGTACAAATCCACACCATGCATCCTTCTCTATGTAAGGCGCTAATTATAGGTTTTGGCCTTCTGAATCTGGTGCCTGGATTAAATTTGCCATTTCCAGCTTGGTGTCACTCCGCTACTTTCTCACTCAGTGAGTTGCGGTCAGTGTTTCTTATGATTCTCTCTTCCTTTGTTTATGGCATAATGACAAGTCTATGCATACAGAAATAAGTTAAAATGTTAAAACTTAAAAACAAAAGGCAGGTCAAATGCAAGAGATTACTACTAGTATGATAAAGTGGGCAGTTTATCACTAAGAATAGGTAGAGAAAAGCAGCTATAACTTTTATTGCCATCCTAAAGAAGCCAGTTTGGTGGTAAAGAATGAAAATTCAGAAATTTGTTGAAATTCAAGAGCACAAATACAAAAGACAGCATGCTAAAAGCAGCAAAAAACATGCACTTTTCTTACTCTTAACACTTCAAAAGTAAATCCAATCAAATGTGAAAAGAAGAGGTCCACCATTCACAACTTGTCATAATATGTTGTGGACAGATAAAAGATCAACCCTCATCTAATTGCATGGCAAAACATTCAAGTGAGGATCTACTCCAGTATACTACCCTAGGCTGAGCTACATAGCAGTCTATCAAACACCTCTGGTGGGAGGATCAACTGAAGTCCTCCCAGTAACCTGAGTCACTGGTATACCTCATAGTGACAACTTATAGGCAACTAAAAGGACTGATAAGACAAGCCAAATCAGAAAGTTATTCAATTACAGCATAGTAAACACTATGAACTACACTTACCAAGCGGGTAAAGAGAGTCCCAGCAAACAAAAGACTAACGGCTATGAAAGAGAACCTCAGCAAACAAAAGACTAACAAGTAAAGGAGGGTAGCTTATAAATTGACGAGGTCAAGTTTCTTACACAGCAGACAAAAGACTAACGGCTATGAAAGAGAACCTCAGCAAACAAAAGACTAACAAGTAAAGGAGGGTAGCTTATAAATTGACGAGGTCAAGTTTCTTACACAGCAGTTCAGGCTCATCACGAGAGGTTGGCTTTTCATCATTGTGAGCTTCACAGTTTATTTCTGCAATCGACAAGCATCTAACTACTTCCCACTGAATACTGTCGCCTGCGCTCAATAAACCAAAATCTTAGATATGGGCAGGAAGGATGTCACTGAAACGAATTCTCAAAGAAAAAAACAATTCTTCACTTCTAACACCCATGACTTAGTAACAGAAGATTATTGATGTAACTATTTAGGAGAACTTTTGGATTCTATTTATGACATTCCAGGAAAAACAAGCACATGCTGCAGGGGAAACAGAAAAGGAAAGACACGTTTACTTTTCAATACAGAAGATGCCTGTTCAAAAGTGCCAGCCATTAGCACGCATACATCTCCTTGCATTTTCACTGCAACGAGCACGTTTGATCTTCAAAAATAACCTGTAAGCTCTCTCAACTTTATTTGAAGCAAGCAGTCTGGTATTTAGTTTGCTACAGATAAACCTGCTTGGGCAAAAGCCCTTGCGCAGAGATTCCTCCATGACAAGGACCGCATTTTCAAACTGTCCTATGTTGCAAAGTCCACTGATGAGGTATTCATAAACTTCCATGTCAGAAGAATAACCACTTTCTTTCATCTCATCCCATATTTTTAACATCATTCCACATTTACCAAATCTAGAAAGCCGCATCAGCAATAGCTTATAAGCACTTAGTGATATTTTACAGCCAACTTTTCTTGCCTTTGTGTATATCACCATTGCAGCATGGGGTGGACCAAAGCTACAGAGAGGTTCAATAAAAGAAGTTACAGTCCCTGTTTCGGTAACCATCCCTCGACTCAACATCTCATTGAACATTTCAAGAGCATCAGCCACTTTACTAGCTTTGATCAAACCAGATATCATTCTTGTGTAAGTATCAATATTGGGATCACAATTCTTACTCAATAAACACCTATAATACTTCATGCACTCATCAAGATCCCCAACTGAAATGAAATTAGAGATCATGGCATTGCAAACATTAGTATCCGGTACACAACCTTTCTCCTCCATACTACCAAATATCTTAACAGCATCTTCAATCCTACCAGCTCTTCCTAGCCCCTCAAGAAGGTAACTAAAACTCAAACAATCAGGACTAAAACCATCTTCTTCCATTTCCTCAAAAACCCTCTGCATTTCACTAACTCTACCAAACTTCGACCACCCACCAATGATTACATTATACGTCATACAATTAAACGGTATTTTCCTCTTCACCGAATTGAAGTACGAATTCGCAGCACCTACATGAGACCTTCTACACAAACATTGCAAAAGCACATTCAATGACTCTGCATCACACTCCAACCCAAACTCTTCTTCTAAGTTCCCAAACATTTGAATTGCTTTATAAACTCGACGGGCCCTAACTAAACTATCCATTACAATCGACAACGTCTCCAAATTCATGCTCACGCCATCTACCCTCAACTCATGCAAAACATTCACCATAAAATCAATATATTTTCTTCTACCTAGTGCTCTAATGACTACATTGTAACTGTCAACATCCTTACTTATCATAGGCTGCTTAATCGCCCAATTAAAAAACGTAATCATAGCTTCCCCGCCTAAATTCCCTCTATTAAGAACTTTAGCAACAACATCAAGACTCAAATCCACACTACATTCTGACAGAGCACGTTCAATTCCAGATTTACCCTTGATTTTTTGAACAAAAACTCCTCTTAATTTCTCTTCAGGAGATAAAAATCGATCAAAAACGGGTCTGATTTCGACTTGCTTATTACTAATCGAACGATCATGGTTGTATGGGTGAGGAATCGGTGGATTAGGAGAGATTGGTAACAGATTACAGAGCTCATTGAGAACGTGATCCTCGTCGAGATTAGATTGAAGTTTGGTGTCATCATGAGAAGTGGTAAATTGAGGAGGGTCTAGGGTTGAAAATGGAATTGAAGAGCGAAGAAGGTGAGGCAAGCTGTACCTTGTGATTTTGCTGGTGAGAGAGAGAAACCCTAGAAAGCTCTGCGGATTAATTGCCATGAAATGACCGTTACGCGTCAAGTGCGATACAGTCACTGTGAAATGACGTGTGTGAGGTGAAGGAAACTCCTCTGTGTATTTGGATTCGGTCTGTGCTTTCTGGGCTTAGTGCTTCAGCTTCAAGGAGGTGTATGAGAAGCAGTATATCAAAACAATTTATTTATTTATTTTGTTTTAAATAAAATATTTTTTTATATCATTTTAATAGGGTGATATAAAAAAAAATATAAATAAAAAAGATATATTATTATAATTTAATTTTAAGTGAATTATTTTGATAAGTAACGCGGCTATATTGTTAAACACCCTCTCAAACTTATGACTTTTATTATGATTTTGATCGGTACGAGAACCTAGTTTACCTTCATAGGTAAAATATGGCTACCAGAAAAAAATAAAAATTATTTAAAAAATAAACATTATTATACTTTAAATATTCTTTTGATATCATTTTAATATAGAGTCAATTACTACAATAATAAAAACCTAATTAAACTAATCTTGTTTTATCCATCCTAATTAAAAACTCAACCCCAAATCAAACTCTATAACCTTTTTTTAAGTTTCCTCGTTAGCCCGTCAGGCAAACAACTATTCTTGAAAAGGGAGTAGAAGAAAAAGTCTTCTCTCTCCCTAATGATTTGCGCATCTTACCGTGAATGTGGCAAGAAGATTTTGCAGATGACATTATGTTATTCCGAACCCACCCTGTCTTTTTTCATTTACAAGACGTAGTTTTTCCTTTTCTTTTCTCTCTCGACGTTCAAATCTAATCCTACTCATTCCAAAAATTATTACAGTTTTCTGAGCTGAGCCAGCTCCATGTCCAGGTTTACAATCAATGCGAGCTACTATTGGATTGGTCTGGGGACTGCCGTCGTCTATACTCTCCAAGCTTTTGCACAGAACATATATATTGCATGGACACCTCTTGAGAGAGTGAGAACAAACAGCATGACAACCCTCTTTACTAACAGATATTAGATTTGACGTTTTTAAAATCATCATAACGGGATGGATCTTCAGTAACACGTCTCTTCCATCATCTTATGACTAAAATCTTATAATTTTATTAGATATTATTAAAATGATGATAAAAGACTCAGTTTTTTTTTATTAAAACTCTGTATCGTATGGAAGAGGTGTTTTAAGAACTCAAAATACTGGGTGAGATTACAAAAGTATTCTTGAAATGTCGTCGTGTGTTGCAGAACCCATTCTTTCCTAGTAAAAGCATTCATTAATTGAGAGAAATGGGATGTAATTGAAATGTATATTTTCCTTGTCTCACTTTGAAATCTGATCCTATCCGGTCCAAAAAGCGTCCAACATCTATACCTATCAGTTGCTTCATCAATCTGCAGAACAAGAGCCAACTGTCAAGCAGATAACATGCTTCATGCTGCTGAAAGTTGACAACATTAAGGTAGGCTTATGAGCTAAAAGAAACCACAGACTTGAATTTCCATCTGTCCCACAGGGAAAACAGCAAACAAAAGAAGACTGTTCCTGCAGTCTATTTGAAGCAATAGAAATTGAGTTTTGAAGCAATCTATCTGTAAAGTTGGAAGAGAATACAAAAAAGCGCCCGAGTCGTTTTCTCTTGGCCACAAACTATTCCATTCTAAAAAGAAATGTTTTTAGCGAAACCAAACTTGGCGCAATCGAAAAGGATAAAAAGATAATTATAACACTTTGGAAGAAATTTAAGAGTTTAATTTGAGGTAATAAATGACTTTGTTTTTTATATATAATTTTTTGTTCGAATTAAAAAAGGATTCCATTTTTTTATATTATATGAACCCACCAATTTAATGCAGATAACCAACCAGAACTCAGTTGAAAAGGACTCCTCTGTCTGGGCTGTAGAAACTACTCCAACAACGTAGTCATTGTCCTCTTGACGGCATTTGCCGTCCATCCGTAAAGGAGCCTTTTCCCAGATTTCTTATAAAAAACTCGACCACGAGACAAAAACTAAAAGACAAGTGGCATTGTGAATCTCTATAATAGATAATGTAGTTGAAGTTTCTATATTATTATTATTATTATTATTATTATTATTATTATTATTATTATTGTTTTGCCAGTTTTTAATTTTTATATCGAGTTATATATGTAATTAAATTTAGAGTGTAATAATGATTACTTTTTAAAATGTTTTTTTTAAATATCAGATTTAAAATATCTTTAAAAAATATAATTTAAAATAAAAAAAATTACTCTCCTAATAATTCCCCAAAAGTACTGAAATTCAAAAAACAAATTAACTCGGAGGCCGAAGTTTAATATAGCAAAATGGAGTGGCTCTATCGTTTACACAATCATACAATGAGTCACCTCCTTCAAGTTCCGTACCAAACGGCAACGTACTCACTCGCTCACCACGCTTTCCCCTTATTTTTTTCTCGATCGAGGCTCTCCTCCCTCTTGACGCGACACCTCCGTAACCTCGTTCTAAAAAGCCCCCCCTCTCTTCGATTCTCTCCTTCTCGTAACCAAACAGCGGCCTCAAAGCAGAAACCTCTTCAATTCCGAGGCCTTTCCTCGTCAAGACCACGAACAAGACCAATGCACTCCCTCTCAGCTCTTGAAAAACCTTTGCAGTATCCAATCGCTCGCCGAGACGACACTGTAATTGATGATTACCACGGTGTAAAAATCGCAGATCCTTATCGATGGTAATTAAATTCATGCCAAAAAAATGAATCTATTCCGAGCAAAAAGCTGAACTCAGGAGAAACTAATTGGTGTATTTGGCTTGACAGGCTTGAAGATCCCGACGCAGAGGAAGTAAAAGGGTTTGTGCAGGAGCAAGTAAAACTGACAGAATCAGTGTTAAATGCATGCGATACAAGAGAAAATCTTCGTGAGAAAATCACAAAGTTATTTGATCACCCGCGATATGACGCTCCCTTTAAGCAAGGGAACAAGTATTTTCACTTTCATAATACTGGGCTTCAAGCACAAAACGTCCTCTATGTCCAGGTTTTATGAGCTAGAACTCGATGTCTTCATTGCTTTTTTCATAAAAAAATCTTGGTGTTGATGTTTTGTGGCTGGTTACAGGATAGTTTAGAGGGAGAGCCAGATGTTTTGCTTGATCCAAATGGGCTGAGTGTGGATGGGACGGTGTCATTGAATTCTGAAACGCTTTCGGTTAGCGAGGATGCTAAGTACTTGGCTTATGGGCTCAGTACGAGTGGGAGTGATTGGGTTACAATTAAAGTCATGCGCGTGGAGGATAAGATAGTCGAGGCTGATACCTTAAATTGGGTGAGGCTTTGTTTCAATTCCGAGATAAATTTTGATTTTGTGTTGTGTTGGTGGCTGAGTTTATTGTTTTTAATGTTATCTGATGGTGCAGGCTAAGTTTACCGGCATTAGTTGGACGCACGACGGCAAAGGATTTTTCTATTGCCGTTATCCAACTCCCAAGTATGTAAACATTTTGTGTGTCCTTGAAATTTCAAGTAAACTGCTGCTTGAGTGTAGTTCATCAAGACACAAAAGTTTAAAGTGATATTCGGGGAACTCTAATTGACCAGAAAGAGTAACTAGCTTGTATATTTTTAGTTATATGTAATGAGAGATGGATGAAGAATGAATCCGTTGAATAATTTTGGATTCCTGATTGTTGGAGCGATGATAGTAGATAATATAATTGAACCCTCATAGTTTTTAGTTTGAAAGGAAAATTGAATTTGTTGTGCAGAGAGGGAGAAAACCTAGATGCTGGGACGGAGACTAATTCCAACCTTTATCATGAGCTTTACTACCATTTCTTGGGTACGGATCAATCTGAAGATATACTGTGTTGGAGAGATCCGGAAAACCCCAAATACATGTTTGGAGCTGATGTGACTGATGATGGAAAGGTATTGTGAATGTTTATATATGTATTTGTTTTCTGGATTATTTGCTAATTTTTCTCTGAATTTCTTCCGAGATGACGTCGTTGTATATGTTATTCTGCAGTATCTTCTCTTATATATTGACGAGAGCTGTGATCCTGTCAACAAAGTATACTACTGTGATATGTCTGCATTTTCTGACGGCCTTGAAGGTTTTAAAGGAGGAAATAGCCTGCTCCCATTTATTAAGCTTATCGATAACTTTGATGCAAAGTATCAAGTGATTGCAAATGATGGCACATTGTTTACTTTCTTGACTAACAAAGATGCCCCCAAGTATAAAATAGTACGGGGAGATTTGAAGGAGCCGGGTGGTTGGATAGACTTGGTCCTGGAATCCGAAAAAGATGTTCTTGAATCTGCACATGCTGTTCATGGTGATAAAATGATTGTGAGTTACTTGAGTGATGTGAAGCATGTTCTACAGATAAGGGATTTGAAAACAGGAGCTCTGCTGCATCGGCTACCAATTGATATCGGCTCAGTTGCTGGGATATCTGCACGGCGAGATGATAGTACAGTATTTTTTGAGTTTACTAGCTTTCTCACCCCTAGTATAATATATAAATGCAATTTAGACACTGAGGTTCTGGATGTGAAGATATTTCGTGAAATTAGTGTGCCAGGATTCGATCGTACAGAGTTCCAAGTGAATCAGGTAGCTATTCGCCATTTTCTTTTTTTGCAGCATTAAATGGTGTTTTGATATTATCACTAGATCAGTTTAAAGTTTAAATTACAAAATGTTTTCTTGAATAATATTTATTTCCACTAGCGTGTCCCCACGGGGACAGAGGAATACTCTTGTATTCAGTCGGTGCTCTCCCATTCTCTCCCCTTTACTTTTTCTGGTGGAGCTTAGGTGATATTTTTTTTCTCAAAATTAAATTTAACAAATACATCCTTCCCGTTCTCTCTAATGTACAAATGTTAGTATTTGTTTCCTACTTTAATGGGTTCATCAATTCCAGGATTTTGTGACCAGCAAGGATGGTACCGAGATACCGATGTTTATTGTGGCCAAGATGAATATAAAGTTGGATGGGTCACATCCATGTTTGTTATATGGGTATGGGGGATTTAATATTAGCATTACACCATCATTTAGTGTTAGTCGAATGGTACTGCCAAGGCATTTAGGCACTGTTTTCTGCGTTGCAAACATCCGTGGTGGCGGAGAATACGGCGAGGAATGGCATAAAGCAGGCTCACTTGCGAGAAAGCAGAATTGCTTTGATGATTTCATTGCGGCTTCTGAATACCTTGTATCTGCTGGTTATACCCAACCAAAGAAGTTGTGCATTGAAGGTGGAAGCAACGGTGGGCTGCTTGTTGGGGCCTGCATAAATCAGGTGTGAAGCCTATTCATTTGCCTGATTATATTTAGCTTCCCCTCTTATTTTAGTTTGCATTAATCGTGTCTATTGCATTCATGTGGCAGCGACCCGATCTCTTCGGTTGTGCTCTGGCTCATGTTGGTGTTATGGACATGCTGCGATTTCACAAGTTTACCATAGGTAGCTCTGACCTCCGTTGGCTCTAATATAAGCAATAACCACCGTTTATATATTGATTTTTAGCTGACTTCCATTGGCTCATGCTGTATTTTAGGTCATGCATGGACTTCTGACTATGGCTGTTCAGACAAGAAGGAAGAGTTCGACTGGCTAATCAAGTGAGTGAGTTGAATTCAGTAAAAGAATCTATCGGCATCTTCTTACTCTAAAAGCCTTGTTTACAGTTAGGTTGGATCCATAACAGTTGCCTGGCTTCTAGGAACCACCTAATGGCAGCACAAATTAGATGTTCTCGCTTATTATCGCTTAATTAAACTATATCTTAGCGAGTTTGATTCCCATCTTTCTTAAAGTGCTCAGCAAAGGTGGTAATTGTGAACTTCGTTACTCTGCTATTTCCATGAAACCACCAGCCTCTCTCTAATTACATTCGTTCAGCAACTTTACTCGGGCATTAAATAGCATCTTAGAGCTTGTGGTGGTTAATAAGCTTTTTTGTGTGAGCTGAATTCCCTGCTTGGCACCATCACATGTGTTCCAATCTTGCAATGACAAGTCTCGGTGAACATCTGGACACTGCATCTTGTTTTAATAACCTTCGAGTTTTCCTCACTCAGGTACTCGCCGCTGCATAATGTCCGCAGACCATGGGAACAACATCCCTGAACAACCTTCACAGTACCCATCCACCATGCTATTGACTGCTGATCACGATGATCGAGTTGTGCCGTTACACTCCCTGAAGCTGCTGGCAGTAAGTTTTCAAAATAGTAAATGTTCATTATTAAGTTGGGAGAATAGCCCCCAGACCATACAATATATTTTGCAAATGCCAGGCATCTTATCCATCGTTGTTTTGTATCATCATTGATAATATCAGCATTAATTTATAATACCTCCCTTGTCAAAATCTGACCAACTTGATTTCTGCAGACCATGCAATATATTTTGTGCACGAGTTTGGAGAACAGTCCTCAGACAAATCCAATCATAGGGCGTATTGAGAGTAAGGCTGGACATGGAGCTGGACGTCCAACTCAAAAAATGGTAATTATAGAACTAAATTTTGGGGACTACTTGGACTGAACAATGATAGATAGAAAAAGGATCGGACCATTGACATTCGGCACGTTTTTCCGCAGATCGATGAAGCCGCTGATAGGTACAGCTTCATGGCAAGGATGATAGGTGCTTCTTGGAACGAGTAAGATCGGATTTCGCACGTCCATTTGATAGAAAGATCTGAATGATCAATTGCTATTGTCATCGCAGATTTTATTATTTCCCAAATTGCCAGATTTCATCACCTATGATGTTTTTTTCGTCTTCAACTCTGAAATACATAAATGAAACACTTTTATGAGGCAAGAATGGGTTTTGCAACAGTGACATTTGATTCATTGCCAGGGCTGGTTTTTGCACGAGAGTGGGTGTATGGATGACTCTTCTATCATGAAATAGAACGCAATAAGCTGAAAGTTGAGACCTGATTAACCTCGCAAGTCGATCCATGACCCAACCAAAACTCAATGAGACTTGGTTTAAAATGACATCGTTTCACCAAAAAATACATTAAAATGACCTTTGCGTTAATTTAGATTAACTCATCCACAGGCCAGGGATAGAACAATAAAATCACAAGTGATGACCGCTCATGCACGGGGACAGAATAAAAAAGACCCGGGTAATTCAATTACTTGAGAGAAAGATATTTCCAAAATATTGCAAGCCAGAAAATAGACAATTAAAAAACCTCGAAAATAAACGCAAGAATCCTATTCAGCCAAAAAACAATCCATTTTCACGTCGGTAACATCAAGCTGTAGTATCTCTGCTCTGCATCTTAGAATCGATCCAATGCTGCCAAAGGTAACATATTTTGTTTTAAATACTACTCGGGTAAATATGAAATATTTACCAAGCCAGCCACCAAATATGAAATAAACGAGATTTCTCAAAGTAAAACCAGCATCATTTCAATGAATAAGATAATCACTATATAAGGGTTATGAGACTAACAAAGCTTTCTTGAGAAGCAACAGTAGATGAAATGATTTTTTTTTTTTCATACCTTGGATGCGTACGTCCTAGATCCCCGTGAACAAATTCTTTGATATACGTGCCAGCCTGCGATTCAAGCATCATCATTAGCGCCACTTTGCTACATACAAGCTTGAGAATTACTTTCCACAGACCTCAAAGCAGTCAGGTAGCGTCAATCCTGGGCTATTATTCTACACTATACTTTTAATATTATATTTACACCATCATGTCTACAACTCTAATTTCTTAAATCACCAATCTACCACAATCTGTAGTGTTTTAAATGGAAAGCGAATTGTGCATCTCAGGATATGTTTCAATTATTTTACCTGGGTACATAAATGCAAAAGAAAATATTGAGAGCTTCCAGTGATCTGCTCAGTTTTCATCCTATAATAGGAAATGAGAGGAGATGGCCAGTTAGCCATTTTGAAAGTAACCACAGATCGACAAGAATAACAGAATGCTACGTAATGGGAAAGACTCTAACCAATGTATCATCTTTCCACGTTCTAGTGGACTCCGGCGGTGAAGCACCCTTACTGGGGTTCTCTGCAAAATTTGCTGTCCAAGAATAAAAGAACCAAATAATGGAGCACATCAGATGACTAGAAAGAAATCTCTACCAGAGATGACAAGGATTAAGACAATAAAATAGTTAAATATCAAATCTGTCCAATGAAAGGGTTCATAACACATTAAAATCTTCAATGCAATACAAAACAGAGATCGCATATAACTCACCAAATCTTTGTGTGAAGCTATACACTGCACGTCTTCATCCTCAAGTGGTCGTGAAATCCATACCAGTGCACAATATTGCTTCTACATGAAATACATGTGAGGCTGATATCAGGGCTTTAATTTTCTAATTGTATCTAGCACTATTATCTCAAATCATAATGTACAAACAATTAAAGTTAGATACAGAAGCCAAAAGGGGGTGAAAAAAACCTGCTTTTCTGCTTCCCCTTCACGCATCAAGTCCCAGCTATGACTGGTTACCAGACTAAGATTTTTCACCCCTACCTACAGCATAGCACAAGAGGTGGAATGACATGAAAAATGGAAAAACAAAGCAAAAGGGGGAGGAAAAACACAAATTCGGTAATAAGCTCACCAATTTACCCTCCAAGTTATTCATCCTTGTTTCTATTTCTTTTATCAGAGCCTCAGATGGGACTTTGCGTGCATTTTGTACCTCTACCAGGAAAGGCCTGCCTGAACCCAACATCCGAACCTGGGAACAGAAGCTTATAGATTAGAACAGTATTTGTTGAATTCAAGTAATGAATTACAAGTTCAGATCTTAGGTACATCGATATCCTCTCTACCAGCAGCATGAAACTTGTAACTTTCACCTTGACACATTGGAAGAATGTTGCCACCTATTATCTCCTGTAGAATAGAAGAACTGTTAGCTCTAACTCATCATTTCAGACTAACAAATATAAGGATTGGCAGAAGTAGGCAGTACCTCAATGGATGCTTCTCCCATTCTTTCATCATCAATGATCCAACGGGTTTGACTCACATTTCTAGAGAACTGCAATATGTATAGCAATCATGTGATTAAACATAATTTGATGATAAATCAGTATACTGATGATTTTCCATGTCAAACATTGTACCTCACATAGCATATTTCAGCTTTTAAACATGTTAAATGTTTCACTTTCTCCTACAATATCATGTAAAGTCCTTTTGATTAAAAGTGACATGATGATGTATCATGCAATAGTAAACTCAAAATGGAGACATGAGAACTTCCTAACTCATTCCATTATTCCCTTGTTAATACAACTAAAATTGACTTTTCAGCTCATCAATTTCTTATGCTCTCCATGGCTAACTGTAAAAGATGTAAAGTTTATTTTTAAAATTTTGTGTCATCCTCACCAGCGCAAAAGATTATTTCCTTAAAAAGCAATGTTAAAAAAGTTTCCCTCAGCAACCCATATACTGAGATGCTCAGTTAAGTCTTCCTAACAAAATTCCCAATAACAGTCAACTAACCTTCATATATCTCCCACCAAAATACATAGGTGCCCTGTAGTATACAAAAACCAAGTGGCAGGGTTCATTAACCTGGAAAGACAGAATATCCAAGCTCAATAAGAAGCACCACCACATCTAAGCCAACAATGGCAGAAAAATAACCTTGTTCACACAGACAATAGATTCTACCATAAAAAATTCTGACAGGACATGCATAAGAGTGAAATTGCTAATGTTTAGTAATTTTGACCTTCAAAATAACATAAACTGCTAAGGATTTCAAAGTTTCACTTGCAAACACAAGGGTGTAGGGTTCAAGACTATGAAGCAGTCATCTATGCAAAAAAACTAAAGGGTAGAGCATTCTCCAGATTCTTTGTAGATCTAATTCTGGGTACACCAGGTAATCCCATTTTTTCACTTGAGATTTTAACAACCGCAAATTTCAAAATTAAGTGCATAGAAGTTTCAATATCATTAAATTGACTATGCGCAAGTAACCAGACCAGTCCCCATTGAAGTTGAGACTGCAGGATAAAATGGGAATGAACATTACCCTCTTTAGAGGGAAGTTGGAGCATTCAGAAGATTCAAGTTCGGCCAAACCAGTAGAAGACCTTTCAGAAGAAGGACTTCCTTGACCCAGTGATAAATTACAGCAACCAGTTCCATTCCCCACTAACTCAACATGAACAGTGTCCAAACCATTGTTTGTCTCTGCATAAACAGATCAAGTTACATGAGCATCCAAACCTCAACCAAGAAGACTGGCCAGAAAAATGAAGCTTATTAGTTGAACTGTTGGAATCACAGTGCTTTAGAGAGTGTGTAGACTATAGAGAATATTAATTCAGAAACCAAATTTTTACACATGCATTAAGCATGTCATATTGCATAGATATAGAAATTCTAAAAGGAGCTGAAGTAAGAAGGTATTGAAATTATTAAAACAGGGGCTACAGTTCGCTGAAGAGCATCACTGCCAAATGATTATTCACTATGATTAAAGTTGTTGTGCATTTAAAATGTACAAAATTCTGAGCCAGAAGTGTTGGGTTTCGGGTAAACAGGGAATCATCATTATGAAGACAGGTACAGAAATATTAAAGGATTAACTGCAGTGAATGACCAAGGCAGAAATGGCCATTTACAACTAAACAAGAAATTTTCATTTACATGTAAACAAATTCACATGCCTGTTTTTCTTCTCTTCAAACCCTCATTCCTGTCCACTGATTTTGAAGGTTTGATTGATGGCTTAGTTTCAGTGTATGTCAAACGGACACGGACAGAGCTTGGGCCAGATTTAACATCCTGCAAAGCTTCAACATAATTAAAGATTAATTGAGCTAAAACAATTTTCAGTCTGCAGTAAAAGTACATCCTCATCTTTTCAAAACTCTGCTTCATTCAATGTGTCATGAGAGTCAAAATTTTATAGGCAATTTCATATGGAAAAAAACAATCATGAACAATAGGATATAAAAGCAAGAATCACATTACGATTTACAGTTTCTAACCGTGAAAAAAATTGAATCCCAAATAAGAAAGAGTCCCCCACGTTAGCAAGTCTACACCACTATTGCAAGAATAGTTTGATAGGGTCAATCAGTTAGTTAATTACCTTAATTTAAAAATACAAGTAAACAAACTTCTTACTGGGTAACACGAATAAACTTAACAAATTAACAGTTGTATTGTATGAAGGGGATCGGTGTATAGAGATCACCTCACCTTCTAATTCATATTCATAGTATTACAAAAATGCCAAGTTCAACTTACCAATATTGTTTCAAGAGGATTCACAATCGCAAACTTCAAGGCATCCTTTGTAGAAATGCATTCAGAAAGCCTATCTTGGAACCAAAGCTCCGATCCATACTTCTTTTTCATGTACAATCTACAACGCAGATAAATCCAAACAACTTGCATATATTTATAACATGACTGTTATACTTTCACAAAAAATAAATATCAACATTTTTAGTGCCTTTCTTAGGATTTAAAAATAAAAAAAATCTGACCTTACAGCTTGTTCATTTTCAAAGATAATAGGCGGTATTGAAACTTCAAGAGAAAAACCATCAATCTGATGTCCTTCTTGCCTTAATAGCTCAGCAATTGATGCAGCTAACTCATCGCCATTCTTTCTTTTCACCAGCATTTCCTTTTCATCGCGATAGGTAAACTGTAAAATACCTAAACAGATTCTGCACACCTGAGGTTTGAGTTCTGATTCCTTAGACTCAGAACTGCTTGAATCTCCCTCTCCGAGAATATTACACATCACCGAAGGCGATAAAGTGGAGCGAAAGTAAGCATGATCATGGATCCCAAACAGTCTAAATATGCATCTAATACACACCTAAACCATGATAAAATCCTGTGAGGAAAATAATATTCTTACAGAGGAAACTCTAATTAAGGGTAAGTGAGGATAGTTTTTAGATGAGAGTACGAACCCCGGCGGAGTGCAGGTCTTTGACAGCGTGAGAAGGCAAAGAACAAACGGCGTCGTTGAGGTGCCGTATCTCATCGTCGCCTAGGGTGACGCTGTGGTCATTGGTTGGAGAGATAATTTGAGCCGCATCGGTGCCTTTGCTATCTTGCGCCTCTTCAATCTCGCTAGACATTTGAAACGAGCTTTTCTTCTCTTGGCGGCAGTCTCACTTTCGCTACTCTCCGCTCTCTGGCTTCTGTTACTAAAAAGAAAAGGAAAAAAAGCGAAGAGTGAAAAGGAAATAGCGAGGTGTTTGTGAGAGCAGGGTAAGCTTTATTTAATAAGCGGGCTGTACTTTTATTCAGCCGTCATGATCAAATCATACATATGCCACGTGGAAAAGTAAGGTTTGTTTAGCAGTATAGATTTAACGATAGTTATAAATCCCGAGTCTCCGCCTCGTAGTTCAGGTGTGATTAAGAGTGTGTTTAGAAAATATTTATGAAAAAATTTGAAAAAAAAATAATTTTTATTTTATTTTAAATTAAATTTTTTTTAATGTTTTTAGATTATTTTAATGTGTTTATGTGATTTTTTAAAAATAAATAAATATTATTTTGATGCATTTCTAAATAAAAATTATTTTAAAAAACAACTTCAACCACATTCTCAGATAGACACTTAATCGATCTCAACTAGATAAATTGACTTAATATTTTTATTTAAATAATTTGTTTTTATTAAAATATATTGTTTTGTTTTTTAATTTTTTTTTAAAAAAAAACTATTATTTTGATTAAAAAAAAGATTTAAAAGAAAATGTGTTCAAGTCAATGAATCATTAAATTAATCAAACTTAGAGCAAGTAATTATAACGGAATTGATTGACCTAGCAAAATTACCACCTGTTAATCCGTGAAGTAATTATCTGCCTGTTGAGGTTATATTATGTTATTATCATTAATAAACATGAATATAATATGATTGAGATTGTTTTTAAAAATATATTATCAATTTCAATCAAATAAAAAAATTGAAAAAATTGAATAAAATATAACATTTATACATACATGGTTTGGTATAATAAAACTACATCAACACACTATATTATAACAACATGAACATTAAAGCTTTAACATCTAAAAATAGCATTACTATTACTGCTAAAATAATAAAAATTATTAAATTATCCCTAAAAAAAATTAAAAAATTAAAAAAAAGAAAAAAGAAAAAAACTAAAATTATTGTTTTTATTGTGTTAATAATGGGAAAAAATTAATTCAAAGAAAAAAAAATCAATAACTTTAACAAAAAAAAATACAATTATAAGCAAAAAATAATAATTTGACGTCAAGATAAATAAATAAAAAACAATCAAAAGAAAGAAAAATGAAAAAATATTAATAAAGTGAAAAAAACAATCAAAAAATTATAAGCAAAAATTTTACTGCATACGCGCATCAGACAGGGGTCGAACCCCTCCTCTCCTTTAGAAACAGGCACGCCTGATTTCCGCTTAGCTACATGCCTTTTAGTGTATATAAGTGTGAAAGACTATATAAATATCTTAAAAACAGTTAAGGACTTTGTCTCACATGCTACAGTAACCGAACCCTGACCTCTTAGTATATAGTATAATTAAAATAACATTGTTTTGGTTTTTTAGAAATTGCTGCTGCGTTTAATCAAACAAAAGCTTCTCAACTTGTATTGATTTGATACATGAACAACAGCCTCATTTGCATTTTATTTCTCCTCCTATTTCCAATGAACTGATTCATCAATATCACTCTTCACTGTGCCTCGGCACCAACGGCTTCACGAGGGTGGAACTCCTGTGTCTCTTGTCTGCTAGAATACTTTAGTTGTCTGTTTTATTACACAGAGAAGGGTGGAAAACAATTATTCAAACCATACACGAGAATCATACAACTCGTTCAATGTGAATCAAATGAATTTACAGTGATGAGGTCAAGTGATGGAGGTCCACAAAACCGGATAACACTGCCTGGTTTCTTTCCTTCACCTTTGCCTGATAAATAACCCTGAAGAACCAATTTCAGTTACTTGAGTGAAAGGAACGCATTATACTAGAAGTTGAATAAACAATATCGAGTTACGGCAGAACATGCAGTTTTACCTTAAACCTTCAAGCCACATTTCGGTGATCAAAGTTTCGCCAGGGTACACATGCAAAAGGAACCGGCCTGATATGGTCTTGATGGTGTTTGCATCCCCTCTGCAGATGCATTTGATGATTGCCCTGACTGCAAATCCAAGTGAGCACAATCCGTGCAATATCGGACGCGAGAATCTTCAGCATGTAAAAAAGAAACAAGATTGGATTGGCATAAATACCAGAAAAAGAATGCAACAGAGCTAATTCACACAGCAGAAATGGAGCATAATTCACATGGTGTATGTGTGGTTAAGCCCTATTGTACACTGAAATATCAAATGAGGTTTGAAGAAAGAAAATACGAAAAGCATTAGAGATGTCATGTTAATGAATACAGTATTCTGTGACCAATAAAAAAAGATGTCTCCTTAAAATAACTGATGCTGAGTGATTAAGGAGGAAAAAACGATCCCCTCTCACCATCCCTGACTCCTGATGCTATGAAAACAAGGTTGGAAAAGCACATGAACCCAGGAAATAAAAATAAAATATTGAGAGGGATACGAACCCGGCAACTTCAGCAATCATGGGATCTGAATGCAGAGGATTATAATCACCAGATAGCCTATACAGCAATGCCTACAAAACAATACGAGACATACTGAAGAATGTAAGTATCTTGTGTTCACAATCTAAACAAAGACGTCATTATAGAGTCTCCTGCACAACATGTTCCCAAAATCTTCGGTTTTATTTATTTATATATTATTAATAATAATAATTATAATAATAATTATAACTTATACAGCAAGCATAGCTAAACAAGTATGGATATGCATTACATGCCTGAGATGGTTGAGTACAATCCTCAAATACTGCAAAAGGTTGACTTTTAGGAATTTTCAGAGCAGGAGCCTGGTTCTTTGGGTAGTTGGAATAGGAATATGGATGGGGATGAGTTTGAGAAGCCTCCAGCACCTCGGAGAAAGATAGTTGATCTGGAGAGTGAAATATTATAACCCCATCTGACTCGATAACATGGCAGCAAGAGATCGGATATTTTTTAGAAAAAATAAGATCACCTGTTCATGCACAATAGTTCACCAGATTCTTTCTCATAACTTTTGGTTTCCAGCTCGAGAATAGCTGCTTTACCTAAAATTTGTGTCAAGAGAAGAAAACAGTAATCACAGTCCGGCCTCAACCAACATGTTTCTATGTTTCATAAAAGGGGTGAACTTTCAAATGGGATACTCATTACAAATTGTGAGATTATGACTTTTATCTAGGTTTTCCCAGTCATTATTCATGTAACAAAATTTCACCCTGAGACTACTCATTCGTACTTGAATTAAAAACATAATCTCCAGTGGGTTGTTCAATCAAAAGATTTTCTCAGTGAATACAAACCTTTGTCATGCAACCCGGCAAGACTTACTTTATTAATTACCTGCATCAGGGATGAAAATAAGTTACAAAACGAAAATAGACTTCGAGCAAACAAATCCAAAACTACAAAAAAGACCATGCAATTGACATTCCGCAGGTAATCAAAGGACGACGAGAAACCACCAGTACAGCACAGTTATCAAAATTGAGCAGGAAGTGTTTCAGGCTGCATAAGGGCTTCAATAAGAAGACTTACAGATGCACTCGAAGGAAATGGCTTGTAAATCTGTATGTATTGTTGTCCATGCAACAGAAGACGCGGATCATATCTGGCAACCAAGAAAACCAGAAATGGGCATCACATGTGTTCACACAGATACTAATTTATTTCCAATGAACTTTAGAAGGCCAAAATGGCTTAAAAGAACATTAACAAATCAAACATTCGAGAGAAAGTTTCACACTCAGATTCTGTCACTACTTACTGCAAGCCTGGCAAATCAATACTACCATTTGTCAATGATCCCAGTGAAAATAAGGCAGAAAATGTTGGCAAAACCTGCAAATCCAGATACAAGACAGTAAATTCTCCTCTCTTTATCAAATAATTTCGTAGTAAAAAAAGCAACTACCATTCAGACTAAAGACTTTAAATTCACCTGAACAAATTGCTGCCCATCTTCATGATAAACATATTTCAGCTCATCGGAGTCAATCGCATTCCGACCACAAGCTCCGACACCCAAAGCATAGACTGCTGCGTCTCTGCTCAAACAACAGGTAAAAACATTTCCCTTTAAATTCGATGGATAACCCCCCCAAAAAAATAGATAGGATTGAATATTTCAAGAGCTCTCTCTCTACCTTTCGGTGTATGTATATGTTGTCTGTCAATCCACCGGGAATACATGCAACCAAATAACAAATTAAATTCAGTCGAAAACCTTGGGGAGATATCATAGGGAAGGAAAGCAAATATACCTCGGGGAATTTGTGAGCAAGAACAAGATCATGGTCGAAGCGGGAATTTTCTGCCATCGATTTGTTTTTAGAATTCAGGTTCGCTCACGGAGCTTTTGAGGAACTGGTGAAGATGATTTAAACGACACTGAAAAAAAAAAACAGTATATAAAATAATAGAGAGTAGCTGAAAGCTTGAAATGCGTAGACTTTTCGCATTTAGCTGAAGCTAAGCTCTTTACACGCTTGTTACGGGAACGAGTAGACTTTTAGATAATGAGCAGTTTTTTATTTGAAATTCAGTAGTGAAGTGAAAATTCCCCTGAATCTAGCTTTTTTTTTATTATTAATATTAATTTGGTAGGTTGAGTCTGGTTATTATTATATACATATAAAAAAATTAAATAAAAGGTGTATCGGAGGTATGGAGAAAAAGAAATGAAATAAATTTATTTATAGTTATAAAATTCAGATTGATATAATTAATTGGCTCGAAGTCTAATTATTTCAAGGCATCAATAATTTAAATTTAATTTTTATAATTTTAAAATAGAAGATACAAGATACATACTCTCCATGTCTATTTTTTTCTGTGTTTCAGAAAATAACCTAACGTTTAGTAATATAATTATTATTAATAATAATTTAAGTTAATTAACTGAGGTTATGACACGTCAATTGCCACTTAAAAAAAACAGCCCATTTTTCCCTGCTTTTATTTTTCAATTAAAAGAGTTTTTTTTTAAAAAAAAAAACACGTTTACTTCAAATTTAGTTTAGAAGATAAGGTTTTGGGTGTAAGAGGCGTGATATGATGACAAAAAACTTGAGATCTGCACAATAGATCTTAAGTTTCGAGTCAGGACATGCATCTCTTATAAGAGTCTAGGATAATCGAGATTTTACTTACTTATCTAGAGCTAAAAAATGCAGGTGGAGTTTCCTCGAATCAAAAAAAATAGAAGATTTGGCTTACCAATTGTGAGTTCGTATTCAACTCTTATGCCAATGTTCTTCTTATTTCTCCATTCATTAAACTTTGATTGTGACTCTAATTTCTATCTCGTGCCAACGACTTTGTGTGCCTTGTGGTATCTATTTCTTGCCACGGCATGGCTTTGGTGTCTTCTCCAGTTTCTACAATTCCGTGTTTTATATTCAAAAGTTATTTCATTTTTCAAATTCAAAAACAAAATGAAACATTCTAGATGAAAGAAATTGAATTGATGGTTTTTTCTTTTTTGATTTCACTGTCAACTAATTGGCTAATATCATTTGAAACATTCTAGTTACGACTTCGATGGCAGATACTCAACAATTCGATCATGATCTTGTTCTTTCTCACGAATTCCCCAAGGCATCTGCTTTAATTATGTCTCTATTATATCTTGCTGAGGTTTTGGAGTGGCAGTAGCGAATAGGAATTTACTAATTCAATCTTGTTGTATTGGTTGCATATGTATGGGGGTGATGGGCAGACAACATACACTTGCTCTGAAAAGTAAGAGAGGCCTAGACATGTTCAATTCTGGACGGTGTTGAGGATTTTTATTGGTGTAAATAAATTTCAAGTAAAATTATTATATGTTCTTATGACAGGGATGCAGCAATCCATGCCTTGACTTCATGGTATTGATTTGCCGGGTCTGCAGTAAGCAGTATCCGAATCCATGCGTGTGAATCTTCCTTCTCACAATTGCTAACCTGTTTTAAGCTATTTTGGTCTTCTAAACTTTGTCCTGGATCAATCAGCAGATTTGATCATGGTTACTAAACTTGGTATAGTCTACGAGTTGACATTGAAACAAAGTTGTTCTGGGATTCATCCGACCAACCCGCGACCTAGGTTTTGGACTGCGTAGTCCGATGATTATGGTCCAGGTCTGATAACTATATATGGATTTAATGGCTGGTTTTCATGGTTGTCAGGAAAGATCCACTCTTCTGTTGCTGGAATTAATCGGTTTAGAATTTACCATACCATATTCTCAAAGTTCATCTTCAAGTCTTCGAAGCATGTAATCAGCTTTTTGTGCTACACTGGTGGTGTCTCGTGCTCTTTTTATTACCTGTGGAGAGTGAATTTCATGGCTTTTTTATGGATATATATAGTATCGAATTTGTTTTCTTGAAGTCCCTCTTTAGTTTTCGTAACTTAATTTGATCCCAAGTATAATAATCTTGGGAATTATATTTTAATTCAAGTATGAGTGAGTACTCTCAGGGTGGCATTTCGAGGTTGAACCATATTTATCAGTTTCGATTTGTTTCGGCCAAAACATCTGAAATATTTCGTATCAGTTAAAAAATGAGACAAAACAGCATCGTTTTAACTTCGGTTTAAATTTCAGTTCGTTCTGGATTTTTAGGCAAAATACCAGCCAAAACGTGTCGGTATTACTTCCTTTGTGTTGTTTCGGCTACAGGAAAAAAACCATCTCCCACCTTGACAAATTGTTGTGGATCACTGATGTGACCTGACTTTCTTGCTTTTCATCTCCCGCTGCCTAGACAAATTGTTCACTGTTATGTATATATATATATATATATATATATATATATATATATAATAAAAAAAAAATGCTTGTTCTTCAATCCCTGCATTCAGATCCTGCGATAGCTGAACATGCAGGGCTGGTATACCTCAATATCTATCCAGAAATACTGTTCGCAATGCTTGTTCTTCAATTCATTTAGATGTTTCAGGAAACAATTGCTCTTGACAACTCAAAACACACTGAGAATTTTGCTCCCTTTCTGCTGCGTGAATTGTGATTTTAATTCTGATAAATTTGGCTGCTAAGTTGCCTTTATTTTCTGGTCTTTGCAACATTACCTAGCATTTGTTTACGTATCTGTCATCGTCTTCTTTTCATGTCCTTAGATTTGATGCCAATCCAATCCTGTCCCTTTTCACATGTGTACCCTGGTGAAATCCACAGAATGCGACAGCAGATTCCACAAGGTCGTGTATCATGCGAGGGTAAAAAAAAAAAACCAAACAGTGCTATCTGGTTTGGTAGGCTTTCTTCCATAGGTGGAACTTCATGTGGATCCTTATTTAATTTGATCCTTCAATCCACCCCTCGTGTGAATCAGAAACAAATAAATTTAGAAATAATCTTTGCTGTCTGGTGTGCTTTGATGGGGATAATTTTCTTGTTGTCAAAGAACCAGTTAAACCTAAAAGAGTAAGCTC
The DNA here is from genome assembly GCA_029228465.1 of Salix viminalis. Classification (NCBI taxonomy): domain Eukaryota; kingdom Viridiplantae; phylum Streptophyta; class Magnoliopsida; order Malpighiales; family Salicaceae; genus Salix; species Salix viminalis. Next base: position 7,591,194 of record CM055430.1, read on the forward strand.
ACCCTTTTAAAGACGAATTATGATTATAAAGACGAATTAGACAATAAAGAGAGAGTGGGAAATTGTCAAGTCAGTAACTGTTTTCTTTATGAAAATCAAATAACAATTGGATGAGCTATATAATTAAACTCTTAATAAGGTAAAAATATTTTAATCAATGTCATAAGAAAACAGAGATCGAGGAGTCCAATTTCTCATGCATGTATGAATACAATCAGCTTCCAATACCTTATTGAATGTAGGTTTTTTGATCCTCTTGTCCTTGTCCTTGATATGTTTTGTTCTATGTCGTTCACTCATTGAATATCTATATGCTTCTGTCTTGGCCACCCATTTCTAGAAAATCTTCCCATGCTGTGTTGCTGATACATAGTTATTGGATTACAGTTAATTCTAAAATGATATTATTTTATTTTATTTTTAATAAAAATATATTATTTTGGAGAAAAAATAGTGTTAACCAACAAGATTTCACATATATATTTGGCTAAGTTGATTAAATTACTCAAATTTGACCTAGTTAATGCTATTATATTCGATGTATTTCTGCTTTGGAGGGCAGGAATTTGGGTTTGCATGGCTTAATTTGACAATGCTGTCGAATGAAAATCATTATCAACTATATTAATTATTACCTTAATTCAAAGTATATAAGATTTCTGCTTTTGGGATCTCCCTAGCCCTTCACAAACATTAAGGAGTGAGAGAAGAGATGAATACGGTATTAAGAGTAAACTGATAGAAACGCATGATAAAAACACTAATAACCCTAGCCAGCTTTGAGAATTAGCTGGCTTTAGATAAAAATATAAATAATGTATGAGAAACTCAACCAATATAGAAGAGAATACAATCATCAGTTGAAAAGAATGCGACCTCGAGCTGAGATCATTGGGAATCATAACCATGCAAGCTTTTCATTTGATACGCATAGCCTAAGTAAAGCACTCAGCAGCAAAGATGAGATGCAAGAATCTACTCTTCGTCCTCCGAAACAAGAAATACTTCCCGGCCTAATTGGTGGCTCCATCAGTGAAGAGTTAGATTACAGAGGTCTCGTGTGCCGTCCGCTCGCCCTGACCACAAAGAAGTGCATTCTTCGGAATGGGGTATTCATCACGGAGTGAAGTTGAATCTGTATAAACTCGAACGTAAAATTGTTGACCGAGGTATTGACGTGCCCAGAATTCTGTCCTCAAGTTCCACATCCCCACGTTGTCAAGCGGAATATAAATGGCAGTCCATGCCATGGGATATACCTGAAGTCATCATGCAGGTAAATATCAGATCATCAACCTTACTTCCTGTTCAAATCAATAGTTCTTCTGGTTATAGAAGCAGAACAGATTGATCAGGAAAACAATTGGATTTTTTGTCGAACCTGAACAGTGCATCGAGAAACTCCATCGCGAAGATTGTACTGATTCCTGCTAGCTGTTGTCCACTGTCCTCCATCCATACTGCATTGTAAAATTTGGAAGAAATGTCTCAGAAAACCAAGCTCACAAGATTTTCTGGCATGCTTTAATCATTACAAGCTGAAGATATGATCATATAGAGTGAAAGGAATATTATAAATGTAAACTATATATGTGCTTACCCGACAACAAAGAAACTGTAACCATCAAGGTGCCAGCTCTGCACAATGTTCTCATTGTTTTGGAATACAATTTCCACAAATGATCTATAAGAAAGAGTCAGAACTGACGTGTCCAGGTATAATCCTCCACCATAAGGCCTGTCAGAGATGCTATTCTCCTTGAAAACTCCCTGGATCTTGAAGTAGTCCGCGAGCTTCATGGGAGTGTCTGGTGCAACAAAGGACACGCTGTTGACTCCATATCTCTGCTTGCCATTGACCTGACCGGCTGAATTTGCCACTATGATAGTTCTGCTAGTGTTGATCATTCCATAGTGGTACGAACCTTGTGGATTTGGCCTCGGTCCACTTGCAGTAAGATTAGTCCTGAAATGAGCACGTATAATCAGAGTGATGCACCCTGCAAAAACATCCCAAAGTACACTCAAAGAGCATATTGTTTGTTGGGAAGGGTTATATTATACCTGATAGAGCGAGCCTGGTTGAGTGACCAGTCAATTTGCGTGGTTGGACCACCAGGGAATGGACCGGAGACTGGGCCAGCAGAGTTGCTGTAATGTAGAGTACCGGTGGTGTTGAGGACGACCGGAGCAGTGAACCGAGAGGTAACCACAATATAGTAGTCTTGGCCGGGCTGGTCAGCTGTAAACAGAACAGAATAAGACTGGCCGACATGAACATCGAGAGAGGAGTAGGTAGTTTGGAGAGTATGAGTTCCCTCCACCTCTACCAACTTCATCTTGTGGTTTTGAATCCTGAAGTTGAGGGAATTTTGCAGCCCAACATTCGATATTCTCAACCTGTAAGTTTTTCCTGCAACAGAAATTCAAGAATCTGTCATGCATGATCGATAAACATCTTGCTGCATTTGATTTTTGTGTTTAGTATAAATTTTGGGCTACCTTGTTCAACAGTAAGTGAATAGCCATTGCGTCCACGACCATTGATGAGGATTCCATTAGGGAATGGGAGCTTTCCTGCCGCTGTCCAACAAGGCCTTCAATTTCTATTATGAGCACACAAATGTACACGCATTAATACTTTAATACAATAAGTTTATTATTCAAGAGGTGAGTAGAAAAAAAAACACATTTGGAGTTCTTAAATAAATCCCACTGAACCGAACTTGTTTATGCCACTCTGGCAGTGGGTTTACCTAAATCAAGAGTTGGGCTCTCAAGTCGAGTTTTTTCATTGAATGGACCCGGGCAGGCCTTAAATGACCGGGTTAATCATTTAGATTAGGCCGGGTTTTCAAACTGATGAAATTTAATGGGTTTTCTGGATTTCAAACAAGCATGTGCCAGCCCATGTTAGAAGCAACTAATGTGGGAGCACGTGCATGACTAGACAAAACTCACGGCCAAAGTGTGCGTTTTAAAAGTAACTTTAAGTAAATTGAAAAAAAATTAAATTAAAAAAATAATATTTTTTAAAAAATATATTGTTTTAATACATTTTTAAATAAAAAAATCTTTTTAAACAATCTCAAGTTCTCAACCAAATATTTACATTAAAAAAAAGGAGCTAAAATAGACTTTAGACAGCTGTGATTCACATTGGATTTATTGAGCATGTACGGTTTGGTCAGAGAAGGCCCAGCTGAAGACATTTGTGACAAAAGTAACCCTGTTGTCAGCCGGCATCCTTACCAATGAAGCAATCGACGTAAGTATGTTTCTGGTACTGTTGTTTGTTCGAGTATGTTCTTCAAAAGTATTTTTAATTAAAAATAATATTTTTTTATTAAACACATTTAAAATCATTTATAAAACACTTTTTGGATCATTGTATAAATTAAGCTCGCATGAACAAACTCTCTCTATAACTATGATCTAAACCTTAGCCGGGTTGATTTCCGGACCGGGCACTATTTATAACTATGGTTTGATCTACAGCTCTAGTGGATTTCATCGAGCAAACGTGTTCTTTACTTCTTCTTTTTGTGACAGACAGCAAACGTGATCCCGAGCCTGGCACTTTTTTGATAATTTCTGCTAAGAATAAAGGATCCGGGGCAGGCAGGCTGTCTAAACTCTAAAGACAAGAGGTTACAGGACGAGATAGAATATCGCATAAGCGATGCCCTACCTCGTTGCCGACACAAACTCAAAGCCAACAGATGAACAAAGTTCCAAAGACACCTACCCTCTTCAATGTTAATTTTTCTGAAACCTTCTTCAAAACTTTCAACATGGGATTTAGGGAGGTATCAGTAAAATGATTTTAAAAAAAGACAAAATTAGCAGATTGACGGGGTTAATGTTTACCGTGTGATTGGACATGTACCAGTCTCCGATGAGAATGGTGTAATCACCAGCAGGATCGTCAAAAGGCACAGGAATTCGTGGTCGACTAAGGATTCTGATCCCTCCAAATCCACCGGCAGCCTTGTGGAATCCAAGAGACGGGAAGTAGTAGAAACTTCCAATCTGGTCCTTGACTTGGAGAATGTATGTAAAGTTCTTTCCCTGGAGGAATTGGGCATGTGGTTCCAAAAACACCATCCTCGTATGAGTTTCTCCTCTGCTGAATTCCATTCCTGTTTGTAACAGCCACAAATCAAATGCCACAGGTAAATTTACCATTACAAGAGATAAGATTCAGATGAAGGTCAAGTCAACAATTTAGTCAACAAATTAGGCCCAGCACTGCATGATTGAGCACATGCTTTTCTCGGTGCATGCTGATAAATGTGTTGGCTGTCTACATTATGAAGCAGGCGCTGTAACGCAGTATGTGACAGTTCTTTTTATAAAATGTCTAAGTTGTAATTAATAAGCTGATCAAATTCCAAACCCACATGCATTAATTAATTCTGGGAAACCAGTATAAGAGATCTTAAAAATGTCAACGATTATAGAAACTAAATCCCACTCCAGCAACTTAATATAGTGACTCGTCGATCCATGAAGAACTTGATACAAGTGTACCTATTCTATATGTGATACCTTTTTTTATTTTTTTTCTAAATTTCAAAACAAATATTTTTTTAAGTTTAATTTTTTTAAAAAAATAAATCAAATCACATAATTTTAGATTGATGCAACCACCACCCAACTAATAACCATTGATTTTACTAGCTTGATTTTTGGCAATGGCAAAGGTCCACATAGCACACTCAATGGACTCTATCCAACCCTACAACCTCCCCAGTGGATGACAGCTAAAACCAAAATTGACCACACAATTAGTTAGTGAACTAAATATAATAGGTTGAAGAATATCAGTGGCCATCGGCAAATAGTACCAGTCGCTATCATTTAAGAAAAGCTTTAGCGCACAGCATCGATTCTCTGATGATGATGACATGCATGTGATAACTACGAACAATTCTTGGATCTTTTTCGTAATGGAGAGAATTTAGCATGCGTAGTTTCAAACTTATATTAGGATTGTTTCTGCACAAATTACAGCGCTAATAGCGCAGAAATGTTCCATTATTTTAATCCATGAAATTTGGATTTATAGGCCACCGCCACTGTATGATGGATGCTTTCATCAGCATCCACACGTACGAGACCGGCCAAAAGGATGTGCAAAACACAGAGATGGCAATGCGAACCAAACCCATACCAAAAGGAAGAGATTGATAATGGGGTGGGTGCTAGGACTACAGTAATAGCCCATAAATAGAATTGTAGCAGACGAGGGAAGGATTAGGGTAGATTTGTTTTTTCAAAGCAGGAAGCAAAAAAATAAGTGCAGATATTCTTTCCAGAAAGGGAAAGTTCACGAGAGTTCTTACCAGGAGAGGAGGAAAGGTTCGTCCAAGCTGTTGTAGACATTGATAATGAGGTTGTCATTGGTGACAGAGTGGATATCAGGGCCTGGGAATTGTCCATTGATAAGAATACCCTTTTAACAACGAAGAACCAAATCAGCATCAGCTAGAATATATATAAATGGCCGTACGTAGAGATCAAAAGAAAGGGAAATAAAATCAATGAGATTCGGACAAACCTGTTGACGAACACCAAGAGGGTAGATGAAACCATAAGTAACATTCCAGTCAAAGAACCTGTAAGGATCCTCAGCTTTCACGACTGAAAGCGCAGACACTGCGAGAAACAAAAACGCGCAGAGCACTGCAGGTTTGGACGCTAAGTTGAGCGGCATTTTGGAGCCAAAGTGACAAAGCTGTCGAGGCTCTTTGGCTTGGCACTTGTTCTAGCTAGTAGCTATGGAGGGAGAGGGTGGGAGTTTAAAAGAGGATCGGAGGTATGGAGGTAGGTTAGTTTCCTGGAAGGAGGGTGTAAATGATGAGGGATGGAGCAAGCGATATTCAAGGGCATGTGGGGGTGGTATGAACAGTCAACAAAAGAAATAAAAGAAGAGGGAGGGCCGGAATTTGTTAAAAAAGAAAACGAAAGTCAGTGTCGGTGATGGGGTCAGCTTGTTAACATATGCTAATAGTAATAGTGTTTGAAGTAGCAGGGTGTTGCGAATGTGGTTTGTCCCCCTCATGGGTTTTGGACTCTGGTGGCTTCCATGTGCGGGGTTTCACTCTGAGGCAATTTCTTCGCGGCTGTTCAGTTGCCATGAAGCTTATTTAAAAAAAATAACTTTTTATATTATCATAATAAAATAATTTTGAAAAATATTATTTAAAAAAAGAGGTTTTTAAAACACAAAATCAAAATAAGTCTTATTTCATGGTCAAGCTGTGGCATTTTGGCTCCGGTCATAAATGGATCTTGCTTCTCCAACTTGAAATTTGAGAAAAAGACTCTTGAACAAATGAAAACTGGATGTAAATGCATGATTTTGTGTGGATTTACGCCTCGAGAATACCCTCACTTGTAAAACTAAAAACAAGAAAATTAGCTTTTTATTGGGGTCACACTTGTGACTCGAAACATGAACTGTTCTAGATTAACAAGAATTATTCAATTTAATCCAATTAAAACTAAAATTTATTAATTTGATCAAAACTCTATCATTAACTCTTCTTTATTCTCTTACTAGAGCATTATTGTTCTGATTCTCTTTTTCTTAAGAAAAAAAAAATCTCTATCCTTTTCAATCTGTGATCCAAGACTTCACCCAAACCAATACCATCACGAGCTTTAAGACTACGCTTTTGTTTCCGAGTGGCGTCCATCGTTTGATTTTACACGTCGTGTTTGCTGCCCGCGTTTGTATTAATACGGAATTTTGAACGGCACGAGCTAGTCTGGCTCCCGTGACACAAGGAATGTTATCGGCGGTGATGGCTCGAGCAGCTTTGTATTTAAGAAATATTGGTAACTGTTTACAAAACAGATGAAAGGGTGAAAATGCCTCCCGTGACAGGGAAGGGTGCTTTTCGTAGCAGATGATAATCGGTGAAGAATAAACTTCGGTAGCTTGTACTGGAGTGAGAATGCCTCTCGTGACTCGGAGAGGCTACTTTTTGTGCAAATCGTGCCCGTCTCGGATAGACTATGTACCACATTCGCTGTACCCATTAGCTGCTGGGAATTTTGAGAGTTGACCCCACTTCTATAAAAGTATTTAATTACAGCCATCCAGATTGGCTCCATGATCTTCTGTAATGTAGTCAGTGGTAATTAACTAGTGTGATTGCCTCCGAATCAGGTGCGTTGGCCAACATGGCTGGGTTCTCTGGCATGCAACGAGAATGCAACCTGGATTTAATTACATGATTAAACAGCACCATTTTCAGACATTGAGTGTAATAAAATATGCAAGAACTGACAAATAGCTATATATAAGATGAGATGAAGCACATGCACGGCGGAGGTCCAGAAGGTTACCCTGCTGCATTGCCGCACCTGTTGCGTTCCTAAAACAGAGGGCCATGATCTCCGGCCCCAACTCGAAAAACTGGAGTTTATTTGCAAGTCTGTACTCTGTAAACGTCACTCACCTTGGGATCTTTCCCAGCAAATCCTTTACATGAAATTCTGCGGGATCAATCTAAAATGTAATTATGTGATAGCAAGTTTCACGATTGAAAGCCAAATAACATGTTTACACAAACTGCCTTTCTGTGTTGAGAATTCTACAGCGTTCTCTAAGATTTCACAATCGAGGAATTAATCTTTCTACATTGACTCTCACTGACTTTCGAGTGTACATCACGACACTGCACCTTTATTAAAGCAAGATTTGAGACGAAGCAAGGTCATCTACTGGTGCCCACAACCACCATTGGCTTGCCCTCATCAAGGTGAAACCTTGTCATAATCATTTAACCCTGAGCGACACGACAAGCTTGCCCTCTGCCCAGGTGCTTGATGATCCTATCTGGAAAGTTCTTCCAGGCTCTATGCAGGGAGTTAGAGGAATTCTGCTAATAACATATTTGATTTCAGTATTTGAGGCTAGCTGTACAATAATTAGAAACAAACATGTAGATAGATAGTAAATACTAGCAAAATGCAAGGCTTTTAGCAGGTGAGATCTCAATAAATGCGCAGGTCAGGCACATTAATAAAAAAAAGTAAGGCTTGCAGTACAAAACAATGCACTATCTGCCTATAAAGGAATAATCGCATCTTAGTGGCACATGCATGCCCTCATTGCAAACACTATCTCACCATCAATTTGCTCTCGAAACTCAATGATGAGTTTGTTTGGTCAAATATTAAATAACTCAGATGGTTGGTAGATCATCAACCAGAATTAGAGGGCAGTATACAGAAACCATAAGAGACAAGAAAGTAACGATCATGACCAGTCTCTCTGATCACATCATCACCAATCCAAAATCACAACCAGTGTTTTTGTGCATAAGAAGATCAACTCCATCGTTTCAGAAACTTATCATTGCAGATAACCGGCCGGTTTGAGAATGAGGATCATAAATCCAGTGCACACACAGATATGCTCCACTGGGTAGACCTGACCTTCAATCAAATGAACTATCCAAAATGCTCTATCCATCAGAATGTGTAAACCTGCTCATATTCCATTCCAATTAGCAAATTCTTTCTTACCATTTACTCATTTGAATGCTTTGCCTAAGATATAGTGTGAAGATTTTACTTACCTAACACAGCAAAACTCCCACAAAAAATAAATGAGCTGCAACACTGCAACACTGCACATCAGTTTGCAAAAACGCATGGAAGAAGTATTCAACTTGATGGCAGCAACATAAATAGTAAACTCTCGATTGTTTAAACAACATGAGCAGCAAAATATAAATAAAGATCACAGAAATGCATAATGTTTAATGGAAAAAACTTCTGTTCAACTAAATGCTTGCATGCAACTCTTCAACAGTTAGCAGGCTATCAAAGTGCACCAAGCTTTTTGATGAATTACCGATATCCCAAACCCTAACAAAAAAATTAATAACAAACAGAAGTCATATAGCCAAAATATTGAATCCTCACCCACCAACTACTATTTGAAATCAACCACCGAGAACAGAGAAACCCAAAAAGAGAGATTCACTAAAGATGGAACATTTAGGATCAAATACAGCTAAACCTTAAAATAGTCAAAATAGAGTAATCAACAGGCATAATCGATCACAAATTACTTCTCATTCATCATCGCCGGTGGAATCAAGAGGTTTAGACTTAAAATTATAGACTACAATGGATCGAGGCATCATGATAAGTATCAAAATGGGCTCTCACTGGGTTAGGTAAAATATCCATGATTAATTAATGCTTGAGCAGGGTAATCTATAATTTCTCGCCTTAATAAAAGATTATCAGAATTCATTTCTTTCTGTCACTCTCCCAGTGTAGCTGGCAGTCGCAGTCATCCTCCAGTTGCTCTCATGGCTTCCTCAAGTTCAGCCTTCGAAGCCTCTCAAAACCCTAAGAGGTCGTTCGTGTTAATAGTAAACGCGATGAAACGCGAAGTCCAAGACGAATAGAGTACAGTACGTCAAGGATTATTGAATCGGAACTTGAAATTGTGTTAACTAGCAATTCGAGCCGAAACTGCATCACAGAAATGCAAGGCTGCATTTTATCGTAACCAATTCTTGAAACTGTTCAGAACTCCAAAGTTATGTATTATAATATTTTAAGTAATGATTAATACACAGTCAACCGAAAAAGTCTATCTGCCAACCACCTATAATTTGGTGCACATCAAATCCCCAAAGCTTGATCTGTACAACATTCTACAGACTCGAAAGACAGTTTGAGAGTAAACCAACCAGAGGCGATAATTTCTGGAAATCTGTCTGGATCTGTAAGACTGAGAATTATCAAAAACCATTTTGACTTGAAGACAATAATGATCTCACTTTTCCTCCCAGGAGCCATCCTGAAATCGTCGATGAATATCTCGCTGCAGCATCTCTACATAATCCTGTACGGGTAAATATGCTGCCTTGAGTTTATGCACACTATGAGAACCAAGAAAATTCAAACGCAGCAGCAGAAGTGTATACACAGGTGCTTTGATCACGATCATCAGTATGTAAAAGCTGAAAAATATTGCAAGTGCAAAGCATGAAAGATAGAGAAACATAAAACTTACACTGGCTAAATCCTCATTGGTGTTCAACTCATGCAGAATATCTTCAGCATTGCTTCCATGGCCATTCAACCCTACTGCATTTCCAACAATGGCTTGAAAAACATCTCGAGGTGAATCAAACTGTTCAATCCTCTGAGCCACTTCATGGAGGTTGATCTATAATACACAGAAGATAAAATAAGTCAAAACAGGGACAGTTGTCCCATTCATTGAAAGAGATTCCTTGATTAGATTAAGTTTGGGAGAGAGGAGATAGAACGGAGCACTCTGTTATAGGATTTCATGCTAATTCACGTTTCCTTTATTTCTTTTGGTGGGTTATGCAAACCTGAATGTTATGATCATTAGGATTTTCAGCTCCACTTAATTCCCTCTCATTGGATTGCATCTGGGGTTCGGATTCTGGGGTAGGAAACAGCTGGGGAGTAGGTGATCCACGGACAAGAACCTGAGAAACAACAGGCATCATCTGTCTGACCATCGCTGACAGATCAATTCCGCCACCTTGGCCACTTCCTAAACCTGAAAGCATATTTCCAAGATCTTGGTTGTCAACCTGCTGAGCAATTTGACTGACAGTGTTCATTATTTGGGGATTCTGAGTAAGCTGTTGCAACATATTCCTGAAGACATTGGAAGAACCAACACCAGTTTGTTCTGACAACCCTGTCAACAAGTTGTCTATAACAGGACTATGTAGAACCTGAGACACAACACTAGCAGTGTCCAACTGGCCATCAGAGCTTAAATTTATTGGTGGTCTACCCTCCATGACCTGCCCAGAAGAGGGGGCTACTGGATCTGGGGGTGTGATATTTCTATTTGTACCAGAGCTGTGAAACGCAAGAGATTGTAAACATTGTTGGCCAATGATTCCAGTGTCTGGATTCTGATTGAGATGGGTATTGGTTGTTTCACTATCAGCACTCCCGGCAATAGATTTTGGCTGCCTGGTTCGTCTCTGGTCACATAAACAAAAAGAGATCAGCCTTGTTCTTTTCCTCTCAAAAAATAAAAACATACCACGTGGATAGATAAAGCACGCATGACAGATGCGGTTATCAACCCACAATGCCAGGAGTGGCAGAATGTAGTAAGCACGAATTTGTCAAATCATGACAAGCTCACACTTACTACATCATACCACAGTGTTTATACAGTGATAGTAACAAGCAATAATGGTGCATCTCGTAGCATTCATCACAGCAAGCATTTCAAACCTCCAACACCATAGACTTATTCCCAGTGGTATTAAACCCGCCCCAGACGGTCAGCCCAGCGACATGTTGATCCTACCCCAAACCCGGGTCGGGTTTCTAACTAAATTGGGTGGGGAGTCGATTCCGTATGACCCAGCAGATCAACATGCGACCCAGTCAAAACCCGATTTGACTTTTTTTCATAACAAAGTTGCTTTAACATTTTTAAAAAAAAATATATTGAAATGATTAGCCCGAGTTAACCTTCCCAACCCGTGACCAGGGCCTCGGGTTGGGTTTAATAACTTTGCTTTATTCCTTGATCTGTTAACATCTCCACGTGTTTGATTAAATTCATCACAAATAACTCGAATAAAAACAAGGAGCAATCACCACACCTTGGGGTCCAAACTCCCCAGACCCAAACCAAGTGGAACAGATTTGGTGCTGCCAGGAACATCATGCTTACTGCTGGAACTGGAAACTTCTTGAGAAGTATCTTCAGACTTCAGAGAAGACGATCTGTCCACTGAAGAAGATGGTATGTCTTTCGAGCTAAAAGGATCATTGTCATGTACCTGGACCTGTTCATCATGTGTCTGGTATTCCCTCAACAATATAGTACTGGCCAGAAAGGAGTAACAAAGAGGATCCTTGAATAATGCAGAAAGCATACCTTCTGACCATGGCGTTCTGAGATAACCCCAGGTAAGGACACACTGGATCCCCCAACTCCATTGAGCACAGTGCTATTCATCTCTAAGTTCATTGGATTGTTACCAGCATCAGATCCAATGGAACCTGCATTTAGCAAATTTTATGATCTTAGTAAGTAAGAACAGTATATCTTTGATTTTTTTACCATTTGACCATGCGACAGTTGGCTACCTGATGCGGGCTGGTTTCCCCCCTGCATATTGTCAGAAAGTTGTCTCAGTTGTGAGTTTATTTCATTCACTATCGAGCTTAATGACATGGAATCAGAAGGTGGCTGTGACAGAGAAAGCCCAGGACCAGGTTGTTCAGCAACTGTAACGCCAGCAGAGTGCAACGGGACTGTTGCTGCAACAACATTTCTTACTGGTAGCACCTGCACTGGGCCTGAAACACCCAAACTGGCAGCATTACCATGTTCACCCTGCACCCCTGTACTACTTGTCCTGTTACCTATGGCTGGAATAACTGATGCCAATGAGGTCCCTGGTAATGAGGGAGTGTCAAATAGACTCGAAAGCAGGTAAGCAACACTATGAATCGAGTAAGGCTTGGTTTGCTTACCAGCATGTATATGAATGTTTACATGCCTTGGAGCATTTCCAATACCAACAGGGCCAAATGCAATGGGATTTGAAGGTGGGACTGAACCACCAAAAAGGGAATTTGTTTGAAGAGGAAAAGGCTGCAGATAATTTAGGGTTAGGAAACACTGCAACAGGCTGGTATAGAAATTTCATTGTAAGAAATTAAGCTACACAGCAGTAAAGCCATTTAGGACAGGCAGGCTGTATGTAAGAAAAGCCTAGCTGGTAACTAAAAGAACCTTTGGAATTACAGCATAACAGATTCAAATGATTTGGAGAACCATGACAACACATGAATGACAATTACAAATCAGTGATACATGAGATAAAGCCATGCATCGGTATATATATATTCTGATGCTTGAAATTCATGTACAATAATGACACCCCTACTACCAGATTTCAAGAGCGAGGCCCTATATATTTTTGCTGCCAAAGCAGTCACCAATGATTAGTGAGATACGTTAATGCCAAAGTAAACGAACTAATAATTTCAATAATCATTTACAAACCTGGACCATTATGGGATTAGGCCCTGATGGGGAAATATAAACAGCAGGCCCCGCATTTACAGAAGATTCTGCCTGCAAATTGCAACAAAATGATTATGCACAGTACTTTATCATGATCTGAATCATTGAACTGACTATGGATCAGAACATACAGGTGATTGTCCCATATTCAGTGTCAAGATTGTGCGACCAAGCTCTAGAAGAAGAGAACCTAGATGTTGCATTGCAAGGCCAACTTGCATTGATTCTGACTGAATTTGGCCCCTTATCGCAGGATCAGTTGAGGAAACCACTTGTTCCAGACGTCCTGCAATATGCTACGAACATTGCAGCACATTATAAATAATGCATAATCAGATCACAAACTAATCAATTCCACATAAATTCAACTATAGCATTAACAAATAGTACATTGATTTCTCTCCAAAATCATATCATCAATTTACCCATCAAGCCCTAGAAACAGCAAATGACCCATTCATCACATGAAAATTTAAATGAATTCTCTGAAAGACCAAGTATCACCTTCACTAGTGTAGCAATGTTGGTGATTCTCAAACCACAGACATATTAAAGCATTCTCCCTGAGTTAATAAAGATGAATTCATAATGGTTATACCTTGTTGAGAATTAGGAATAATTGTTATCCTCGTATAAAAGTGTTATTAAGATACCCATGACAATGCCTTACGTATAAATGCTTATATAGACTGTATGTTTCACAAAACAATTTGTGGCAGTGGAGCTCGCAGAGAATCCAACATTATAGCACTATCATACCAAAGTGAAATGAATCGCAAGTGTGCAAGATAGCAGGTTCAACTAGATAAAAATAATGTCCAACTATCAAAATGCTAACATTAAATTCAAATTACAAAGCTGGTTCAACTTCAACAAAATATTTAAGAGCTCCAACAGTGATATCTGATAGGGGAGAGTCAGCACAAAGTGCTTACAGATAATGCAGTAGTTGTGGGACCACTGAGAAGCTGTTCTGCATGACGCAGGACAATACTCAAAGCTTCAGGTGTTGGCAAGCCCCGTGCATTAGAAGGTAATTCAACACTTGGTGGGTCTCCAATACTGGCTGTTGATGTATTTGGCTGGTTACCTTTAGATAAAGCAAATGAGTTATTTTTCAACATTTTAAAATGAAAATACAACGATTATATAATTTTGCAATCGTCACCATTCTGTGCTAGCACCCGGTCCATGCGCGTAATGAACTCTAAAAGTGTGTTCAAGGAATCAGGAATTGGCTGAAACAAAAATGACAAGATTACAACACACTATAACCACACACGTCTCAGAAATATATAACAGAAGGAGATGTTACTACCGTATGAAGTGAAGGAACACGTATAGCTGAGGTCAGAGGAACTTGCACAACTTGAGGTGCTGATTGAAATGGCTGGCCAAACTGTGTTTGATTTCCTGCAGGGTTTCGACCACCAATATCGACACGTGATGCACCAGTTTCACTTCCCTGAGAAGCTTGACCGGTAACATTTGGCTGTTAACAGAACATGAGAATCGGTTAAATGTCTAAAATTCCTCTCCGATGTCTTACATGCACTCTGGATCTCACACTTACAACAATATGCAACTGCTCTCACTAGTTAGCATTTTATGATAATTTGAGAATCAGATACTGATATAAAAGGCAGATGCTGGGAATCAAAGTATAAACCAAAATTTCAATGCAATTAAAGGGTATTCAAATTGATACTCCTAATAGGAGCCTTTCCACGGAGAAGAAAGATAAAAGGGATTGAAGATTCTACTTGAAAAAATAATGCTGGCTTTGGCATGATCAGGAATCGTAATTATGGAATTGATATATGAATGGCAAAGCAGAATTAGCACCAGAAAGCACAAAGAGTGAAAAATCGCATTTGTAATGGCTTGAACATTATCTTTTTTGGCAGATTGGTACAGTGACAAAAGTAGGGTCAGACTCAAGCCTCCTGGTATCATCCTGGTTAGTACCAAATTAATTGTTGACGATGGAAAAAAGGAATGATGTGATACAACACCATTGGAGTTTAAACTGTTAACTACATGATTTATACAGATCAGGGAGGTCTGATGATGAATGAGATTATACGTAATAACAGGGCAGTCCTTACCATATTTGATAACACCATGCCACCTATACTGTTGGCTGCTGCCTGGCCACCAATTCCAAACGAGTTCAGAACAGCCCCAATAGCCTGCATGTTGAGCAACAAAAGTAAGAGTTTCTGCTATTACTAATACAAATATGGTCTCCACATTCTTTCGCTACTACTAACCCTGACTGAACTTCAAATAAAGATACAAAGATTAAACCAGCAAGCCTACCAAAAAAAGGAAAGAAAAAAAATAAACACACCCGATTGATGTCTGGAACAATGCCTCCCCCTTGGTCCCCAACATTAAATGTCCCAAGAACTACACTGTGAGATACAGACCCAATACGGTTTCGGGGGGCACCAGCACCTGCATTGTTTCCTGTCATTTGAAAAACTATAAGAGAAAACTAATTTAAATAACATCTTCAAATCCAGAATACTCTGCATGCAAAATAATTAAATATCAATACCCTGACTACCATTATTCCTGGTTGTATTCCCAGAGCTTGTATCAGCTGAAGGTTGTAGTTGTGCAGGCTGCCTTGCAACCATGTGCAGCGTATGGCCATTTTCCACTTCTAGGAACAGTCAAGGGATTTACTGGAAATATTAACATAGCCAATATTAACGAAGAAAAAATCCTCAAAGTCCTTGTGCATAGAGTGATCTGAGATGATAACTGAGTGTGGGATATCATAAAATCTGACTCCATAAAATAATGTATCTGACAATGACAGTGATCTGAGATGATAACTGATTGTGGGGTATCATAAAATCTAACTCCATAAAATAATGTATCTGATAATGACCAAGTGATTTAAGATGATACTGAGTGTGGGATATCATAATATCTGACTCCATAAGAAGATTGTATCTGATAATTACCAAAACGGTGACCAGCCCCTCATAAATCGGATTAAATGCCCATGAAAAAAGTTCCAGGGTTAATGACATCCAACAATATATGAATCTCTCTTCCATAAAATCAAACAAAAGATCTCTAGAACACAATAACTCAGATAAAGTGCAAGTAATGAAATTCCCCAGCAAAAAGAGGGCCTAAGAGGAAGAGTATCAGTCATGACATTTTTAATGCTTATATGATTGGATACGGTATTCAGAAAGGAGATGTTCATCCTTCAAGACCCTTCCCCTGAAAATTAGTCGTTGCTGACTCACCGGAACACCAATTTCATTTGCTATTTTCTCCTTGAATACAGAAACAGGCATCTGAAAATATTCAAAATTAAAACTGTATTAGATGGTCCAAATAAAAACATCTATGCAATTTCAGACAGCACACATCTTTTAAAAGCTCTGGATAAACATTGAAATGCATGGAACTACATTGAATTACTTTTATTAACCCAAAGACATGATGATCTTTCCAATCCAAAAACTTGAGGGAAAAAATCCACAACAGGCGCACAGCACAAGTTAAAATTAAAGCTGCCATTAATGAAAAATTCTGGAAATATTTTCTGTGGTCCAAAAAACTCCACCTCAACAACTAAATATGAATACAAAAACGTAAACAGTAAAGCTCAAAAAAATAAACATCAAGGGCATGCAATACTTACATTTTTGTTGACCTGAAAGCTGTGTTTCTGAGAATTTAAAGTCTTGATATTGATCTCTACAGTTGCATCTGAACCTTCTCCAGAAACATGGCTTGTACTGGAGCCTTCATTAGAGTACTCATTTGTCATAGTACCTCTGCAGCTACCAAAACTCTAAAACATTAAAATCTTACAAATAAGATACGCCATCCAGGTAATTAGATCTCATTGCACCAAAAAATGGGGTGTTTCATGCTTTCTTAATATTATTACAATCAATGTCTCAAAGCACGTGGAAGATGCGCAGGTGGTAGGAAACATAACTACTCAATGAGCAACATAATCAGTCTACCATGTGCATTTAATAAGTTCATGTAAGAATGGAGGCCAAAATAAAAAGAAATTGAACTAAGGAAAACTATATCTACAAAAATATTTAATCAATTATGAAGGAAGCCGAACAGAATACTCTCGTCTAACGACATCACAATTATAAAATTAGTCATCTAACATTCTTTTTTTCTGAAAGTATTTATTCATTTAAATAAGCATGGGCATCATTGATTCTTCTCTTCCAAATTCATACTAATATCTTGTATATCTAAGCTCAATGAAAGCCGAAAACCACTTTTAAATTCCTAACTGTGGGATGAATCTATTTCTAGCCCATGAAGGCTACCTAACTGGGCACGCAATTATTCCATTCATAGGCAACCTCAAAACAAAAACTTATAAATATTACCCCACATTTCTCCTTCCGAAGCTAGATGAAAGTTGCTGATGTCACATCATCATAAACAACATAAAAAAGATACTCCAACTACTGAAGAATCTAACATCCAATTCTATACTATCCTACAACGCAGCTCTCCTTTATTACTTAAAAATAACAACAAAACAAAAACGATCCTATTATCCTATACCTTTTCCTTCAAATGGAAATGCTGTAAGCAATTCCGTTATTTCCAGCATTCAATTTAAAAGGAACATGATTTCTAACATCCTTCAAAGCATACCTTTATAAGCATATCCAAATCGGGAGCCACCTGACAACTAATGGTGAATGTCAACATCAACTTTATCATTCTTCATTTAGCCATCAAATACAATCAAATAAAAAACACTTTCAAACTAACAGAAACACATCAAAACTCCACGTGCCCTCGACTCGCAACTAAAACCACCCTCTTTCAGCAATAAATAGAGATCTATACCAGCTTTAAACTCAAAACAATCAAAATAAAGTCCAATTTGATACAAATACACCACATTAAACAAGTCTAGCAACTGGAAAATCAAAGATAATCAGATGCCACATCTGCATTACCAACTCCTAGGGTTCAAGATAACAAGCATGCAAATTAAATTTTGCAGAAACATTAAGCCATCGTAAATAATGATTGCACAACTAATTAACAACCCTAAAAAAATTTATCAAAAAAAAAATCCTCATGTCCTTGTAAACTTTCAAAGCAGAAATGTTATAGCAAAATAAATTCTTATTCATTAAAAGCAAGCCGTAAGCAAAAACAGCATTTTTCTTAGGATTTCTTAAGCAGAAATAATGATAACCATTCTGGGAAAAAAGGAATTCTCGAGGCAGACCTTTGCTTGAATTTGCAAAAAAGGTAAAATCTGAGAAGAGTGATAGTTAGGGTGTTGAATTTGAATTTGATCGGAGAATAACTTCGAGGTTAAGGGAGCGGGTTCAGGTCCACAGGCGGGCACGCGTAGCCGGGTTAATGAACGTTCCAGAAGGATCGATATTTATAAGGCAACCTCATAAAAATTAAGACCGGATATGGCAATGGCGAGGTGGAAACTAGAAACGGCAAGGGTCAGGAGGAGTCATGCCACGACATCGTGTGGATAGTTGGCGGTTGGTGGAAAAGGCTTTCATGCCGGTTTCGGTTTATCTTTTCATGGGCCTTCAGTGTTCTGGAGGCTCGGTATAATGAGCTTGGAAACCTTACCCAATGGTTATTCACGGGCTTTCATATCAGTCTAAGCCCATAAAGATCTGGCGGTGTGGCCCATCAATTAGAACACCTTGATTCCTTGCATCCTTCCCTTCTCACATTCTTAGCGCTTTCATGTGGCTGTGGTTATTTTTTAAAGTATTTTTTATTTAAAAATATATTAAAATAATATTTTTATTTTAAAAAATTTATTTTTAACTTTAATAATAAAAATAAATTTTTTTCTCAAAAATATTTTTGAGATGCAGTTGTTACAAACGTCCCGTTAGCCGCATTCGGGCAACCTCTTCATTTTATCTCGGCAAGTGCATGCCTTGTATCGTTGCTGCTTGTATTCTTCGAAAGGTGTAAAAATAATGGGAGTGAGTGTTTGTCAGGCCAGCTATTACACTGTGGGTCTCCTCAGTAAACTCTCCTCCTCCATTACTTATAACTGCCGCCCTAACTGCCGCCCACAGTTGTCGGCCAATCAATGTTGTCAGCTCTGCAAACGTTGAAAACCAGCCACTTCCGATAATACTTTTATTTCAGGAGAAAAAAATATTTTGTTGAAATTACCATATTAAAAGGCTCCTAGCACGTTCTGGCTGACAACTCCAACAGTCGATCGACAAATGCACCACCAAATTGTGACCCATCAATCTTCCTCACCTTGAAGCTTTGGCTGGTTGAATGACCGCATGGTTTTCCTCCTGTTGCCTTGATGGATCGTCCTCTAACCACCTCACATAAAACATCCAGATGCACCAATTTGGTGAAGTCATGATCACATTATTACAAAAACTAAAAATATAACAGATTATGATTAAAACTTAATGAATCATTCTATGGGTTGACTGAGAAATCATTCGTAAACTCAGCTATATGGCTAATCATTCATAAACACTGTGGCTATGCTTACAAAATACTGTGTATTACTGCAGTGTTTTACCACAATTATTATGCTAGCAGTGATGGTTAAGGAGGGTCACGTGGCTCCATTTCTGCTGTCAATTAAGTTTGGCATGGGTGTGCTGGTTGTTGCAGCTGTTTGGCTGGCCTTTCAATTTTGTCTCGCTGTGTTCTCTTTTTACTGCAACTAGAATTCAGTTAATTTTCTGTTCCCCATTGAATATTATTGTAGAGCTAAAAATCTCTCAAGAATAAACTGTTGAATAACTTTGTATTATTAGAAAAGGAATCAATCTCTAAAAAAATATTTCACGAGTGATAAGAGAACAGATTAAATAAAAAAGATAAATTGTTTGGATTGTTCACTCTAGTCTAGCTAGCTCTAGACACAGTTCACGGCGGAATGTAGCACTGTAATTATTGTTATGCCCTTTGGTTCATCAAAGTTAATTATTGTGTTTGCATCTTTTTTTTTAACAGTGAAACTATAATTTTACACTTGGATTCATTTAAGAAATCGTTCGTTGAACAAGGGTATTATAGATATTATAATTTTTTTATGAGCATTAAAATAACTCTTTTGTCTTTGAATGAGATAAAAAAAAACAGAGAGTTATTGGCAAGGGTATTGTTGGTTTTCTATTTTTATGAACGGTGAAAACACTGATTTGTCCTAAAAAAATACAAAAACAAAGAGTTGATCTGAAGGATATTTTGGTTTTTATATATGCGTTTTTTTGTTGATGTTGTTTTAGGACAGGCTCCAAGAGGTGTTTTTCGTGATTTCATATTTTTATATTAAAAAAAAACTACAGACACATCCTCTTGACGCTCAAACAGTTTTCTTCCATCTGCACAATACAAGCGGTGTGTGAAGCGTCACGTGGTGGCTAAAATATCCAAGCTTCATCTCACTGAATGTGTCATCATGACCTCTTTATTATAGCGATTCGCATGTCAACTCATGGTAGTCAAAGACTTCCGATGGTCAATTGTTTTGTTTTCCTTTTCTCTCTCATAGAACCGAAATGCATACAAGTCACAAGTCCTCTTTGTTTTATGATTTTTGCATTTTAATCCTTGTTTTTTTTTCCATCTTTATTTATTTTATAAAAATTTTTGATTTGTATCAATTTTATCCTTCGATTGAAATTAATCATATATTTTGTGTTTTTTTTTATTTCGCCCCTTATTTTAATTTTTTTTATTTGGTTTTAACTCCTTCAATTTTTTTGGTCTAAAAATTTTGATTTGTTTCAAATTTTTTCTTCAATTTTAATTGATCATTTTTTTTTCATTTCAACCTTTATTCTTTTAATTTTTTTTATTTATTTTAATTCCTTTAATTTTTTCAATTCTTCTAAAGCAATCCCTATTTTTTTTTTCATATTCATGTGTCTATACTCTTAGTTTAGGTTTTTAATTTTTATCATTTTCTCTTTTGTTTAGGGTTTATTTTTATTCAATTTAGTCCTTAAATTTTAATCTGTGTTAATGATCATTTTAAAATTGATATTTCTTTTTTTTTCTTTTTTTTCTCAAATCAAATGATTTTTGTTATGTTGAAAATGTTTATTTTGGTTTTTTCTTCTCTTTTTTTTTTCCTGCTCTTTTGTTAAAAAATTGGGTTTTTTATTTTATTCTTTGCGATGATTTTATGATTTTCATTGTTTACGTAATAATAATAATGATTTTTGTAATTGTTTTTTTAATGTTTTCTTCAGGGTTATTAATCCCGCCCCGTTCCGGCCGGAACGGCCCGTCCCAGTCGGAATTCCGGGACAAAAGCGGCGATGTTTTTTGTCCCGTCAAAATCCCGCCGATTCAGGAAAAATCCGGCCGAATTCCGGCCGGAACGCCTCGATTCCGTCATCGAGGCGTTCCGTCCGAGTTAAGTCAAACGACGTCGTTTCATGTCCATAATTTCCAAATACATCGAAGAAACAACCCGTCCCATAATTTCCAAATCAATTTCATTTCTTCAACCGCAAAAAAAGAAAAAAAACATAACCGTAAAAAGAAGAAGAAAGAAAGATGGAGGTACGAAACGAAATCAAGCCGAGGTACTTGATTTCGCTTCTACATGATAAGTTGGACTCACGGTACCGGGTGTGTTTGTCTGTGGAGGGGGAGAAGAAGAAGAAGAAGAAAGGAGAAAGGAAGAAGAAAGGATGGGTGTGTTTGTTGGGTGTGTTTATGGGCTAGAGAAGAAGAAGAAAGGATGGGGCGGCTAGAGAAGAAGAAAAGATGGGTAGGGTTGGATGGGTAGGGTTGGATGGGTAGGGTTTTATATTTTTATACTAGAATAGTGACTTTCTATGAATCATTGTGCATCCCATCCCACCCGAAGTGTGCGGTCGCTGGTATACACATTGAGGGTCATGCGGTCAATGCTCAACACCCGGTGGCTTTCTATCATCCCAATGGATTTTGATTACTTTTCCAAAAAGGCATGGAAGGGTTTTTTTTCCCCGGTTATAAACAAAGTGAGATGTAAGCATGTAGCATAAATATAGTAATATGTTTTTTGGAAAATTAAAACTTCATATTCAGGTACAATATTTCTCTAAGAAATTAGTTTCTTTATTTTTTCAATTTTGTACTAAGTTCACTGTTTTTCAAAAAAAGAACAAATGATATTTTGGAATTTCAAAGATGTTTCTAATTTTGAGATTATGTTTGTATTGTATAATTTAAATTTCATTTATCTTGAATTTAAATTATACTTGTTAAATTAATATTTTATTTTTTTCATATATATAATTAAATAAAAATGAACAGTACAAAACCGGAACGGTACCCGGAACGGTACCGAAACCGGAACGTTCCGTTCCAAACACAAAACCGGAACATGACCCGGGACGGGATCAATAACCTTGGTTTTCTTACTTGCTCTTTTGTTAAAGTATTTGGATTTTTTATTTTATTATTCAAGATAATTTAATAACTTTTATTTTTTAGACAATTATTATTATTATTATTATTATTATTATTATTAGTATTATTATTATTATTATTATTATAGTTGTTGTAGTCATGATAACAATAGCGATGTTACTGGTGATAATGATGATGATAATAATAACAATTTATTATAATGGTTGCAGTGCTTATGAAATTGATAATAATGAGTGCGGTGATAATAACAACAACAACTCATAAAATAATGTTAAGAATATCGATAATAGAAAAAACATTTATAATAATGATATTGACAATGACAATAATGCTAACAATAATTTTAATGATAGTGTTAATAATATTGGCGTTATGAATCATGATAGCTATTATTATTGTGATGCCAATATTAGCGGTAGTGGTGATACTACTACTAATAATAATTAAATAATTGCATTAATGATAATAATAATTGTGGTATTACTTGTAGTTGTGATTATAATAATTATAGCGATGATTTAAGTGGTGACAGTTATTGTAATAAGTATGACGGTGGTAACAAAAATAATAGTGGTGACAATAATAGTAATGTCAATAATAATTAGAATATTAATTACTTGTAATGATAGTAATAATGGTAGGCCGGTAGCTATAATGATTGTGACAATACAACAATCATAATAATAATAGTAAGAGTAATAATTGAAATAATTCATTTGTAATTGTTAAAGATGAGTTTTGCAACATCTCTATATATAGTATTTCATATCTAACATCTCATGTTAATGGTTTGGAAAAATTTCATGGCCCAATGTTATCTTTTTATTTCTTGTCTAGATTTTTTTTTAAAATTGTATTGCTTAATGTATTTTTTTTAAAAAATATCATTCATTTTTTGTTTAAACCTATTTAAAAATTATATATTTTTTTAGAAACTCGTTACATTTTTTTTTACAAAAAAATATTATTTTATCCAAATTTATAGCATTATAAAAAAAATTCTCCCACTCTCGAGATTGTGTCTTATAACCAAGCTATTTAGCTAATCTTTTTATTTAAAAACAAAAGAGTAATTTACTACTTGATCCGTACGCTATTCTATTTGGTTTTTAAAAAATCCAATATTACGTCTTTATATTTTTATATTTATTTGTAATTTGATTATTTTGGTGTTTTTCATGACAAATTTTGAACGTTTTTTTTAATATCCTTTATTTTTAATATAGTTCACAAATATCACTTAATATACAAAAATTGAAATGCATTAATAAGGATACTTTAGAAAATTTTAAAAAATAACAATCAAATCTGGTCAAGAAACTAGCTTAAATTTTCAAAACTAGAAGGGCTAACCCCAAATAATTGAAAAAAACAGGTATTAAATTTTAAGTTAATGAAAAATAAACCGAGATCTCTGAAATCATCTAAGTACTCTATAATTAGAGCAACATGAAGTTATTTAATGTTGGCACATTGCTAGTACCCTTTTCTCTGACCTTTACCATTATACGTCGTGAGGCCATGATCGTTAAGCCTCGTAAACTGATATGGCATAGCTTGCAATTAATTTTCAAGGCTGGTAAAGTGCATGGAAACTTTCATTTCACTCCAAGTATCTCTCTTTTTCGAAAATAAATAAATAAATAAAACTATTTATTTTATTAATTAGACAGGTTAAAAAAACATTTAAATTGAATAAAGCTTGTTTTTATTTTAATTGTTCAATCAATATCTCAATAATCGAGTATTTTATTATATATATATATAAATTATTTTTTATATCGGTAAATAAAAATAATCTAAAAATATAATTTTAAAATAAATAAAAACATTTGAAAAGGCAAAAACAAACCGTACAAGCTCTTAATTCTTACATCAATTTCCTTCTCCGACCTAGGCGGCTATTTGTTCCACTCTGGACCTATAAGATCCACCATTTTTTCTTCGAGTGGCGGAAGAGTTCTAAGGGAAACCGAAAGAGAAAGGCAAAAGGTGATCCCATCTAGACTCCAGTGCCAACGGTACCAATCATTCACAAAAGCCAATAAATAGAAATGGGATGATTTTCTACGATTCAATGTACTATAAAAGCACCATGTTTCCCTAAATGCCCCTGTAGCCAATGTTTATAGCACCATTTTAAATTTAAAATATGGACTGACCTGACAAGTTGATCTAAAATCTAAGCCAAGCCGGGTTTTAATAAACATAAAAGATAATTAAGTCTAAAAAACTTGTAATTCTTTTAAAAAGACATAATAATTTAGGTTAAACTATACAGTCTATATAATATGTAGTGTTTGGGTCTGTTTTCATTACGTTTAATTTTTATTTTTTAAAAATATTATTTTTTAAATTAAAAAAATAATATTTTTAGAATATTTTTATATACCAATAATGAAAATTAATTTTTAAAATATAATTAAAAAATATTATTTTAATACATTTCAAAACAAAAAAAAATCTTAAAAACAACTTTAACCGCGAAATGAAATTAAAAACTACGGTACATGGAGGCAACAGCTAATCAGGCATGTCCCTCTCAGTTTTTTCTTTCTCATCTTTCTACCCAACCAAGGAAGTTCTCGAGGATTTCAGCATTGCAGCACTCCTTCACCTGTCGTAATCAAAAGCCCTACACATGTACACTAACAGCAATATAGCTGGCTGCATTATTCTATTTCGTATCGAGATTAATTTTTGATCACGACAATCATGGAAATTCTCGAATCCTTCAAAACCACTTGCTGCCAATGCCACGTGTCTCCGAGCCTACCCCACTTAACAATCAAATTTTCTAGGCGCCCGAGATTGATGTGCGTGGATTAGGAGCCAGCATTGGCTTTGATTCTTTCGATTATCTAATTGGTATAACGTCGAATCACAAGAATAAAGGGCCGGTGACATCATGAACTTATCCCAATTAAACTCCTAATAAATTCTTTATGTGGGCCTCATGTGGGGTTAGTAGGCATGATCACTCCCTCCACCACCGTATTCAACAAATCAGATTAAGGCAGGAACCCGTCGAGATCATCTGAATGTGGAACATGCTTTTGCCTTTTAATTTCTTTTCCCTTATCTTGCTAGCTATGAAAAGGATGTACAAGCAAAATAAATAATAATTCATTGATTATAGTTTTAAAAACGGATCAAAATAACAGAAGCAGAGGAAATGATCCTGAAAACATGAGATGTGATCAAAACCCTAAACATCTTACATCGAATTACAAGCACGTATAGTTCTTGTAATATTTGCAGGAAACCAAATTTTCTTTTCTCTAGAAAAAGAAAAACAGTAAATGGACATAAGTAAGCAAACCACACATTCAAACAATCATCATCATCATCGCCATTCTATAGGACACTAGAATACTGCTTGATGCGGCGCCCTAATGGGAAGCAATCTCCTTTTCTTTCTCCTTTTCTTCCTCAGTCTTGGGGTGGTACCCGGGTAGCTTCTCCTTGATCTTCTCGAGCAGTCCTTTCTTCTCCTTGGCCTCTACTTCATGGGAAGCTGCAGCTTCAGTAGAAACGTGTTCATGAGCTGGAGGAGGGACCTCGTCAGCTTTCTTATTTCCTGGCAATTTCTCCTTGATTTTCTCAAGGAAACCCTTCTTCTCCTCTGTTTCATGGGGTGTCTCTGTATGGACAACCTCAACAGGAACACTTGTATCCTCGTGTGTCTTCTCCTTTCCTTTATCTCCTGGCACCTTCTCCTTGATCTTCTCTTTCAATCCCTTCTTTTCCTTCTTTTCCTTCTTCCTCTTCTTCTTCTCTTCATCGTCACCTTCCTCCTCATCACTTGACTGTATTTTTTATCACAACAAAAACCTGTCAATCTCAAGAAAACTTGACGGAAGAGAAGACAAATAGAATAAACAATGAGATTGATCTATGGATCGAGTTAGAAACTTACAGAGCTGGAACTGCTGCCTGATCGATGGAGTTTCTCAAAGAGACTAGGTTTCTTCTCCTCTTCCGCATCTTTCATGGGCTCTTCCTCTACTTTAGTCTCGTGTTCGGAAAGCTTGAGTTTCTCTTTAAATTCAGCAGCATTCACCTCCTCTTGAGGCTTCTCTTCTTCTTTCTTCCCCAGGAAATTAAACAACCCGCGATCCTTGGTCTCAACAGAGCCACTCTTTTCTACCATCCTGGGTCTCATACTCATGGCTCTTGTTTTCCTCAGCCATACTTATCAAAATAACAATCTGAACTTAATCAAGAAAAGATCAAAATCACAACAGAGTAATTAAAATGAGTAAGCTTTTGTTTCGAGTGATTTGCGCTTGTAACTGATGGTTTAGCTTAGCAAGAGCGTTGGGGTTTATATAGCTGCTGAGCGGCTGAGCCAACACGGAACTGGACACGATGTGCATTCATTTTTAAAAAAAATATTTTATATGTTAAAATTATTTTAATATGTTAATAAAGAAAACAATTTTCTAAAAAATAAAAATTATTATTTTAATATATTTTTAATAAAAAATATAAAACAAAACAGCCAATATCGAGCTTACAAATAATAAAGCCAAGTGAGCTGTAACTTGACTAAAAGAGGAAATCAAAAGGTAATACTTACGACATGTATAGAGTTATATGCACTCGCTTAATTAATTGGCCAGCTGTCCAGTAATAAGAGATGGGATTCGTGGAGGCCGAAGCGTGTTATATACGCGGAGGATTGTGTAAAGTAGCAGTCAAGAGGAAAGAAGGGTCTGGAAAAGTTGAGTGGGGTCCGCTGTGATGTTCTCCGGATGCATTGGTGACACGTGGAGGAGAACGTGAGTGGCTGTCCTTGAGTGGGACACCCATAGTGTCGGCCTTGAATGGATAATTACAGAGGGGGCGGTGTATCTTGGGGCCACAGCAGATTTTTTTTTCTCTCAACGCAAACGTCTTTTATTATTATTAAGAAAAATTATAATGCAATATAAAAAATTGATGTAATAATAAATGTATTTATTTTAATAAAATGTTTAGTTGAAAATTTAAGAAAAACATATTATTTCTTGAAGAGAAACATGTTGAATATTTGTTTTTATTGTAATTTAAGCATCATTCCACAGTTTAGTAAACATCGATTTTCGTGACAATAGTTATTGTTACGTGTAAAAATAAAAAGAACAGTGACTAGTTTTAACGTGTATAAAAAATACAGCACGGAGTTAAGTGCAAGAAACAAAGAGAGATAAAATAGAGAGGAAAAAAATAAAAAAACGGTTGTCGGCGCCACATGGAATGGCCTTCGTCTTCACGCGCCATAGGGTAGGATCACCCTCACCGTGACGATTCCATGAGCACCATGTGATGGTGCATTTGAAGCCTGATGCTGGTTGCAAGCGTCGTCCCAATCTTGTGCCTTTTCTAAGTTGCCGGTGCATGTGTTACAGGCATCTTCTATTTTTTCCTGTATTTTTAATTTAGTCCTTCTTTGATAAGAAAATAAATTGAACATTTATTTTAGATCCAAACGTATCCCTCAAGCTTCATTTATTTTTAATCCATGACATTTAATTTTATCGTGCCTGATTGATTATCAACCATGAATAGCTCCGAAGTCAAGCTAAACAAAATATGTCAGGAAGTCAAAAGTAAAATTAATTTATTGAAAATTAATTAAAAAAACAAATGGCTACTTAGATTTATTTCTAGAAACGGATTGTTTACGTTAAGATAAAAATATCTATGAAAAAATATTTTTTTATTACAGAAAATTATCTAATCGTTTAATTCATTTTGATCTAGAACTACTCACTTGCTAATTAGATTAGGGATTGGATTACTGAGTTATCAAGAGATACTGAAACGTATATTTTATCATACGGTTGTTAAATATAACATGTCCTGCATTGGATTTTTTTCATAAATAATTAAATTTTATTACTTTTAAACAAATGATTACGTGAAGTAATAAATGGTGGGCTTGAATTTTATAAAATTAAATTAACATGACAATTTGTGTGTGTGTTTGTAGTATTTAAGACTTGAAAGATAGGTATGAAATGTAATCAATCAAATGCCTACACCGTAGACTTGATATATTATATCAGTGTCATGAAAAAAATAGCTAAACTATTCATTTTTTACATAAAACAAAAGTATACAATAATTCTAAATTTTAAAATAAAATATACCCTCTTCTTCTTTCTTTCTTTTTTTGTTTTTACTAAAAACGAGCATTCTATAGTTTTTTATATATAAAAAAAAATATTATATTTTGGCCATCATTTTAAATTTTTCAACAGGCAGTAGCTGTAGTGTGTATTCCGCCTATAAACCAGCTAAACTGGTACAATTAGTGTATAAAAAATCCACCGACCTATAAAATTCAGCAATTTTTTTTAGCGTTACCTTTTCATGCCTGGATTACGTGTCTTGGTTTTTATGGGTGTATTAATTTTCCGATTATTGTTTTAAAAAAGTAATAAATTATGTTTTTTTAACTAATGTTTCTAAGAGAAATCAATGTCAACATAATATTCATGGCTAGGCAGTGTTCGAGATTGAGGCGCATAATCCTTTTGATTGAAAATATATCAAAATATCTATTTATTTATATTTAATATTAATACATTAAAATAATAAATAACATTAAGAAGTATTAATTTAATAAATAAAAAATCAATTGTTTTTAAAAACTCAGTCAAACTGCACAAACAAACACGCTATTATAAAAATCCTATGCAACTATTCAGGATTTAATCGGACTGCAAATGAGTTAGATTTCAATGTTACGTTATTGATTTTTGAAATATTTTTTATATAAAAACATATATTTTTAATATTTATACATTGAAATAATAAAAAAAAAGGTTTAAACTCAACACCAAACAACTCAAAAGATTTGATTGAGGTTCCTCGTTATTGAGCTGGGTTGGACCTGAGGCAGTTTCGTCGGCAAGAAAGTGAAGGGTATCTCGAGATTTGCGACTCGTAGGTGTGTGGTGGTTCATGTGTGGTGAGGGACAATAGTTTAAGGTTATAAATCCACTTTGATGTCGTGGAAGCGTTACCTGAGTGGACAGATTGTCGGTTTAGTGTTGCCGATAATTGTGTTTCCAAGATATTTATTTGTTAATCACATACTAATCCACTTTTCGTGAGGTGTGTTTGGCACATGTGCATGTGTGATTGCAAGTGACTACTTCCAACCATTCCAACTTCCAATTATTTATTTAATTAAATTGTACAGATCACCAACAATTGATTAAAACACCATTAATTTATAAAGATTTCCAAGCCACCATTCTTTGTTATTATTTTAATAAAAAAACTTTGTTTATAAAAATTCAGGTTTCTTGTCCAGATGCTAGCGGAGCTGTTACGTGAAAGTGATCTCGTTAAAAAAATATCATAATATATAATTTCGAGTCAAAAAAGAAAAACCTTTTGATTGGACGGAAACTTAATTTCCATTTACGAGGGACTAAATTAGATTAAATAATTAGTATGGAGATTAGTAACGTAATTTTTTTCATTATCACGTCAGGAATTTGAAGAAAAGTTCGGAGACGATAAGGGCTGGTAGGAACGGTCAGGGTCACGAGTATCGCTTGTATTTTAGGCTACAAAACATGGGGTCCTTTCCGTGGGAAGCCATCCAGCTCGGGATAGAAATAAATATGCAGTTTTTTCCAGTATATTGCTTTATATGTTTTTTCACAGATTAAAATGTTTATTCATGTATCTAGTCAATTATATTGAAAATTTTATTAAATAATGTAAACTAAAATTAAGATATTTAATGTCACAATAGACTATGTACCTAGTTGTTTTAATAAACTATGTTTTTTTTAAAAAATACATTGTTTATGCCATCCATGTTCAAATGAAAAGAGGTAAAAAATCACAAACAAAAAGCGAAATCAAACCATGAAATTCAACCTGTTAACATATTAATCTCATAGCCACGAGCACATGATTGAGATGATAAAAAAACACGAAGATCATTTCTTAATAAATAAAATAAGAGATGACCAATAAAAAAATAAAAAATAAAAATATTTAATTCAACATGAAAAAAACTGAAATCAAATGCCCCATGACTAATTGGATAAAAGATAAAAAAAATCAAAAGAATTTGAAGAAAAAAAACCAATCAAGAACACAAAATAACAATAAAAAAACAAAGACTAATTATCCCAATAAAAATACCGATACTCTCTATAATTAATATTTATAGTTCTTCCAAACCATATCCCGTTTGCTGCGATAATTTTCTTTATGTGGTGGGTTATTGGAAAGTTTTAGGGAAAATAACGAGAGAATAATGAAAATGGCCTGGCCAGTTCGGGGAAGCAGGCTCCGTTTCCATTTGAACAAACTTCGGGAACGGGCCGAGCGCACTGCGTCTTGCCTGAAAGTCAAAGGATCCTAAGCTGGGCTTCTTGACGGAACAGGTCCATTGTTTTTTTTTTTAAATAAATATCTCAACTATATTTTTTAATGATGAGCATAAAAGAAGAGAAAATTAGGACATATTTGTAAGATATATTATTAGATTTTATATACAATATTTTTTTTTAAAATATTTAATGTACTGTGTGAGTAGTATAAATATTAACTCGTTTGGAGAGTAAATCTCGTTTATATCAAATAATTAAAATATAAAAAATACAATATTCAAATTTCTTAAGACTTTGTGTTTAAGAAGTGTTCAAGATGTGAGGAAGAAACCAAAAACATAGAAATTAACAGACCCTTTGAAATATTCCATATCCTTTAAATTAAAACACAAACAAACAAAATAATTATCAATATTAATTCCCAACGAAGCTACTAATTTCTTCGAAAAAAAGAAAATTAAAAAATAATTTAGCGCAGCCCATCGAGCGGAAGCCCATTTACACATATTGAGCCCAAACAAGAGGGAAATTTTACACTGACAAGAGGGCAAGGGTACACGCAACGAACCCGAGCCAGAGCGAAAAATCGAACCTCCCAAACTTCCACGCTCTTTCTCTGGCTCTGTAAAAGTCTCCATCGCTGTCTCCTCCTCGAGCTCAAAGAGGAAATAAAAGAGTGGGAGATTGAGGCGAAGCGAAAAACGATAAAGATGATAACGCGATCGAATTTGGTAGACCAATTAAGAGAGTATCAGATTCGATCTAAGCATGATTGGGCCTCTGTCTCCTTCTTTTCTTCGACTTCCAATTTGAGCTCTTCAAGGTACGTGCTTTTGGCTGATTCCCTTCTTAAAATTTTCAATTTCAAAGGTTTTTCATTTCTTGATTGTTAGATCTCTGTTCATAAAGTGCTATGATTGCAAAGAAATTATAGTTTGTAAAGGTTAGATCAACTATGGCTTGGATTTTTGTTTGACGGCTTGTGGGTTTTTTTTAGGGAATTTTGAATATGATAGCTAAAAAAATTGAAGCTTTAGAGGATTTTTTTTATTGTATGTCGAAATAGTTTGGAGTTTTCCCTCTTTTTGGACCAGTTTGAACATCAGGGAATTTCATTGCCAGATGAAGAAGCATGCTTGCTTGTGTATGAGAAAATTAGAGGTGATTAAGAAAAAAGAAGGAAGGAAACTACTTGTTTAGATAAATCTAATTGGGTTCGTGAAAGATAGAATTTGTAAATGATCTGTTCTCGAGCATTTTTGCAAGGAGTGGCTTAGGTTGAGGTACGAACAAGCAGTTTAGTTGTAGCTGGTTGAGGCTATTATTACATCAATCAAATTAGCTATGAATAGCTGAGCAAAATGTGAAGAGAGAGAAATGTATAGTGGGTTTAGAAGCTTGAACTCTCGAGGAATGATTGTAGCTGTTTGATAGATGCTATTTAAATCTCATTAACAATGTATTTTTCAAGCACTGCTGTTTGTATCACTTACAGAAAAAGAAACACTTTTTACCTGTTACTAGATGATTTCAATCATATGCAAGCCAATTACCACACATTAAGAGCATGTTTGGACGTGTGAAATTTCTGTGAATCTTTTTGTTAGAGAAACATTTTATGAGTAAATCCTCTTTCATGCAGCTTTTTTTTTCCCTTTCAATATTATGCACTGAATGGGGGCAGTATGTATCAAAGTACCTAAAGGTCATAATTTTCCTATTACAGCTGCTTCCCATATGCGAAGCAAAGATGCAAAATGAGGGGGTGATAAAATGCTTTTAAGATGATATCCTTGTTAATCTCTTGTAGACAAAACTCTGATATTAATTCACTAAGAGCATGGATGTCCACACTCCACAAAGGACAAGAAAAATAAAGTGAAATGAAAACATATTGTGGGCATAGGAATAACTTATGAAGGTGATGGATAGTGAGGATTAAAACAGAATATGCTTCTTTTTCTTACGAAAGATGTCAGTTTGGTGCTAGGGAACTTTTGACTTTTGCCTGCAGTTTCATGCAAGTGATTTTTGGGATGAGATGCTGAGCTCTAAATTTGGATCGAATGAGGCAATGGGTTTTGTTGTTCAGGGAAAGATATTGGAATTGAGTTCTGTAGCTGATCATTGATACTCTATTTGATAGGACTGGGTGTTGAAGGGAACTTAGGGGATTGAGAAGGTAGTTTGTAGCGAGCTTTAACATAGGATACAGTTTTGCCACATTTCAATCATTTTTGATGTTAGTAGTTTCCCGTTGGAACTTTTGAAAAGGAGAAAGCAGTGCGGAGATAAACTAGTGTAGATACCAGATTAACTCATTTGTTTGTGACTTGTGTAAGTCAGAGATAATAATTCAATTGATAATGTTTGGGACATTTGCCTGATAAATTTCGATTCAGATATTTCTACTTTTGTACACAGTAGTTGGGTTGTTGCAGAGCTAAAATGAAACTGAGGGTGGATTTATTTTCCTGCCCTGCATAAATTTGGATATTTCACGTTGCTGGTGACATTTCATGGCAATTCATTTTATCAAATATTTGCTTTTGATAAGCGAATGTTTCTCACGCTTGGTTATCATAGCTTAGAGAATACTGATACTCCCTGCAGTGTTATTGTGCATGAATCAATCTTTCTTTGTATTATCTAAGATGACATCGATTTCTGACTTTGTTTCTTCTCTTTGTCCTGTGTATGCTTGCAGGGTGGACGTTGTGTTGTTTGTAATATGGGAACTTTTTATCATAGCATTCTTGGTCTTCTCTGCAGTTTCTTTATATTTTAGGCATATGCAACTTGCGTTTATCCTCGTATGCATCACTTTGCTATTGCTTTTATGCATGAAAGTTACAAAGCAAGTTCGATTGGCTAGGAAAAAGAAGCGAAGGATGCTTCTTCCGTTTATCTATGTAAACTTTACAAGCAGTGGAACCTTTTCCTAAACCAACACAACTTTGTTGTGTAGATTGATACAATTTCTGACCTTTGCATCGAGCCTTCCCCCCCTGCTGTATTGCAATGGTTAATTGTATACCCAAAGCAAGTTGATCAAGGGGTATGGTTGAGGTGATCAATAATATAGATGCTAATTGAAATTGGAGATTTCTCATCAGTTGGAATGGAAGATTGAGATGGTTTTGCTGGAGGCGGTGAGCTAGTGACAGACATACGAATGTGGGTTGGGCAGGTGCTGGTGTTAAAAAGGTATTATTTCGTTTTTTTTTGCTACATGCTTGTAGCATGGATAGCCGCTTTAAGAAACTCTAGCCAGGCTTGATTTATGAGACAAATGTTTTTATTATGTATGGGATACGATTTTTGTTTTTGCTGGTATACATCACTAATGTAAAGGAACGAGTTGGTGTTGAGAATTTCGGAGACTGTCTTTCTCATAGTTCCGATAAACAATTACTATGCATCTTCTTGACTGTGTACAAGCCCTGGCAGAATTAATATTTCTGAAATTTGGAGTGGAAGGACTCGCTGAAAAATATCGTTATATATTTATCTACTATAGTATCAGATGTTGCTTGCCAATGTCAAGAGCAAAGATTCAGATACTGCACAAATTAAGCTGGTGCGAGGGGAGATTCCTCAAGCAGTGGCTGTGCCAAATCTGCAAGGACCCTGAATTTTTGTAAAGCTTCACTTAGACTTTCAAAGATAAAAGATAACTATAGCTCCATTTGTGTCCAACTAAGAGATTGTCGCGTGGACATAGATGGTAGAAGTAGCCAATCGCCAACATGGTTCTAGTTACGCAACCCAAATGTTAAAATCGACGGGGAACGGTGGTAGACGGTGGCCAAAATTGTTAATTGAAATGGGGAGACCTGTTTCCCATTTCAGCTATACATATTGAGGCTTTTATGATAGCTGAAAGATATACCAAGTAGGAGTGTTGTGAGTGTAAGAGAAGTATGAGTTGAGTAGAGAGATTTTTCTTCTCATTTGCTCTCTTTGGCTGTTTATTTATAGGCTTCAAGCAACAATGTCAGCTCATTCTTTAACAATGGTGGCTGCCAAACTCGCCGCCTCTTGAATATGGACGGTGCTGCCATTTCTTTGTCAATAAACGGTGCTGTAATTTTTGCCATGGCTGCCGTTTCACATGAATGGCAAAAACCCAACAGAAGGCTCTTCATTGGGATGAAGTCTCTATTTAGTTTCCTCAAAATGAAAAAAAAAAAAATAAAACATTAATGGACATATAAATCTTCTACTACAGACTTCACAATGGGAAATAGTCTGGAACTGGGTACATAGGGCATGTACTATCCTGAACATGAATATACCAATAACATTAAAACATGAAAGGATCATAACTCCTAAGAAGCAGATAAACAAACGGACAGAGTTTTATCAGAGCTCAAGAACTCTGCTATATATAAACAAGAACATTGTGTTTGCCATTTGTACGTCTGCTCTTCCTTTGATCTTGCATAAGCTCAAACCATTCAGAGCTTGGAGGTTGCGAGCTCGATAAGATCCGTTTCGGAGAATCTTGCCAGACGGATTCCTAGGTATTGCGGCGATAAATGCGACTCTCCGAATTCTTTTGTATGGCGCCACCTACGTATATATAACAGCTTCGTAATTAGAAAAAAATAAGAACAAATTGTGGAAAACCAATTGTTAAAAAAGAACTAATTGGAGCACACACCAGTCCTGCTATGAAATCCATGACAGCTTTCTCGGATGAAATTACTCCCAGCTTTTCTTACCACGTAAGCCATGGGAAACTGCCCGGCCTGCTTGTCAGGAAACCTGACATAATATCACATATACTACAGGGTCAGATTGAATTCCCAAGTTTATTTCTACCAAGATGTAAGAATTTCTTACGGTATTACAGCAGCATCAGAAATATCTGGGTGAGTTAGTAACAACGCCTCTAGTTCTGCAGGAGCGACCTACAATATCAACAGACAAAACCATTAGAGCATGCCCATCGTGCTGCAGTCTCAAGAGAGAAAACAAAAAAAGCTTCAACGGTTCCAAAATTTCTGCGTATAATAATTTGCTTCCTGCTTAAAATTGTCCCATTAAAGAATAGCTGTGTGAAATGAGCAAAGTCAATCTTCCCATTCACCTGATATCCCTTGTATTTAATCAGCTCCTTTAACCGATCAACCACAAAAATGAAGCCATCGTCATCAATGTAGCAGAGATCTCCTGTTCTTAACCATCCCTCTGAATCGATAGTTGATGAAGTAGCTTCAGCGTTCCTAAAGTAACCTGAAAAACAGCCCCCACAGCAATATTCAAATCAAACAAATTATACTCTCCACAGCGGCAACTCTCTCTCTCTCTCTCTCTCTCTCTCTCTCCAAAGGGGCATCTTCCACCATCTCCGACACCACCACAGGAAGAACCATTTCAGTCTCCTCTATCCATCAGCATCAACCGTTGAAGCTATTGTTATGGTCGATCGGAAGCTACTGTGTACGTGAAGAAGACGTGAATAGTGCAACGCACCGTTTCGACGTCTTCAATTTTTAGTTTTTAAGATGGGCTTGGATTGACCCAGTCTAAGTCCAGTAGAGTTCGGCTTAGATCCAATTTGGTTAGGCCTGCTCTTGACCTAGTCTATTTTTTTAAAAAAATATATTTAAAAAAAATATGTGTAGATACAGATCAGTCCTGATAGAAGAGAAATATTTCTTCGTGATGAAATTGCAAGTAGTTTGATGGGAGAATAAATTTTTTATTTTTTATGAATTATTAATTACATTATATTATTATAATCATTAAATCTACATTATTTTTAAAAAAAATCTATATATATATACATACCCTTTAAAGTAATTTCACAAGTTAAAAACAATATGAAAAGTTTGGTAACCAAACACATGAAATTATTTTTCATTAATCTCAAACTCAAAAGCAGTTTTAACCAAACACTTCAAAACTTATTTTGAACCACAACTAAAGTGCTTTTTATGAAATTGTTTTTTAAAAACCCCAACCACAAAAACAAAAGTAATACCAAATACACCCTTAATTTAATATCTTTTTTAAATTAAATTTAATATAAAAAAACAAAATCACCGCAATACAAACATGTGCATATAAGTAACCCAGCGAAACTCTATTTGGAATAGTAAATCTAGTGTTGTGCTCCCAAGAATCCAGAGATATCGTTTGATTGGTTATGCTTTTGAAGTAGAAAAGTCAAAACACAGTTAGGACATTGGTTTTTCTAAAAAAATTATTTTGAAATGACCGAAAATTCATCTCAAACCATTTTAAACATTTTTTTTTCTCACTGTCTCCTTCGTCACGACCTCCTGTCCTTTCTACATCTCCGAAGACATAACTTAATATATTTCTGAAAATATATTTCTTGTGATTTTTAATTATATTCGAACGGGAAACAAAAATGCTACGAGTCAAATTTACGTGCTCAAAATTGACTGAAACTTCTTTTTTTTCAGTGTAAAAATAAAAGGTCATCAGGTCAATTTCTAAATCTATTCTAGGAAAAGAATAAATGACACGTGCAATTATAATATTCTAAACACGAAGAAAACGACCAAACAAAAAAAACCAAAAATCCGAAAAAGAAAGCAGCATGCAGCCTACCTTTCATGACAGAAGGAGCTCGAAGCCAGAGCTCACCGGTCTGGTTCACCAGCAAAGCCTTACCACTCTCCGGGTCCATAATCTTAGCCTCCGTGTTCGGCGACAGTAGCCCCGCCGTACCATACCTCCTACTCTCCTCCAACGTATCCATCGAAGCACCGACCCCAGCCGATTCAGTCAGGCCATAAGCTTGTAAAATGGCAACTCCTGGATACTTCTCCGAAAACCCTTCAATCACCTCCTTACTCAGTGGAGCTCCGCCTGATATAACAAATTTCAGCGAGCTCAAATCATACCACGCCCGTAGCTGATCAGCCCCGTTGATCAGCGCTACTAGAATCGGCGGCACGAGTGGTAAATAAGTGGCCCGGTACTTCACAATCGTCGATAACATCTCTCCCATGTCGAATTTGGAGAGAACGATGACCGTTGACCCTGCCGCCAGAATTCCTGTGGCAAACACTGCCAAACCGTAGATGTGAAACATCGGGACCGTACAAACAAATTTGTGATCTCCTTCGTTTAATCTGAAACGTTCAACAACTGTTTGTACCATAGCGATTAAGTTCTTGTGTGAGGACACCACTCCTTTGCTTTCTCCTGTCGTGCCTGAAGAGTAGAGTATTGTTGCTGTGTCATCCTGGTTGACTTGCTCTCTAACTCGGCTCCCACTCGGTTCTTTTTTTATCATTTTGCTTAATGTTGTCACCATTTTGGCTTTTGTTTTAGTGGAGGATCCAGTGATCTCGTCGTCTATGACGATGAGGGGGAGGTTCGAGTTAGTCTCGGTGAGTTTGGAGACGAGTTCAGGGGTAGTGAAAGCGAGTGAAGGTTTCGAGTTGGCAATTTGCTTAGCGATTTCACGAGGAGTGTTGAGAGGGTTAGAGGTGGTAATGACGGCGCCTAAAGACATGACGGAGAGGCAAACGACGGGGAAGAAAATGGAGTTCGGAGAAAGTAAGAGGATGACGTGGCCTTTGCGGATTCCCATGTCGTGGAGACAGGTGGCGACGGAATCAACTGCTTTCCATAGGTCTTTGAAGGAGAGGTGGCGGCCGGTAGCTGCGTCGATGAAGGCTGTTCTGCCGTGGTGAGGACGTGAGGAGATGAAGGTGGTGACGTCCAGGAAGTCAGTTTGTGGGAGTAGGATTGGCTTGCGCTTGCTGTAGAAAACAGAGTTTGATTTGCAAAATCCGCTTCTTGGGTCGACTGTGAGTTTGTTGTTGTCTGCCATGGCTGCTGAATTCTTGAGCAAGATCTCTCTCAGATAAAGCTACTGGCTAGCATGTTGTGGTTCTTTCTTCTCTTGGCAGAGAGAGGACTCTTTATGCACGGGTAGTGATCACTCGCTAAAGTCGAATGGTGATGGCCCACATTTTAGCTGATTGATTACATGTTAGTTCCCTGTAGTTTATCAAAAATGATCAATTAATCTCTATAGTATCATAAATTGTTAAATAGTCCCTTAATTGGTATTGGTCATCTTCAATTTAGAGATCCTTTGTTATTATAATAACTTTACTTAAAAATGTAAAATCATTTGGTTAGTCAAATAGTTTTTGCGTTTGCAGTAGGCTCTAAAATACTCTATAGAGGTCATTTCAAATTTTGGTTATATAAAAATTAAAATAACAATTTTTGTTTTTGTTTATGAAGACCTGTTTTTAATTATTTTTTTTGCATGCAAAAATCTGTCTTATAATAGTTTAAACTACACATGAAAACTTACAACTATTTATTTTTTAAATATTTTTTTTTAAATCATAAAAGAAACAAGAGGAAGACTTGATGTTTTAAAATTTCCTATTCGAAAAGAAAAATATTTTTTCAATTCTCATGACCACTTTTGAATTTAATGATTGAAATTATCCGAGGAAAAAAATAAATTGCATTATTTATAATATTTAATGAATAATTATGTATCATTTTTTAAATTTTATTTCATGAACATATTTAAATATAATATGAAAGAATCTCATATGTATTTTTTCAGCACGAGTGGATGGCATACCGATAAGAAATTGGCATTTGTTGATCGAAATAAAGAGAAGAAACGAAGGTTATAGTATTTGGAAAGGTCTGGGCCAAAACCCAGGACCCGAGACCCGAATATCAAAGTTTGACCCAACCCAAATATAATATTGGACAGGCTTCTAGCCAACTCGTAGCCTCGATTATATGGGCCCAATATTTGTTCCAGGGAAAGATCAGTTTCGGCATCGGCACACGAAGAAATTCCGAGATAAAATTTTACGTTAGGTGTCTAAAATCAGACGGCTCTCGGCAACAAAATCACACTTGCTGTCCTTGGCACCAATTGATCATACCAGAGGTAGAGGAGAGTGAAAGATGGCAGGAGGGCATGGAGAGGGCATCAATTACAAAGGCTTGATCGTGCATAAGCCAAAGCGATGGCATACAGTCACTGGAAAGGGCTTGTGTGCTGTCATGTGGTTAGTTGTTATCCTCCATTGCTTTTCCCCTTTTCCAGCTTCAAACCCTAGATTTGATCTTAACCTTGTTTTAATCTGATTTTGGTATGTATTGATTTTCCGATCTGGTTTACTGCTAGCTCTGGTTTGTTGAATTAAAAAAATAATATAAAAATCAACGAATTTTTTTGCTCTTGATCTGAAGCAAGGAAGTTGACTGTTGGGGTTTTGTTATAATTTGTGTTTTCAGGTTCTGGGATACTTTACAGGGCGAAGCAAGATGGCCCTGTAGTATTGGTGAGAGTTGATTTTTTAAAAATATTTTTTTTCCTTAACGGATGATTTGCATTGGGCATTTAATTCAAAATGGAAGGGATCATGCTGTGTTTTTGCAGGGTTGGAGACATCCGTGGGAGGGCCATGGTGACCACGGCCATGAGAGTGGACACTAGGTAATATCTCGCGCATTGCTTATGTCTTCTTAGTTGAGGATGTGAATGTAGCGTAACTAAATTGCATCGCTAGTCAGTTTAAGGAGCAAACTCTAATTGTTATAGTCTCTTGTTATTAATTGGATTCACAGTTTATTTATTTATTTATTTTGTGATGGGATTGATAGATATTCCTGGTATTCTTTCAACTATCATTCTAGTTTTGTCATGATTTGGTTTTCATCCAAAACCAATTATTTTTGTGTGGAACTGCCACTGATTGCAATTAAATTTGAAAACTGTTTTTGTTTTGAAAGGGTGTTTATTGTGTGATATGAAAACTAGAGATCGATTGGGTGTCCATTTGGAGATCTAAAGGATCTGTGTGCTTGTGTTATGCCATCGTAGGAGTAGTTCTGTTTGTTGAAGGCTAGTAGTTTTGATTTTCTTTGGGATATGTGTGGGGATGTTTGTTTTAGAGCCATGATAGCGTTGGTAGATTGACATGAAAGTATTTGTATGATTATATATATAATCATCAGGGAAGAAGAAAAGACTTAAATCATTTAGATACGGGGCCTTTAGTTATGGATTTATTGCCGTTGTAATTATTTTGCGCCGCTCCTGAATTGGTATTTATAGGAGAATCTAGCACTTGTTGATATAAATCAGGTTGTCTAAAATGATATCCTCATTGGAGGCATACTTTTTGATCCCCTGCTAATCTTCTTTTACTTAACTTAGTGGGCAGTAAATGGCTCTGATTTTTATGACGAGGATTAAGATTTTTGTTTTATGACATTGATCAGAGGAGAAAAGAATTATTGTGGGCCTCTTTTATTCTATGCAATCAAAAGTTGTTTGCTGAACCTGATGGCCCTAAGGGGTTTTCTTTCACTTCTTGGAAATTTCATATCGGGTAGTCCAATATGGTTGATGCTCTTCTCACTTTTCATTTTGCCCATTTCAAGAAGTGGATGGCATCATGGTGGATTTTGTATGCATTACGTTGAAGGTATTCACTGGTGGGCTCATTCTATTCTCATGATCTGTAGACTGTAGCTCATTTATGGAAGTGGCTTGCTGCAACATCTCAAGCAATGGATCGAAAAACAAACAAAAAAAAATACTCATCATCTTATCTGTTAACAAGACAAAAAAACTACCACTGAGTTAGAAAAAGAATAAAAGAGTAAATTATAACCTGTTTCATAATATCATGCATATAGTTGTTATTTAGTTTTCTGTTCTTTTAATTATTTCCCTCTTAACCTCCGTTTCTTCATTGGAAAGTGAATGCTCAGTTTATTATGGTTGTATTTAGTTATGCATGTCATAGCTATTTCTAGTTATCTGACATTCTTGACAAGCATTTTATTTTCGTCCTCAGATTTTGTAGCAGCAATTTATTTTACCATTATTAGAATTTATAAGGAAATGGGGCAACCATACTTTTATTTTGCTGATTGCAGGCATCCCATTGAAGAATGAAGATCAATAGCAAGCGTAAATGTATTTGTCGATGGTTTGCTGGCCATGTTATCTTGAATAGCACTGTTTCTTTCTTCGTTTCAATAAAGTCGTGGTGGAAAAAGATTTTCGCGTACATTGAACCCCCTTTTTAACATGCTTGCTTGTGATCATGGATTTTAGTTTTGTATGTATTCTTCTCCAGTCATGGGCACTTGTTTGTGTATCATGCTGCATCTGTTCATCCCGCCATTTCTTCGGTACCTGGCAAGGTACCATTTGCTTTTGCCACTGTTCTCTTTGTAGCAAATCTCGGTAAAATCCCAGCCCTGTGCTCAAACCCTTCATATTTTCAAAATTTCCAACTATTTTCAATGTTCCTAACGACGTAATGATGCATCGCATTAACTATTTGCATCACATTGAGTGATGGAAGAAACGATAAGAACAATTGGATAGCCTTTAACACGCCACTGCCCTCGAGGAGATGGTATGGGTCGCGTTGTTCATGGGCTTAAATTTAACTAAAACTGCCTGGTGTCCAAAACTGGTGCTCGAGACTCGTTTTTACTGCTTCTCTGGCCCTGCATATCTTCCGTTCCGATTTTTCAAAGGGTCTCCACAGGATCCAAGTTCAACTGGCCAAGTCTAGTCATCAGCTGCCGAAATTATGAAAATTGCCTGACAGATTGCATTTTGCAAGATCTGGTTGCTACACAACCTGTGTTAACGGTTGCAGTAATCGAGATAATTTTTTAATTTAAAAAATAAAAAAATAAAATCATTGTTTTTTTTTAATTGCTCTAGTTTTTTGGTTGACTTGGTGAACCGGTTTGAAGTTAACAACGTTACCTGCAAGTTAAAGTTATCCTGCAAATCGAAAAAGGAACGTTAAACTAATAAAGTATTAAATCTTGTTGTTAATTACCCAAAATTAATCCTGGCAACCTGGCGTGTCTATTAACATGACTACAGAGCTACACATCATATTTTATTTTTTTTCATTTTTAAGAAAAGGAAGCAGACAACATAAAGGATGCATTGCCATGATATTTCTAGAATGAAGACATGGGAATATCCGTTTAATATTCTGCCCTGTTCCCAGATCTCCAATTTTCTTTCAAGTTGCCTGGTAGAATATGAAGCTTCTTTATTTGATTGTCGGGTATCCAACAAGCCTTTGTCTACTTCTTTGCGGGTAATGGTTTTTCACATGTTGGATGCTCGAGCAACTGCGCTGAAAGAGCATGCCAGGTTATCATGCATGCCCTCTTTCTTTTGCCAGCATGGTTTTTGAAGGCTTTTCTATTTTCGACTAA
This sequence comes from Salix viminalis, assembly GCA_029228465.1. NCBI lineage: Eukaryota > Viridiplantae > Streptophyta > Magnoliopsida > Malpighiales > Salicaceae > Salix > Salix viminalis. The sequence continues at coordinate 7,634,289 of CM055430.1, forward strand.
CTTGTGCTACGTGAATTTGGTAGCCCATATTATCCTGTAGGTCATGGATTAAGTTCATGAATTTAGATCATGTAGGCAAGGTTCCAGCTTAGCTGGTACCGTCGAATCAATTAAGGAAATGGTATTCGATTTTTTTATTTTAAAAAAAAAAAAGGCAAAAAAGAATGGAATAAATGCTGTTCAAATAGAATAAAAGTAAGGTCTAGCTTTCCTCCGAGAGGTTGCATGTTCTTGGTCTCAGAAGTAATCTTATCGGTGATCTATTGCTGTTAACAAGATATATGATTTAGCCAAGAATTTGTGGCTTAACCTGTAACCTACTTTAGTGGATAGAAGCTGATAATATTAGAAACTGGTGCTGGTTGTAATCATGGCATGTAAACATCATGATCGACACAGCATTTTTTTTTAATCAAAGCATCTCCTCATCATACGTTTTAGCTCTATTTTGAACAAATCACGCCGATTATTCGTGATTCTTATTCAAAAAATTAGAGCATTTATTAGTGACTTGCTATATCGTAAGTGCGTTCTAAGACTTGAGATATTGGAGGAGATTAAAGTTAGATTTTATAAAATTAATTGTTGAACAACTATATCAATCTAAATAACTATAGCAACTCAGTTGATATTAATTTAATTTAAATTATGAATTTCAATGAGCTTTATATAATCTAATCTTAATCTCAATTATTAAAGCCAATAAATCATAAAATCTTATTTACAAATTAAGCTGATTATATGTGTATATATATATATATATATATAGACACACACTAATTCTTTTAAAAAACACCACTTTCTCCACATACTAAATCAACTCTAAAGAGTTTGTTTTAAAATTTCACATTTATATATATATAGAAAATAAAATTTCCTAGTTTTTGCTTGGTGGGTATAAATAGCACATATTATTTAGATTTTAGTGTGGATGAACCATACCCCTTTTCAATCTATCAACTGAAAATATCAAAATAAAAGTAGATAAGGATTTTTCATTTGTTTTTAGCGAATCTATTAAATCATTAGCATTTTATCCTTTCTTCGATACAATATGGATACTGTATTGGCATCTATTGAAATCATATAACTAGACAGCATAAAAATAAAAGCATTGCCATTATATTTTTGTAACCGAGCCATAGGAATATCCACGTTGCGCCTTGCTGTTCAGTTTCTGGTTTTCGCTGATCAAGCTGCATGCATGGTGGGGTTTCTCTTTATTTGACCTGATGGGTATCCAACAACTTCCTTTTCAGAATGTTTATAAGATTTTGAGGATGAAGTAATGAATTTTCACAATATATACATGTGTTATGAATTAAGATTGTAGAGCTCCAGCTTGAGTACTTGGGAGCGAAAGGATATTCTGTATTATATCGATTCCTCACCTTCTCATGCACCATTTATGAGAGAATATGCCCTCTTTCAGTATTAAGAAAGGAATCAAAGAATAAATTATGTGAAGATACACACATTTTTTTTTGAAAAGAATAAAAAAATAAAACAGAAAGTTGTATACGTATCTAATTTCCTCCAAAAAGTAGTTATTGGCCACACAATAGACCCATGGCAAAGCAACCTGCAATCCCTCGAATACTGGGCTGCAGATTAATAACATAACGCGCTGTACAACCTGCGTCTCAGATGAAAAACACCAAAAATGATGCTTTTGGATGCAAAATGCATAACAAAAAATGGAGCCTAAATAGGTTGCGAAAGGTTAATATAGGCTTTGCCTTCTTAATTGGTAAGTATGTTACGAAGCAGAACCCTTGTCTGGTCAAACGTGCACTCTAATTCAACTTCAAGATCTTCAACGGCAATCTCCACTGCCTCCAGTCTTTTATTTGCACTATGAAGTGCTGTCTCATCACAAAAACCGTACAAACTCTGTACACTTGATCGCAAAAACGTTGACCTTATAAGAGACCCTCAACTCGATCCTTGGTCCAGACATGGAATTGAAATGAGAGACATCAATGGTGATGGTAGCGACTCTCACTTCTCTTAGTACCTCAACCACCGCCATAATGCTGTGCTCTACATTTGAGATATCAGACTTGCCTTTCATTCCTTTCAGTGATTTCAACGTCTCTTTCTTTAGATTCTTTCAGTACAGATTATAGGATGCAATTTTGGTGCTTATATCTGGCTTGCTATATAACTCTTTTTCTACGTAATGTGAACTGTAAGTCGAGAATATGTTCTTAATTTGACAAGCAAAAGAACATCCTTAGAAATACCACACACATCCAGCATTCGTAGAGACTACTCCGAGACTTCGTGAAGCCATTTTTACTTGTTTCTGGTTGACAAGAACTTGTTGGATTTCTGGTGAGTGGAGGAGGTCATTGGCAGAGTTATGCAAGTCTCTGAGAGCATTGAAGTTAGGCAGTGCCATTTTTCGGCAAAGAGAGAAGAACGGTTTCGTATTTAATCAAGAGGATTAATAAAGGTTCAATTTTCAGGCAAATGGAAACCGTGACCTGACTGCAACAACTCCTGGTTTTGTTTTGTCTTTTTTTTTTTATAGAAAACCTCAGAAGACAGCCTATCCTGTTCAAGATCTCAGAAGTATCCTTCGTACTACGGACTTAGGTTACTGGCAAGGGGACCAGATATGTCCCCGAGGAAGCTTCCATTCTGATAGAGGTAGCCATTGGACTAACTTTAAATCAAATTTTATATGTGGTGATTTAGATTTATATTGTAAGGTGTGCATGCACGGGAGGGAGATGCCAACCTGTGCCCAGTTTTGGAAATTGCAAACCAGACAAGCTGCTCAGCTTAATTAAAACAAAACTAGCCATTTCTCTATAAGACAGGATTACTTACAACTGTATAAGCCTCTTTTTTTTTTTCTTCTGTGGACATGATCCTAGATTAGATTCATGGTTTAAGTTCCTGTGTAAGGAACTTCCAGGAAATTCTTCTGAAGGTTCATTTTGCCAGCTGCTTGCTAGAATATAAAAATGCACGCAGCCCTGCATTTTTTTCTCTCTAGACAACATAGTAATCAAATTTCTAATTAGGGAAATGTGAGTTGATTAATAACAAGGTTAATGAAGATCCTGGATTCAATTAGATGAGATGAGGAAAATTATTTATGACAAAGGGAATGGTTTGTCTTCTTAATTTTGGTGATTAGATCAGTAATAACTTTAAATATCACTAGTTAGTGTTGCATGACAAGGAAAAACATATAAATGTAATTGGTTTAGGGGACGAAGATAAAAATATAAAATAAATTTGTTTATATAAAGGCTCTAGGTGAATTTATGTCATTTTTTTTTAAATTGATAACCATATGTTTATTTTCAGATGTATTATATTAGAATTGATAAAATTCTTAAATCTATAATAAATATTTGATATTTAACTTTATTTATTATTATTATTATTATTATTTTATAATATGCTTAATAAACATCTTTTAAAAACACTCAAAACATTATTGCCGATCTTATCGATCAATCAAGTGTGTCGATATATTCTAGAGAGTTGAGAAAGAATTGCTGTAAATACCATTATCACTATTTAATCACCAACGAACTTTAACTTAATTTTTATTTTTGCTCATTTTCTGTCTATAAATTCATCTGTTATTGTATTACCAATTGAATGGTCAATAGAACAAGAATTATCGAGGAAAGTTTTTCAACCACCTACCCATCCATGAGCTTGTTGGTAGAGAATATGCTGACAAGATCAGTTTCTAACTATCTAGATAATATTAATACAGTAAATTGTAAAATTGCAGTGATGAATTTTATAAAGATGGGATGGGGGGGATGCTTGCCTACCTGTAAGAAACATAAGTGATGTCATATTGTAGGTGGAAAATCAATCCTCTCTCGAAAAGTTGAAAGAACTTCGAGGCACCTTCCCATACCTTTTGCCTATCCATAGTCCACCCAACTTAACTTTATGCATCCACTTGTCCATATTTTGAACCATCACCATACAAAAAGATAATCATACACACACCTACCACACATTCGATCCCTGCCTTTTCTCTTCATGCAATTCCCTTTTGCTAGCTAGCTTGGTTAAAAAATCAAGTTCAAACAAAGGTCGTTGTCTTTTGAGCTAAACCTAGACGAGTTGTGCACGGAAAAACCATGTATACATTCGCCAAGATCATCGAGCCTGCCGATAATTCTATCTCCTACTGCCAAGGAGAATAATCTAAATGCAGTGAATATGATTACTGCCCACCTGAGACCGCATATTTTCGCCCACCTCCACAAGCCACCGGGTTTAATGGTGGAATATGAGATCATCGCTGACAATGATATGATTAAGAGAGATCGTGACCTCTCAAATTCACTTTTATAAGTTAAAATTTATGATCAACGTGCGTGGATCTCACCAGACATGGGCTACTTACTCCATCGCAAATTAGTGTTATGCAATCTTTTTCTCGTCTCGAGGGACTATTTCCACCACCACTCGGTAAGATTCCTTGGTGGGAATTTTCGATTTTATCTATTTGCAGTGTCAAAGGTGAAGGCTCCCTTGCGTATCAGGTTTCATGGAAGAATACTATTCTTAACATTATTCAATCTTAAGATGTCTCCTACGTGCTTGGCTACAGCAGAAGGTTTCTACACGTGTGGTGTGAATTATCATCCACAAATAAATTCCATTGCGGGGAAAGGTGTTTTCGATACTATCCATTTGATTAGAGTCAAGGTGAAAGGCTCCTTTCACATGAAGTTTCATGCAAGCATGTTATTCTTTGTAGATGTGCATTATTTTTTTCTAATCCTTGACTAATTCATGAACATTTTGGTTGAAAAAGAAGGATCATATTAAAGTAGAAAATGACATAATTTATTCTTTGATCTAACTTGTAATTATGTCATATGTATATATATGTTAGTTGTTGGGTTGAAGGTCTCACTCGTGTTTGAATCTCATAAAGAGAATTGGATGTGGGTCCTTGGAGAAAATCCCTGAGTTCTTCGTGATTAATTATTATTTTTGATTAATTATCCCTCGGAATATGTTGATTGGACAAATGAAGTCTTGAAACTCTATCTCGATCTCGATCTCTTTATCTATATTTTTCAATGCTATTATTGCGAGTATATATATATCTTGTTAACGAAACGGATGGTAATTCATTTGTTTTCTTCTTCTTTCATCCTTTCATTTTATTTTATTTTATTAATCCCTCCTCACAAACTTGTCGTTATACTCATTAAATTAAAAAAATATTTTACTCGGGAGTGCGTAGGCGAAGGGCATCCGCAAGCTCATGAACAGCATCCAAATTCTAGAGTTTGAAAGATACAAGACCTGCCAACAACTCCAAGCATCCTTAATGCCAGCCATACTCCACTTACTCTGTAGGCCCTTGTCTTCCTACTCCTTTTGGCATTGATGGAAAAAAAAAGTTGACTTTTTTCCTTTTGAACAAGGGAGACTAAAGTTGAAGATGCAAATATTAAAATTGAAAAGTAAACGGACCATGATGAATAATTAGTTTGAAAAAAAAGAATCTTTACTGCTTTTATGCCGCTTTAGTATATTAGTTAGAATGATGATTAAAGTTAGAGTATACAATAGTTATTTTATATCTTTAATTTGATCTTTACTTGATAGGCGTGGTTGACTGCTCAAAGAAACATACCTTTAAATTAATTGTTTTAGAGTTTTAGTGATTGTTTGAGAGTGTGGTTGAAATTGTTTTTTAAACTGTTTTTTTGTTTAGAAATGCATCAAATTGATTTTTTTTATTTTTTAAAATTATTTTTGACATCAACATATGAAAATGATCTAAAAACACTCCCCTAATTTCAAATAAAAAATAAATAAAAAAATAATTTTTTTTTCAAATTTTTTTTCAATAATATTTTTAAAACACAATATTAAACAAAGTCTTAATATTTACTTGAAAATCCTTTGAATAACTAGGGTGCAAGAAAATCTATTCACCACGGTATCGGAAATGAGTGAATCCAAGATCACACTGAAATTGGGAGGCAAAGTTTGGAAAATATTTAAACACCTCTTTTATAGAAAATAAATAAATAAATAAATCTTAGTTTTAAAAAAATCAAACTAGAATTATTTTTTGAGAAGAGAGCACCGATTGGTCGTCTTTTAAGAGGGAGAGCCAGTTTTCTATATTTAGAGGGCTGAGCTTATTAGAAAGAAAAAAAAGTTTTCAAGGGGAAAAGGATTCGTTTTTTAACTTCGCAGGGACTCCATTGAAACTCTATAATGAAAAGGGACTAAATGTGTTCTATCAATATCTGTGAGGGGGCAGAAACTCTAACCTCGGGGTCGGTGCCACCCCTGTCCACTGGATTCGTCTCTGTTGGAATCTACAGTTTCTACAGCTATTCGTCCATTCTCAAGCCAGGACTCTTGATAATGAATTCAGTCCAAATTTAATTTTCAATATATATACACTGTAGGTTTTCATCACATGATTAAAAAGTATTTTTTTTTAAATAATAATAATAATAATAATTAATAATACTGAATTTAGGAAGGTGAGTGGCGTGTGAAGGCATCAGTTTAACATTTACTCCGGTCATCACTTAGGAGAGCACAAGTGAGACCACATCCCTGGCAGAGACAATAATAGCATTATTATTTCCATGCCCGGGCAGATAATTACAATTAAAGCCATTATATTTTCAATTTTCCAACCTCTGCTCCTATGCTGACGTGTATGTACTCTCCAAGCATTATTACTGTAGTTAATGAAAGGTGAGTGTGCACAGATTTTGGTCAGTCTCACCCTATTGGTACACAGAGATGGCTATTCATTGCAGCCGACTTTAGCAGATTGATTCCTCGGGAAGAGCGATATGGCTTGAGCTGCTGGTTTAGAACTGTTTGTAAAATTAAATAATAAAGTCGGTAAAATTAAAAATTAACTCGCAAAAGAGATAAATTAAATCAATTCTCTCTGATGACAAGCAATTCTCCGATCATCCTAACAGTGGTTAATCCAGTTACAGATCCCCGAGTGTCTGATCAGTAATGTGCGGCTTTTGCAGCCTCTTTTTGACGTTGAAAACTCGAGAGCCGTCCTTGCTAAGAATATATGCACGTGGCAAATCGCCATAAGTGAGCCATCCATTTTTAATGGATAAACCATCCCATTTCACATTTCAATTCCTCACAGCATATAGTATAAACCCTAATAATTAATTAATTCGGCTAGGCATTGGTTATACCAAACCAAATTTGACGACCCGTCAGCTAATTACGACCGCACATTAAGCCATTAAGGTTCGTCTACTCCCGAGCATTTTTCAAAAAAAAAAAAAAAACAATCTCACAGATTAATCCCGTATCAATCGACTGTGTGAATTCACGGAAATACCCTCCCTGTTTCCAATCGACTCGGTGGCGAGGGGGGAAGAGGCCAGAGGGAGTGTTTTGCTAATTAATTAAGCGTCTTGGCATGTAGTATCTCCTTTGCTGCCGATCGTGGAAAAGCTCCGCTGGCACCTCTCATGATTGTTTATGGATTTATCAGACATGTTCAGTTCCAAGACGACATTGTGTTGCCATGTTATTGATTTAACAAGAAAAATAATAATCTATAACTTTTGATTCAATTATTGAAATTCTCAAATGACTAATTTTATTTGGAGGATCACTTAGTTATAAGCGAGGTCCAAAAGGTCTTCTTGCTAGTTTTATTATTTTATTTTTTGATCTCTTAGTTTATGTAGGATTTTCACTGTCTTTTATTCTTAGACTCTTTTTAGTACTGTGTTTTAAAAGTTTTTTTAATTTTTTTTAAAAATAATTTTATTTTAAATTTAAGTTTTTGATTATTTTAAATCATTTTCATGTGTTGATATTAAAAATATTTTTTTTAAAAATAAAAATAAATATCATTTTGATGCATTTCTGAATGAAAATCACTTAAGGTTATAATTAATGAATAAAAATTATGTGTAGCTACTAAACAAAATATATTTAATAATAACATTTTAAATGATTCCAAACTTTACCCAAGTCCTAGAAAAAAAACAGTGATTATGTAATACTAATAAAAAAATATTATTGATTTCATTCATTATTATAATTGAGTTAATAAAAGAAATGATTATAAAAACTCTTAAAAAGTTCGGTTTTAATTATATTTTATTTCTTGAATCAAATAAAAAATTCAAACAAAATATATTGTTGAGGATATAAATTAGTATTGATAAGCTATAAAACGAAAAATATAGTTTAAAAAAGTAAATACATTTCAAATTCTAATGTAGGTGGGTTACGAGACAGGAAGTATAGTATTCTAATTTTCAATAATTTCTCAAGGTCGTGTCCATACTATGTACTCCGTTCTTGCTGAGCTGGCAATAGAGTGCACGTGGGCCGAAGCTAGTGGACTAAAGAATCTAACCGGGAAGAATTGAGTGCATCGTGTCGGCGTTATATATTTGTTGATAAAGCAAATATTTTCGAGTTATGCACACGTGGCGTAACAGGATTCCAAGGGTGCCCGGAAGTATATATCCTGCTCTCCTTTTCTCTCTTTGGATATGTCTATATATGGAGCAGATCCATCTTTCTCTTTTGGCATAATTGCGCTGTCCTCCCTTTTTTTGGGTGAGAAATAAATAATAAAAAGAGCAAAAACAAGAGATCAGCCAAGAGATGGAGGATGATAAAGTAGCTGTGAAACCATCAAGATTTAAAAGGGTTTGTGTGTTTTGTGGTAGCAGTAAAGGCAAAAGGGATTGTTATCGCGATGCTGCTCTTGAACTTGGCCAAGAACTGGTATAGGAATTTCTAAAACCATACTCTCTTGATCTTATTTAGTCTTGTAAGTCCAAAGACATTGAGTTTTCTGTGATCCCCTGTGAAGGTCTCGAGGGGGCTGGATCTTGTTTATGGCGGAGGGAGTGTTGGATTGATGGGGTTGGTGTCTCAAGAGGTTCATCGTGGGGGAGGGCATGTGATAGGGTAAGCATCCATGGATATATAGCTACAGTGCAAGCTTTCTTGTCCACATAATTTCATTTTCTTGCTCGAGTTCTGATCTGTATTGCTGTGTACTGTCGTTTTGTTGCTTTTTTCCCACCTGCAGGGTCATCCCGAAAACTCTGATGAGCAAAGAGGTAAGCAGATCATGATTCTTAATCCATTTACAGAAACGAATGTCTCTTGCTGTTCATTAACCAGATATTTTGAAGTTCATAAATCTAAAACAAGACGCAGTCCGCAGCACCAGTAAACACTACAGAAACAAAACCTCAATTAATTCACTAATCAAGACATGATTGAATACTTTGTTTTCTTGTTATGCGCAGCTAACAGGAGAAACAGTAGGTGAGGTCAGGCCAGTAGCGGACATGCATCAAAGAAAAGCTGAGATGGCTCGCAATTCTGACTGTTTCATTGCCTTACCAGGTACCTGATCATATCTCTCTCTCTCTTTCTCTCTCAAATAATGTTTTTTTTTCTTTTTTCCTGATGGTTATGTGCTAATATTATATTATATTTAATTAAACTAGGTGGGTATGGAACCTTGGAGGAGTTATTGGAGGTCATTACATGGGCCCAACTTGGCATCCACGACAAGCCTGTAAAGCCACTTCATGTCTTAACCCTGGATAAGATTCAAATTAAGATAGATTTGTTATGGTCCGAGGTCAATTCTTAACTGAGTTCTTGACATTTACAGGTGGGCTTGCTTAATGTGGATGGATACTACAATTACCTGCTGACTTTTATAGACAAGGCAGTGGATGATGGGTTCATCATGCCATCTCAGCGTAGTATTATTGTCTCTGCCCCAAGTGCCAAAGAACTTGTTCAAAAACTTGAGGTGGGTTCGTGCGATCACATCATTTTGGTTCTTTTGTGTGTTTTTTTCCAATTTTTTTTCTTTGTTCGGCAGGAATACGTGCCGGTGCATGATGGAGTTGTTGCCAAGGCGAAGTGGGAGGCGGAACAAATGGAGCTCAACGCATCTTTGCACACTGAAATTGCTCGTTAGTTGCAGACATGCACCATATGGTTTTATTTTTTTAGGATTTTATTAGAATTATCCAGGGGCTCTCTCCTTTTCAATTTTGTGTATATTGGTCTAAAAAGGAAGAGGAGAAACTCCATGGACAAATATATATATTTTTATATATATTAATTTGTTAGCCACTCGTTAGCTCTGTTGTGCACTGAATGAAATTGGCAAATGCTTTTTCTTTCAGATAAATCTACTCTATAAAAAAATTGCAAAGAACAAAAAAAAACGTAGAAAAAACCAAAAAGCTGCCTTTATTCTCTCTTGCATGCCTGTCATGGTGCTGCGCTCTGCTCTACTGTTGTTTGTGTGTTCCGTTTCTGACTGTAATGATATAAAAATATTATTTTAAATTAAAATTTTTAGATTATTTTCCGACATAAAAATATTATTTTAATTCTTTTATGAAAAATAATCGAATTAAAAAAAATCACTAAACCCTGGTATATATCATGTGCGATTGTTCACGAGGCCGTACGGACGGTGGACCCATCAGAACTTAATGTGAAGGCAAGTTCACAGCTGTTAAACTCCTTCCTGTCGGTGGTTTCATTTACAACAAAACCCATAGCTTGAAATCTTTCTCGAAAACAGATTTTTAAATTTAACCAGGAAAAATATTATTCATGTAAAAACATCGTTGACTTGAAACGTCATTCGATTGCTTCTGTTTAAACCCGACAATATGATTGCTTGTAACTGTGTTTTAAAATTATTTTTATTCTAGATTAAATTATTTGCTCATGCATGGCTCCATCCAAGAAACAAGAGCATGTTACCGCCAAAAAACATTACCTGTGCCGTGGAGATCAGAACACCTGGACGAGAGGTGAGTGATGATGATCGCCTCCAACCACTCGAAAATTATCTCTTTCAATTCAGCAGAGGTGAGAAGACCGTCCAGCTAATCACGGGCGGTCCAGCAGTGGTCTAGTTCTGCACCGCGGATTAGCTAGCCAGTTCATGCACCTGCCAGCTAGAAATATGTCGTTTTAGCTAAAGTCTAAGCTCATTGGATCCCCGATACGTGGACTGCTTAGTGATTTTTCAATTATTATGCCCCATAACAAAAGGAATATGAATTGTACATCATCAATCTCTCTCGGAGAAAACCCTTTTCTTTTAAAGAGTTTTGAGTTCTGAAAGCCGTCTCTGGATCCAACTTGGCGTGTCAAAAACAAGACCACTTTTTTGATGAACTTGATTGAATCATACATGCACATATTGTCACAATTTTATATCCGAGTCGAGATTGACCCAGGAAAAAAGCTCACATCATATAGCTGAATCAGTGTTTTTTTATATTGATTCAAGTCAAGTGAAGTATAAAAAATCTCATTAAATCAATCCTATTCCATCAAGTTTAATTAAAAATGCATCGAGCAATAATAATAATTCATTAAATAGATCGACACGGTTTCTATGATTGTCCCTCTCCACCGTTGTCACCTTCAAATGGAGCTGTTGGGTCCATAAAAGACGTCTACCACGGAGCAACTAACCCTTACAGTCCCTAGCCCCCTACCCTAGTACCGTACCCCTCGACTTTCTTTAATCTGTCTTGTCAAACTAGATATGCATAGAGTTGTACACTCCAAGTCAATTGCTAGTATAATTTAGTAATGGCTTCTGATTTGAGATTTGTTTTGAAATTGTTTTTTGTTTAAAAATATATTAAAATTATGTTTTTTTTAAAATTATTATTTGATATAATCACATTAAAAATAATCTAAAAATATTATTTTAAAAATATAAACACAATGAAAACAAACCTTCAGTCGTTTATTAGTCCAAGTTGGGCATGACAATGTCCCGAAACCACCCTTTCGATTTTCTTCCGGTTGGTGGAAGGGCCCCTTTAACAGCTTTATTAAACGTGTGGCTTGATAATGGCTCGTAGAATGGAGCCCAAACGACCAGCTTAAATGCTAGGAGTGGTAGCCATAGGGTGGGCCATGGTCCCCTCACCCTCTTTCTAGTGATTCTGTACTGTACGATATTGTCCTGTAACATTGGATCATGGACCACATTGGTCCATGATTGATCCATGCAGACTCAAGGACTCTGGCCCAGAGAGTCACACCGACCGTGACTCATCGAGCCTAGAGGCTACATTCGCTCGGTGCTAATTTACCAAAAAGGGTCATCATTGTTTGGATAAACATGGAGGAGTCAATCAATTTGCCACCTATGATATGCGATGTCCAGGTGTAATCGTACGACTCCGAGGCTAAAGATTCCGACACGAACAGCCACCCTTATCTTTATCTTCCCGTATTTCAAATCCGACGGCGGAGATGAGTGGAGGGTTTTTTCCAGGCTAAATCTCTTAGAATCCTATGATTATTACGAGCTATACCTAGAAAAAACAGGCGGATCTTGAAGAAAAGTATTTCATGCACTAAAAGAGTTCCAGACACCGATTTCAGGAAGATGCAGGCGAATTCTAAGGCATATTCTCGAATGAGTTCTACGATGAACGAGATAGAAACCATGTTATTTTGATAAAATAAAATAAAATGGCTGATCATCAATTTGCTATCTGAGAATCGAGTTTTATAACTGTATCTGTATTGTATCTCTGGATTGATGCTAAGCAAGTCCAGTTTTGTGCTTTGACTGTCTGGGATTGGTGCTCTAAGAAAAGTCTTGAAACCCAGAAGATGAACAGGTCCAAGTTCATGTCATTAAGCTTGCTCAATCTGCTTCAATAACACTTTAGATATTGGAAAATCATTTTAATTAAAGAAATTATAGATGAGTAATTAATTAATTTTGCAGAACCTTAGTTTTTTTAGATTTAACTATTGATTTCTGATGACTAATTAAAAGTTGATAATAATAATAATAATAATAATAATAATTAATTCTTCAACATTTGATCATTCAATATTTACTATAAAAAAATAAAAAATAGAAAGTTTAATCCAATTATTTTTCAGGTTCTTACATACTCTTTTTTACCCTGTAACTTTAGTGTTTATTCTCATTTTATGCATTGATTTTTTCCCTTTCAAATTCTACTGCTTAGATTCGTATTGTTGACTAAGTTTTTATGGTTTATCTTAAGTTTATAGATTTAAAAATATATAAGTTCTAGTAACTCTTTAGGACATCTTTTATTTAGCACTGCAAACATGGATCAACGCAGTATACATTCCAGTGGATGGTAGCCATTTTCTATGGAAAATGGCAAAGAGCAAAAACAACTATCTCGGCTGTACAAGTTAGCATGCACAAGAAATTAGGACGAGAACCCAGGTTGCATTAATTAAATTTATCGAATACTAAAAAGAGCTGGATTCAAATTTTGAAGACTATAAATGGGAGAAGAGAGACCCATAAGCAGTTTAGATGAAAGGGATGGTAATTCATCATATTGATCTTCATACACTTGTGTGTTTCTATATTTTTACAACTATGGCAAAATTGTTTACAAAATTGTATTGAAGGACAGTGAAAGCAAAGCTGCCCTTTCTTGAGAAGAACATCAACTAGTGGCTGAGAATGTTGAGGATGGTAACTCTGGTTTTCAGTAGTTTCCTGTAGGCAGCCTCCAACTCCTCCTCTGCTTCCTGAATGTCTGACTCGAATGCCACCAGTCCTTTCAATACATTCTGCACTTGTACAGGGTTGATGTCTTTGCTTGACTTCAGGACAAGCAATTCGGCGTCTATCTTTTCCAGTTCACTGGCTTCAGCTTCGCATGATACACGTTTGGTTTGAAATAATTTTGAAACGACAGACCAGCCATGGGAGCTTGATCTGGCCTTTGGCTGATAAACCGAGGACAGGAGAGATTGGAAAATCTCAAGGCTTGTTTCTCTTACTTCTCTTAGCATGCTGACTGCATCGACCGCCGAAGCGATGTTCTTCTCCGTGCTCTTCAAGTTTTTGAAGCATCTGCGGATTGTTTTCTCTATTTTTTTCCTGGACATCATATAAGATTCAACTTCACTTGAGAATCCAGATTCTCCACCTTTTCTTCTCCTGAGAGATGATTCAAGTTCCTGCAAGCAGTCCTTCATTGATGAGAAAACATCCCTAGTTGTGCTGCACATGTCCAGCAAGAGCAGGGATCCGTTCAACACTTCTTCTCCCCTTTCCTTTTGCTGTTCACTGGAGAGGGTTTGCTGGGTTGATGGCAGCTGAAGAAAATCCTCGACACACTCATACAAGGCTTTGAGGCCACTCAATTTGTGGTAAGCTGAAGTGGAAGTTGTGAGTGATGATCTCAGCCTGTCCAGTTGATCCTCAACACTGGCATTTAGAGGGTGAGATCTTGAGGGCAAGCTGATAGAGCGAACGTGGCAAGCGGCCATCTTATCCTTGAGCAGAAGAAATTAAGCTGGTTGCGGATGTTGATAGAGAATTGATCCTGAGAGACGTTGTTCAAGAAACCAGCTCCGGGCCTCTTATATAGAGACTAGGAAATAACAGCTGGAATGCATATGCGTCCAGAGTTGCATTTGCTTTCATGTGGGGAGGTTTCTGACAATGCCGACTTTCGCTCATCATCGCTGTGGTTCAGGAAACATAATGCTAATAATATAATCTCAACTGATTATTATTATTCAAATAATAGCAGCTTGCCTCCTGATAACTCAGACAGAAATATGATCACCACACCGTGTGTATAATTTAGCTGGAATCTCATCACGTGAAATGTACAGATCTCAATCTCGCAATGAAGTTTTTGGAGCTGTTCAGGATATTAAAATGTTATATGGTAATCAAATTATTGATAGCATAATACAAGTCTGACGTTATTGTTTCCTGCTTCCTGGACATTCTGCTCTATAGTAGGATACCGAATAACCTTCACAAATTAGATTAATGATGAAACACGTATAGCGAATAGGTGGATCTTGCTTGATCAAATGCCAGCGACCAGCTTGTAATTATCACACATGTGCGTCATTAACATATACATTTCATGTTTTGTCGAGCTACATCACACGCGCACCTCTCTGCCAAATTCACATGCAAAGAATGGGCTGTCAGGATTCCAGATGCTCCTCGATCGCCAAGTCTATCAGTTGGAGCTATTTCCGAGGCTCATGATCCCTTATGTTTTGAACAGAAGGTCGAGCAAAATAATTGTGTGTGTTGAAGATATGGGAACAATCCACTTGTGTGCAGATATATTTTATTTGGTTCATATCTTTACGTAGGGTTTCGTGGCAATGAAGCAGGAAACAATTTTGTCAGAGATCTGAATTACTGATTTTTATTCATTTTCTTAACATTACAAATATGTGAACCATGTCACCGATATAATGTCCCATCATATTTGTAGGATTATCTTACAGGAAGCACTCATCTTGAATCACAGCAATGATGAGAGAAAGTCGCTGTCGGAAAATGCAACACAGGACAGCAACGCCAGCCTGGAAGGATGGAACTGAATTGCGACTCTGTGTTCTGGATATAATACGTGCAGGAGAAGTTGGCTTGAACAACTTTGAAGGATGCTTTCTTCTTCTTCTTCTCAAGGGAAGATGGATGCCTTTATTGGAACCACTAAACCTGTTTGCCATTTTTGCTCCATCATCTTGGCGGGTCTGACAAATTCCATCCCCTGACTCAGAGTATCAATGTTGCTGTGCTCGAAATCGCTCTGAGATACATCAAAATCAAAGAAACATGCAGCTCATCAATCGCAGCCCAAACGATCGAGTTGATGCCAATGAAGTAGAGACTAAGTTTTCTACAAGTTCAAAATGCATTGAAAAGTTTGGAGGCATTTCAGAGGAGTTAGAATCTGTCTGCAGACTATAATCGTTAAGACCTGAGTCTCTCTTCTGAACATTCCCAATCACAATATCATTAACTCTCTCTTGGGGGAAGTGTTTTTTCTTCTTTTTCCTATCAGCTCACCATCTGTACTTTGTTATCATCGATCTGACGGTATATATGATAAATACAAAGAAAAAATACGTAGTATACTTGGATTGTTTAATCTCAAATATTGCTTGGATTGTCTAATCTCCCCTCTCTCTCTCTCAGATATGAGCACCGCTTTTTTTTTAGATAAATGAATTCTTCATTACTATTATCTTGAAACAACATGATGAATGTACGCTTAGTGTTTTTTGTTGGAATTAAAAAAATTATGGAACAAACAGTTACTGTTCAAATCAGTAACTGGGTTTGTGCTTGCTGCCCAGAAAAACTGTTACTTTGCAACTCAGTAACAGTTTCTGCTCAAATTTGCAGAAAATTCAAAGAACAAAAGAACAAGTGTTATTGGTACTTGATTTTGAGAATAAAGGGAAGAACTGTACTTAAAGTTACTGCCATCCCTCTGATGTTATTTATAGAAAACGAAATTGAACAATTACAAGAGTAAGAATTCTAATCAATTACAAACTCTTCTTCTATCCTAATTCTAAATGGACTTAAACTGAAATTCGTAAGACACTAGACTCCTTGATCAAACAATTGATCTTATTGAAATAAACTAAAATATTGATGAGGAGAAATATATTAAATCTGTCACAGCTCTGTCTTCAATTCTTCAGATTCCAATTGCAGTCCTGGAATCATCTTCAATCTTCAACACTCCTCCTTGATTCCATGGCTGCAAATTCCTATCACCTGCCTCAACTCTTCAAATCTTTCTTTAGCTAGGGATTTGGTAAACAAATCAGCTAGTTGCTCCTTTGAACTGCAGTACTTCATTTCCAGTTCACCTTCCTGCTGAAATTGCCGAATTGCTTGGAATTTGATTTTCATGTGTTTGGTTCTATCATGAAAAACATAATTCTTAGAAATTACAATGGCTTACATATTGTCACAAAATAATTCGGTAGGTTCTAGTTGATCAAAACTCAAATCCCCCAACATCTCCCTCAACTCATAATTTGTTATTGTGGGGTCTGCGCAAGTCGCGGCCCTGTCCAATTTTACTCTCAAAACTGCCCGTTAGATTTGTACCCCATCAAGATATCGCAATTTCCATTTCCATCCTTCTCTGAGTATCCAAGAGGAAATATATACAGCTTCGTTAAAGTTTTTAACTCACCTCAAATGGCATTTGTGCATCGGTGACCGGATTTCCGTGATCAGGAAATATGTAAGAGAACAGATTCGATATGTGTTCACATTGATTATGATTAAAGAGTATTGATGAGGGGAACTCTTGTTTTCTGTAATCTCCTATATATATATATATGCACACATTCCAATTCCTCAACTTCTTGAATGCTACACTGCAAAACCTTAGGTCCCACCAGTACATCTTGCACCATTACACGGCTGAGTTTCTTGCCATTTGGACTGGAGTTGAAAAGCTGTAGATGTGATTTACTCTGACAAAACTTTCCCTTCTTTTTTTCGTTTTCTAGCCAGCATAAATGTTCATGGCTGTAAAAAATGAGATGCATTTTTCAATAAAGGACAGTGATGATCACTGAGTATGAGATAAGAATTGAATGCAGGTTCTGATGATTTCTCAAGGAAGCAACTGTAAATCTTCAAGACAAGATATTCAAGAAGAGAGGTTGATGGAGCATGTTTTAAGATAATTGTTGTTGTATTGTATTGTACTCATATTGATCTTTGTACACTTGATTATATCTATATATTTACAACTATTGCAAAATTGTATTGAAGGACAGTGAAAGCAAAGCTGCCCTTTCTTGAGAAGAACATCAACTAGTGGCTGAGAATGTTGAGGATGGTAACTCTGGTTTTCAGTAGTTTCCTGTAGGCAGCCTCCAACTCCTCCTCTGCTTCCTTAATGTCTGACTCTAATTCCACCAGTCCTTTCAATACACTCTGCACTTGTACAGGGTTGATGTCTTTGCTTGACTTCAGGAAAAGCAATTCGGCGTCTATCTTTTCCAATTCACTGGTTTCAGCTTCGCATGATACACGTTTGGATTGAAATAATTTTGAAACGACAGACCAGCCATGGGAGCTTGATCTTGCCTTTGCTTGAGAAACAAAGGACAGGAGAGATTGGAAAATCTCAAGGCTTGTTTCTCTTACTTCTCTTAGCATGCTGACTGCATCGACCGCCGAAGCGATGTTCTTCTCCGTGCTCTTCAAGTTTTTGAAGCATCTGCGGATTGTTTTCTCTATTTTTTTCCTGGACATCATATAAGATTCTACTTCACTTGAGAATCCAGATTCTCCACCTTTTCTTCTCCCGAGAGATGATTCAAGTTCCTGCAAGCATTCCTTCATTGATGAGAAAACATCCCTAGTTGTGCTGCACATGTCCAGCAAGAGCAGGGATCCGTTCAACACTTCTTCTCCCCTTTCCTTTTGCTGTTCACTGGAGAGGGTTTGCTGGGTTGATGGAAGCTGAAGAAAATCCTCGACACACTCATACAAGGCTTTGAGGCCACTCAATTTGTGGTAAGCTGAAGTGGAAGTTGTGAGTGATGATCTCAGCCTGTCCAGTTGATCCTCAACACTGGCATTTAGAGGATGAGATCTTGAGGGCAAGCTGATAGAGCGAACGTGGCAAGCGGCCATCTTATCCTTTGAGCAGAAGAAATTAAGCTGGTTGCTGATGTTGATAGAATTGATCCTGAGAGACTTTGTTCAAGAAACCACCTCCGGGCCTCTTATATAGAGACTAGGAAATAACAGCTGGAATGCATATGCATCCAGACTTGCATTTGCTTTCATGTGGGGAGGTTTCTGACAATGCCGACTTTCTCTCATCAATATCGCTGTGGTTCAGGAAACATAATGCTAATAATATAATCTCAACTGATTATTATTATTCAAATAATAGCAGCTTGCCTCCTGATAACCCAGACAGAAAGATGATCACCACACCGTGTGCATAATTTAGCTGGAATCTCATCACGTGAAATGTACAGATCTCAATCTCGCAATGAAGTTTTTGGAGCTGTTCAGGATATTAAAATGCTATATGGTAATCTCATGACGTTATTGTTTCCTGCTTCTTGGACATTCTGCTCTATAGTAGGATAGTTAACCTGCACAAATTAGATTAATGATGAAACACGTATAGCGAATAGGTGGATCTTGCTTGATCAAATGCCATCGACCAGCTTGTAATTATCACACATGTGCGTCATTAACAAATACATTTCATGTTTTGTTGAGCTACATCACCCGTGCATGCACCTCTGTGTCAATTCACATGCAAAGAATGGGATGTCAGGATTCCAGATGCTCCTCGATCGTCAAGTCTATCAGTCGGAGCTATTTTCGAGCCTCATGATCCACTTGTGTGCAGATATATTTTATTTGAACAGAAGGTCGAGCAAAATAATTTTGTGTGTTGAAGATATGGGAGCAATCCACTTGTGTGCAGATATATTTTATTTGGTTCATATCTTTACGTAGGGTTTCGTGGCAATGAAGCAGGAGACCATTTTGTCAGAGATCTGTATAACTGATTTTTATTCATTTTCTTAACATTAGAAAATAGTGTTGGTGGCAATGGCTTATCAAATTATGAGATGGTCTGTGAATTTCACCGCATTCTAGCTCAAGGTCATGTAATTGCTGGTTTTTAGTATTTTTTTCTTCCAAAATATATTAAAATAACATTTTTTATTTTATTTTTTAAAAAGTATTTTTAATATCATCCCCATCAAAATAATTTAAAACAAAAATAAATATTTCAAAAACATTTTTAAAACAAAAAAATAAAAAGGTTTTTAATATTACTATTAATGATATATACTGGTTAATCCAAAATGATATTATTTTTTAAAATAAAACCTTTAAAAGACCTTGTTTAATTAGCCTTAGATTTAATAAAATATAGAATAGCTAAAATAGATCGTGAATTCAAACAGTAATGAACAATAATTTTCACTGTTCATCTAGACTCAATGATATTGTGGATTATAATAGTGAAAACTACTATTTTACCCCTAAGTTTACTGTGTTTTTAGCTTGGGTCCGGGGATATTTTGATTTTTTGCCTTCATATGCACAGTAAAATAATCATAATACCCATATATAAAACAAAAATGCATAGTTACTACCGGGAGGCATAAAGTTTATTGCATATTTTTTAAAAATGGCTAAATACACAAGTACCCCCATATAAGACAAAAATGCACAGTACATGCTCGGGGTCAGTAGGGTCATTGCACAGTTTTGTTTAAAATGACCTAATACGTAAATACCCCCTATATAAGACAAAATCCATGAGTTATCTGTAGGGGTTTGGAGGTAATTTATCATTTTTTTATTATATTTTCTGTCAAATTACTTTTGGTGTGTTATCGGATGCACCATCTGTTTCTGCATCCACGTAGGTTTCGGACGACACGTGCGGCCCGTTATTGCATCGAAAAATGTCTTATCGACATTTAGAATTATTCTTCGCCATGTTCTCTTCCTTCTGGTGTGACACGTGTGGGTCTAAGGTTGTCGTGAGACGTGTCGGTGGTCAGTTGAAGTCTCCCCTCTTTTCTCTCTCCTGTGTGCGAAATTGCACGCCATCCCCCGCTGCTTGTTGGGTTTTTATTGTAGTCCATGATCTTTGGACTATTTTGTGTGGTCCTTATTTCTGTTATATAGATTTTGATTTGTTTCAATTTTGTCCTTTAATTGAAATTAATTATATATTGTAGTTTCAATTCAGTCCTCGGTCTTTTAATTTCCCGATTGGTTTGAAATCCTGAATATTTTTGGTATCAAAGTTTTGATTTGTTTCAATTATATCCTTGAATTCAAATTGATTATGGGTGTGTTTGATATTGCTTTTGCTTTTGTGGTTGAGGTTTTAAAAAAGCAGTTTAAATGAAAAGCATTTTAGTCTGCGATTCAAATATAATTTTTAAAGTGTTTGGTTAAAACTGTGGTTGAGTTTGAGGTTAATGATAAGCAGTTTCAAGTGTTTGGTTATCAAGTTTTTCATATTGCTTTCACCTTGTGAAATTACTGTAAAATATATATGTGTGTGTGTGTGTATATATATATTGTTTTTTAAATATTTAATAATTATAATAATAAAATATAATTAATAATTCAAGTAAATTAGACATTTATTTTTATTCTCCCTATTAAACTACTTGTAATTTCATCACGAACTATAAATCCATACGTGAAGGCCTTTATGATCCCGGAACAACATATAGTAAAATATCATCTGAAATAAAATATTGTAGATTTAATAATCATAATATTATAATATAATTAACAATTCAAATAAATTGAACACTTCTTTTTATTCAAGAGACCAAATTTTCTTTGTTTTTTTAATTCAATTATTAATCCCAATTTTGTATTCTTGATTTTAGCAAATTATTCAATATCCAATTTTTTTTTATGTAAATTAATCAAGACACCAAATTTTCTTTGTTTTTTTAATTCTTGCAGTACGGAGCCAAAATCAAGTCTCTTGCATCAAATCCTAACTTCAACTCTCAATGTACATACATTCCTACTAGGCTTAGATTTTAGATAGCAACAACATAAGTAGAGCAATGCAAATACTTGAAACCAAATCACATTCTCTTAACCAATCCAAAGCTAAAAACTTCTTCCTTTTGTGATTCGTGACTCCCTTTCACCTCTAAACCCCAAATTGACCCAATAGCTCTCCTCACAGCCAACGCCATCGACATCTCTTACCTAGATGTCGAGAACCACATCCTCCCTTCATAACTCCTCCTTAGAATCCCCTATTACTTGCTCATGTGTTGATGGAATCCGCAAATCCATATTGACCCACTACGAAACAAGGCCTTCAGATACATTATCTTCCATTGCAGATTCAATATACGTAGGTTTGGTTTTTGCGGACCAGATAAAGGAGGCAAATTCCATTGATGATCCCGTGGTGCTTGATGTTGGGCAGAACCTTGTTTGATATGTAAAATTGAAAAGCAGCTCTTAAATGTTTTTCTTGTATCGGCGTTTCCTTATATAATTGTGTGGGCCTCAATGTCAAATTTCTGCTTATTGAAGCTAACCAAACGCTGAATCACTCAGTTTTTATGCAATCGTGATTTGCACCACAAAAACAAACACCCACTATATATTTTAGTTGCACTTCGATCCCCGGTCTTTTAATTTCTAGTTATTTATTTTAATTTTATCCTTTAAATGAAATTTATTATATAAATATTTTTCATTTCGGTCCTTATACTTTTAATATTGAATTTTATTTTAATTCCTTTATTTTTTTTTATATGTTCTTCTTGTACTTCAAATGAAATGGCATTTGTGCATGCATGGGTGACCGGATTTCCGTGATCAGGAAATATGAGAGAACAGATTCGATATGTGTTCACATTGATTATGATACGATTGTCTGTCATGGCTGTAAACAATGAGATGTATTTTTCAATAAAGGACAGTGATGATAACTGAGAGATGAGATAGGAATTGAATGCAGGTTCTGATGATTTCTCAAGGAAGCAAGTGTAAATCTTTACGACAAGATATTCAAGAAGAGAGGTGGACGGAGCATGTTTTAAGATAATTGTTGTTGTATTGTATTGTACTCATATTGATCTTCGTACACTTGATTATATCTATATATTTACAACTATTGCAAAATTGTATTGAAGGACAGTGAAAGCAAAGCTGCCCTTTCTTGAGAAGAACATCAACTAGTGGCTGAGAATGTTGAGGATGGTAACTCTGGTTTTCAGTAGTTTCCTGTAGGAAGCCTCCAACTCCTCCTCTGCTTCCTGAATGTCTGACTCTAATGCCACCAGTCCTTTCAGTACATTCTGCACTTGTACAGGGTTGATGTCTTTGCTTGACTTCAGGACAAGCAATTCGGCGTCTATTTTTTCCAATTCACTGGCTTCAGCTTCGCATGATACACGTTTGGATTGAAATAATTTTGAAACGACAGACCAGCCATGGGAGCTTGATCTTGCCTTTGCTTGAGAAACAAAGGGACAGGAGAGATTGGAAAATCTCAAGGCTTGTTTCTCTTACTTCTCTTAGCATGCTGACTGCATCGACCGCCGAAGCGATGTTCTTCTCCGTGCTCTTCAAGTTTTTGAAGCATCTGCGGATTGTTTTCTCTATTTTTTTCCTGGACATCATATAAGATTCAACTTCACTTGAGAATCCAGATTCTCCACCTTTTCTTCTCCTGAGAGATGATTCAAGTTCCTGCAAGCATTCCTTCATTGATGAGAAAACATCCCTAGTTGTGCTGCACATGTCCAGCAAGAGCAGGGATCCGTTCAACACTTCTTCTCCCCTTTCCTTTTGCTGCTCATTGGAGAGGGTTTTCTGGGTTGATGGCAGCTGAAGAAAATCCTCGACACACTCATACAAGGCTTTGAGGCCACTCAATTTGTGGTAAGCTGAAGTGGAAGTTGTTAGTGATGATCTCAGCCTGTCCAGTTGATCTTCAACACTGGCATTTAGAGGATGAGATCTTGAGGGCAAGCTGATAGAGCGAACGTGGCAAGCGGCCATCTTATCCTTGAGCAGAAGAGAAATTAAGCTGGTTGCGGATGTTGATAGAATTGATCCTGAGAGAGTTTGTTCAAGAAACCAGCTCCGGGCCTCTTATATAGATACCAGGAAATAACAACTGGAATGCATATGCATCCGCATTTGCTTTCATGTGGGGAGGTTTCTGGCAATGCCGACTTTCTCTCATCATCGCTGTGGTTCAGGAAACATAATGCTAATAATATAATCTCAACTGATTATTATTATTCAAATAATAACACCGTGTGCATAATTTAGCTGGAATCTCATCACGTGAAATGTACAGATCTCAATCTCGCAATGAAGGTTTTGGAGCTGTTCATGATATTAAAAAGTTATATGGTAAGCAAATTATTGGTAGCATAACACAAGTCTGACGTTATTGTTTCCTGCTTCCTGGACATTCTGCTCTATAGTAGGATACCGAATAACCTTCACAAAGTAGATTAATGATGAAACACGTATAGCGAATAGGTGGATCTTGCTTGATCAAATGCCATCGACCAGCTTGTAATTATCACACATGTGCGTCATTAACAAATACATTCCATGTTTTGTCGAGCTACGTCACACGCGCACCTCTCTGCCAAATTCACATGCAAAGAATTGGCTGTCAGGATTCCAGATGCTCCTCGATCGCCAAGTCTATCAGTTGGAGCTATTTCCGAGCCTCATGATCCCTTATGTTTTGTACAGAAGGTCGAGCAAAATAATTGTGCGTGTTGAAGATATGGGAGCAATCCACTTGTGTCCCGATATATTTTATTTGGTTCATATCTTTACGTAGGGTTTCGTGGCAATGAAGCAGGAAACAATTTTATTCAGAGATCTGAATAAAATTGTTTTTAATTCATTTTCTTAACATTAGAAAATAGTGAACTTCCTTCATTAAATGCAATAGATAAACTTAAATAAAATTCATTAACAAAAGGTTGAACTGTACTTCATTGTAAAAAATTATACAAATATGTGAACCATGTCACCGATATAATGTCCCATCATATTTTAGGATTATCTTACAGGAAGATCTCATCTTGAATCACATCAATGATGAGAGAAAGCCAGTCGCTGTCGGAAAATGCAACACATGACAGCAACGCAAGCCTGGAAGGATGGAACTGAATTGCGACTCTGTGTTCTGTATATAATAGGTGATGGAGGATTTCTTCTTCTTCTTCTTCTTAAGGGAAGATTGACGCCTTTATTGGAACCTCTAAAACTGTTTGCAATTTTCGCTCCATCAGCCTGGCTCAGAATTCCATCCCCTGGCTCAGAGTATCAAGTTGCAGTTGGAAATGTTGAGATCATCACAAGAAACATCCTCATCAACCTGCCAAAGATCGAGTGACCAGAAGTAGAGATTAAGTTTTCTACAAGTTAAAATGCATTGAAAAGTTTGGAGGCATTTCAGAGGAGTTAGAATCTGTCTACAGACTATAATCGTTAAAACCTGAGTCTCTCTTCTGAACATTCCCAGTCACAATATCATTAACTTTCTCTTGGGGGCAGTGTTTTTTTCTTCTTTTTCCCATCAGCTCACCATTTTTACTTTGTTATCATCGATATGACGGTATATATGATAAAAAATACAAAGAATAATATTTAGTATACTTGGATTGTTTAATCTCAAATATTGTCTTCCCTCTCTCTCTCTCTCAAATATGAGCACCGCTTTCCTTTTTGGGATAAATGAATTCTTCCTTTCTATTATCTTTAAACAACATGAAGAATGTACGCTTGGTGTTTTTTGTTGGAATTAAAAAAATTATGGCACAAACAGTTACTGTTCAAATCAGTAACTGGGTTTGTGCTTGCTGCCCAGAAAAACTGTTACTGTGCAAATTAGTAACAGTTTCTGCTTAAATTTGCAGAAAATTCAAAGAACAAGTGTTATTGGTACTTGATTTTGAGAATAAAGGGAAGAATTGTGCTTAAAGTTACTGCCATCCCTCTGATTTTATTTATAGAAAACGAAATTGAACAATTACAAACTCTTCTTCTATCCTTATTCTAAATGGACTTAAACTGAAATTCGTAAAACACTAGACTCCTTGATCAAACAATTGATCTTATTGAAATGAACTAAAATACTGACGAGGAGAAATATATTAAATCTGTCACAGCTGTCTTCAATTCTTCAGCTTCCAATTGCAGTCTTGGAATCATCTTCAATCTTCATGATGTAGAACAAGTAGTGGAAGCCTATATGCTCAAGAGGGATCACCGAAATTCACAGGCAACTGAATTTCGGCAGTAGGGTCGTCGAAGTTGGAATAGCGCGAAACTCACCCAGTCAATGCGTTTTGCCATTTGCGGAAGAAAACAGTGGCATAGCTCCCTGATGTCCATCGTTTTTTTGGCCAAATTCCATCGTTTAGGCCCCGAAATCATCATTTTTGCTATTTTAGAAAAGTCTCGTTTTAGCCATAACTCTTGATTCGTGAGTCCAAATTGACTTTCGTCAATTGCTACTTGCTCAGGGTTTATAGGCCTTTCATATTCTGCATTTATCTCAAATTTGACATTTATGGTAAATTTATTGTTTAAGTGTCGTTTCCTTTTCTGTCATGAGATAGGCTAGGGTTTTTACTTTAAGTATCATTGTAAGGCCTCCGGCCGACTTGGTTATCATTTTATTGAATAAACATTGAGTTTTGATTGAGAGTTCCTCTCGTTCACTTTGATTTACGGAATATTGACATTGGTCGTATTCCCTTGCGATTTTCTGCTGCGTCACTTCAACAATCCTCCTTGATTCCAGGGCTGCACATTCCTATCACCTGCCTCAACTCTTCAAATCTTTCTTTAGCTAGGGATTTTGGTAAACAAATCAGCTAGTTGCTCCTTTGAACTGCAGTACTTCATTTCCAGTTCACTTTCTTGCTGAAATTGCTGAATAACATGGAATTTGATTTTCATGTGTTTGGTTCTATCATGAAAAACTGAATTCTTAGAAATTGAAATGGCTGATATATTGTCAAAAAATAATTCAGTAGGTTCTAGTTGATCAAAACTCAAATCCCCCAACATCTCCCTCAACTCATAATTTGTGATTGTGGGGTCTGCGCAAGTCGCGGCCCTGTCCAATTTTACTCTCAAAACTGCCCGTTAGATGTGTACTCGATCAAGATATCGCAATTTCCATTTCCATCCTTCTCTGAGTATCCAAGAGGAAATATTTACAGCTTCGTTTAAGTTTTTAACTCACCTCAAATGGCATTTGTGCATCGGTGACCGGATTTCCGTGATCAGGAAATATGTAAGAGAACAGATTCGATATGTGTTCACATTGATTATGATTAAAGAGTATTGAAGAGGGAAACTCTTGTTTTCTGTAATCTCCTATATATATATATATATATATATATATATATATATAAATGCACACATTCCAATTCGTCAACTTCTTGAATGCTACACTGCAAAACCTTAGGTCCCACCAGTACATCTTGCACCAGTACAGGGCTGAGTTTCTTGCCATTTAGACTGGAGTTGAAAAGCTGTAGATGTGATTTACTCTGAAAAAACTTTCCCTTCTTTTTTTCCTTTTCTATCCAGCATAAATGTTCATGGCTGTAAAAAATGAGATGCATTTTTCAATAAAGGACAGTGATGGTCACTGAGTAAGAGATAAGAATTGAATGCAGGTTCTGATGATTTCTCAAGGAAGCAAGTGTAAATCTTCAAGACAAGATATTCAAGAGGAGAGTTGGACGGAGCATGTTTTACAGATAATTGTTGTTGTATTGTATTGTACTCATATTGATCTTCGTACACTTGATTATATCTATATATTTACAACTATTGCAAAATTGTATTGAAGGACAGTGAAAGCAAAGCTGCCCTTTCTTGAGAAGAACATCAACTAGTGGCTGAGAATGTTGAGGATGGTAACTCTGGTTTTCAGTAGTTTCCTGTAGGAAGCCTCCAACTCCTCCTCTGCTTCCTGAATGTCTGACTCTAATGCCACCAGTCCTTTCAGTACATTCTGCACTTGTACAGGGTTGATGTCTTTGCTTGACTTCAGGACAAAGCAATTCGGCGTCTATCTTTTTCCAATTCACTGGCTTCAGCTTCGCATGATACATGTTTGGATTGAAATAGTTTTGAAACGACAGACCAGCCATGGGAGCTTGATCTTGCCTTTGCTTTGAGAAACAAAGGACAGGAGAGATTGGAAAATCTCAAGGCTTGTTTCTCTTACTTCTCTTAGCATGCTGACTGCATCGACCGCCGAAGCGATGTTCTTCTCCGTGCTCTTCAAAGTTTTTGAAGCATCTGCGGATTGTTTCTCTATTTTTTTTCCTGGACATCATATAAGATTCAACTTCACTTGAGAATCCAGATTCTCCACCTTTTCTTCTCCTGAGAGATGATTCAAGTTCCTGCAAGCATTCCTTCATTGATGAGAAAACATCCCTAGTTGTGCTGCACATGTCCAGCAAGAGCAGGGATCCGTTCAACACTTCTTCTCCCCTTTCCTTTTGCTGCTCATTGGAGAGGGTTTGCTGGGTTGATGGAAGCTGAAGAAAATCCTCGACACACTCATACAAGTCTTTGAGGCCAGTCAGTTTGTGGTAAGCTGAAGTGGAAGTTGTGAGTGATGATCTCAGCCTGTCCAGTTGATCCTCAACACTGGCATTTAGAGGATGAGATCTTGAGGGCAAGCTGATAGAGCGAACGTGGCAAGCGGCCATCTTATCCTTGAGCAGAAGAAATTAAGCTGGTTGCGGATGTTGATAGAATTGATCCTGAGAGACTTTGTTCAAGAAACTAGCTCCGGGCCTCTTATATAGATACCAGGAAATAACAGCTGGAATGCATATGCATCCAGACTTGCATTTGCTGTCATGTGGGCAATGCCGACTTTCGCTCATCATCGCTGTGGTTCAGGAAACATAATGCTAATAATATAATCTCAACTGATTATTATTATTCAAATAATAGCAGCATGCCTCCCGATAACCCAGACAGAAATATGATCACCACACCGTGTGCATAATTTAGCTGGAATCTCATCACGTGAAATGTACAGATCTCAATCTCGCAATGAAGGTTTTGGAGCTGTTCATGATATTAAAATGTTATATGGTAAGCAAATTATTGGTAGCATAACACAAGTCTGACGTTATTGTTTCCTGCTTCTTGGACATTCTGCTCTATAGTAGGATACCGAATAGCCTGCATAAAGTAGATTAATGATGAAACACGTATAACAAATTAATAGGTGGATCTTGCTTGATCAAATGCCATTAAGGAAATCCTAATGGAATATTTACAAGGACTTCCACGAGAACATCGCCACCGTGGCTCTCAGACAGCGGTTGTCCATCACAATATTAATTTGACTCTAATCTAATTGTGCTGATCTTCATGTAAAGATGATGTGTTATTGAGTAATTGGAGTCTCCAGCCTGCTATTCAATTTAAAATCCATGAAGGCTGTGTGTGTGATCTTAATGAAACCATCTGCTGAGAATTCATGCATGACATTGAAGGAATTGAAATAAACACTTCCACAACACAAGTGTCCGGAAATATTAAAAGAAAATGGAGATATCCGACTGGTTATATGTGTATATCATTTTACAGACCAATTAAGACGGCAAGTCCTTCAAGAATCCAGCCTCTTATCCCTAGTCAAACCTGAAAAATAAAAAGCCAAGAAAACATGCCATGATCTCTTAACAAACTAACATATTAACAAATTCCTAATGACTATGACAACTCTTTATTAATTGGAAAAACATAACTGAAATAAAAGAATATTTGACAGCAACTTGAAGTAAACTTCAACTATAGGCCGGGAACAAAACATTCGTGCGACACTTTTTGGAAGTTCTTTGATTGAAACTCTTGAGTAACCATGTAGGCTTCAAAGCAAAAGCAGACCACCACCCTGGTCCCTTTTGGTTTACTTAGCTATTTCATTGAGCTTTCTGATGCCGTGACAGCGTTTTATGGGCGGTTATGGGATAAACCTCCCAAACACTCAGCACAGTCAAAGTAACCCCACACCGGCGAGCGCACTACTTCGCAAGGGTCTTGGCCATCTTCTTCGCAGGACACAATACTGATTAATATAGAATCCATGGTGGAATTGTAATAGACTCCTAACAAAGGCAGCCATTGCCTCTTTTTTTTTTCAAAAGTTAAAATGGAATTCTTGATGGCTGTAACTTGTGAAGTAGCTAGGGTAACATTTGTGTGTATAGATAGTTATTTTTGTCGAGAAATTTTATGGTATTTAGGAAGTAAGTAACGTTGAAAGGTAGAACTCGTGTAATTTTTGTTTTATAACCAATTTTGCTGGCTTAAGTCCCATGATTTCCTAACAATTAATTCTCCATCACTCCATAAGACAAAGTTTTAACGAATTCTAACTATGATAAACAAAAGGGGTGAGCTTTTCTATTGTTAGAATTTTAAGAGGTATATTGTATATATCTTAGATGAGTTGCACGAGTGAGGAGAAATAAAATCTTAAAAACAAAAGATTCACTCTTGACAGCAACATAATATTAATTATTTTTATTTCATTTAAAAATGCATAAACAAGCGTTAAGGAACCATCTCACCTAAAAGCTTAAGCTTGTAAGTGAGGCTCCATAATATGATTTTATATTATTCTCTAACACACCTCCTCAAGTGAAAACCCTTTGGGACTTGAAACTTGCACAGACTCACATCACCTTGTGCTTGGTTTTTATCAAATAGAATGGGGGTGGTGAGATTCAAATTCGTGATCGCTGGGTCAACAAGACTCTGATACCACGTTAAGGAACCATCTCACCTAAAAACTTAAGCATGTAAGTGAGGCCCCATAATATGATTTTATATTATTCTCTAACAACAAGTAAGTACCTTTTTTTTATTTCATTTAAACATAATTGATTTAATTTTTATTTTATCTTAATTTTATAGATTTAAAAATATATAAATTCTAGTAACTTTTAGGACATCTTTTATTTAGCATCCCTTGATAAACTGCAAGCATGGATCTACGCAGTATACATTCCAGTGGATGTTAGCTATTTTCTATAGAAAATGGCAAAGAGCAAAAGCAATTATCTGGGCTGTACAAGTTCGCATGCATAAGAAATCAGGACGATAACCCAGGTTGCATTAATTAAATTTATTGAATACAAAAGGAGCTGCCTTCAAATTTTCCATCAACAATTTGCTTACAAATAAATAAACAAGTATCATTTTTTTTTATAGACAAATATATTAAATGTTAAATTTTGAAGACTATAAATGGGAGAAGAGAGAGCCATAAGCAGTTTAGATGAAAGGTATGGTAATTCATCATATTGATCTTTATACACTTGTCAATTTCTATATATTTACAGCTATGGCAAAATTGTATTGAAGGACAGTGAAAGCACAGCTGCCCTTTCTTGAGAAAAGCTTCAACTAGTGGCTGAGAATGTTGAGGATGGTAACTCTGGTTTTCAGTAGTTTCCTGTAAGAAGCCTCCAACTCCTCCTCTGCTTCCTGAATGTCTGACTCTAATGCAACCAGTCCTTTCAATACATTATGCACTTGTACAGGGTTTATGTCTTTGCTTGACTTCAGGACAAGCAATTCGGCGTCTATCTTTTCCAGTTCACTAGCTTCAGCTTCGCATGATACACGTTTGGATTGAAATAATTTTGAAACGACAGACCAGCCATGGGAGCTTGATCTTGCCTTTGTTTGAGAAACCAAGGACAGGAGAGATTGGAAAATCTCAAGGCTTGTTTCTCTTACTTCTCTTAGCATGCTGACTGCATCGACCGCCGAAGCGATGTTCTTCTCCGTGCTCTTCAAGTTTTTGAAGCATCTGCGGATTGTTTTCTCTATTTTTTTCCTGGACATCATATAAGATTCTACTTCACTTGAGAATCCAGATTCTCCACCTTTTCTTCTCCTGAGAGATGATTCAAGTTCCTGCAAGCATTCCTTCATTGATGAGAAAACATCCCTAGTTGTGCTGCACATGTCCAGCAAGAGCAGGGATCCGTTCAACACTTCTTCTCCCCTTTCCTTTTGCTGCTCACTGGAGAGGGTTTGCTGGGTTGATGGCAGCTGAAGAAAATCCTCGACACACTCATACAAGGCTTTGAGGCCACTCAATTTGTGGTAAGCAGAAGTGGAAGTTGTGAGTGATGATCTCAGCCTGTCCAGTTGATCCTCAACACTGGCATTTAGAGGGTGAGATCTTGAGGGCAAGCTGATAGAGCGAACGTGGCAAGCGGCCATCTTATCCTTGAGCAGAAGAAATTAAGCTGCTTGCGGATGTTGATAGAGAATTGATCCTGAGAGACGTTGTTCAAGAAACCAGCTCTGGGCCTCTTATATAGAGACTAGGAAATAACAGCTGGAATGCATATGCATCCAGAGATGCATTTGCTTTCATGTGGGGAGGTTTCTGACAATGCCGACTTTCGCTCATCATCGCTGTGGTTCAGGAAACATAATGCTAATAATATAATCTCAACTGATTATTATTATTCAAATAATAGCAGCTTGCCTCCTGATAACTCAGACAGAAATATGATCACCACACGGTGTGTATAATTTAGCTGGAATCTCATCACGTGAAATGTACAGATCTCAATCTCGCAATGAAGTTTTTGGAGCTGTTCAGGATATTAAAATGTTATATGGTAAGCAAATTATTGATAGCATAATACGTGTTTCCTGCTTCTTGGACATTCTGCTCTATAGTAGGATATCGAATAACCTGCACAAATTAGATTAATGATGAAACACGTATAGCGAATAAGAGGATCTTGCTTGATCAAATGCCAGCGACCAGCTTGTAATTATCACACATGTGCATCATTAACAAATACATTTCATGTTTTGTTGAGCTACATCACACGTGCACCTCAAAACTTGCATTGAAGATAAGAAGATTAGGCAGAATATTTTAAATTTCGTATTTTACTATTCACAACAGGTTTTATTTAAATCTATTTAGCAATAATCTCTCAAGTTGTTGAGAGTCCTGTTTTATTTCAAATTCATGTTCTTTGTAATCCTTATATAATGAATTTTCTGATTTAATAAAGGAGTATGTTATTCCCAGAAAATTGATTTGTTGTTCGTCAGTATTTTTCCAGTGTTCTTCATTATTGTAACTGTTCAGATTCAACAGTAACTGTTTAAAACAGTTACTGTTCAAATCTGAACAGGTTAAACAGTGAACACGAGCGCTTTGAGGAATAGGCGTGTTAATCATATCCCACATGGACTAAATACTAAAAAGAGACAAAGGTTAAGGCTATATATAAGAGATGCAAAGGTCATTTAACCATACTTACCTGGACGTGGTCAAAAGCTACTGTTAGATGTACTCGTTCAAGAAATCGCAATTCCCGTTTCCATCCTTCTCTGATTATTCAAGAGAAAATATTTACAGCATCGTTGAAGTTCTTATCTCACCTCAAAAGGCATTTGTGCATGGGTGACCCGATATACATGATCAGGAAATATGAGAGAACAGATTCGATATGTGTTCACATTGATTATGATACGATTGCCTGTCAGTACGTAATTACAAGGATGTAGCAAGTTCAAGGGTGTTTTGGAGGACATCAAAATAATGATTAAAGAGTACTAAGGAGGGGAACTCTTGTTTTCTGTAATCTCCTATATATATATATATGCACATTCCAATTCGTCAACTTCTTGAATGCTACACTGCAAAACCTTAGGTCCCACCAGTTCATCTTGCACCTGTACACGGTTGAGTTTCTTGCCATTTAGACTGGAGTTGAAAAGCTGTAGATGTGATTTACTCTGAAAAAACTTTCCCTTCTTTTTTTCCTTTTCTAGCCAGCATAAATGTTCATGGCTGTAAAAAATGAGATGTATTTTTCAATAAAGGACAGTGATGATCACTGAGAGATGAGATAGGAATTGAATGCAGGTTCTGATGATTTCTCAAGGGAGCAGGTGTAAATCTTCAAGACAAGATATTCAAGAAGAAAGGTGGACGGAGCATGTTTTAAGATAATTGTTGTTGTATTGTATTGTACTCATATTGATCTTTGTACACTTGATTATATCTATATATTTACAACTATTGCAAAATTGTATTGAAGGACAGTGAAAGCAAAGCTGCCCATCTTGAGAAGAACATCAACTAGTGGCTGAGAATGTTGAGGATGGTAACTCTGGTTTTCAGTAGTTTCCTGTAGGCAGCCTCCAACTCCTCCTCTGCTTCCTGAATGTCTGACTCTAATGCCACCAGTCCTTTCAGTACATTCTGCACTTGTACAGGGTTGATGTCTTTGCTTGACTTCAGGAAAAGCAATTCGGCGTCTATCTTTTCCAATTCATTGGCTTCTGCGTCGCATGATACACGTTTGGATTGAAATAGTTTTGAAACGACAGACCAGCCATGGGAGCTTGATCTTGCCTTTGTTTGAGAAACAAAGGACAGGAGAGATTGGAAAATCTCAAGGCTTGTTTCTCTTACTTCTCTTAGCATGCTGACTGCATCGACCGCCGAAGCGATGTTCTTCTCCGTGCTCTTCAAATTTTTGAAGCATCTGCAGATTGTTCTGTCTATTTTTTTCCTGGACATCATATAAGCTTCAACTTCACTTGAGAATCCAGATTCTCCACCTTTTCTTCTCCTGAGAGACGATTCAAGTTCCTGCAAGCATTCCTTCATTGATGAAAAAACATCTCTAGTTGTGCTGCACATGTCCAGCAAGAGCAGGGATCCATTCAACACTTC
Organism: Salix viminalis; assembly: GCA_029228465.1. NCBI lineage: Eukaryota > Viridiplantae > Streptophyta > Magnoliopsida > Malpighiales > Salicaceae > Salix > Salix viminalis. The sequence continues at coordinate 7,668,443 of CM055430.1, forward strand.
TTCTCCCCTTTCCTTTTGGTGTTCACTGGAGAGGGTTTGCTGGGTTGATGGAAGCTGAAGAAAATCCTCGACACACTCATACAAGGCTTTGAGGCCACTCAATTTGTGGTAAGCTGAAGTGGAAGTTGTTAGTGATGATCTCAGCCTGTCCAGTTGATCTTCAACACTGGCATTTAGAGGGTGAGATCTTGAGGGCAAGCTGATAGAGCGAACGTGGCAAGCGGCCATCTTATCCTTGAGCTGAAGAAACTAAGCTGGTTGCTGATGTTGATAGAATTGATCCTGAGAGACTTTGTTGAAGAAACCACCTCCGGGCCTCTTATATAGAGACTAGGAAATAACAGCTGGAATGCATATGCATCCAGAGTTGCATTCGCTTTCATGTGGGGAGGTTTCTGACAATGCCGACTTTCGCTCATCATCGCTGTGGTTCAGGAAACATAATGCTAATAATATAATCTCAACTGATTATTATTATTCAAATAATAGCAGCATGCCTCCCGATAACCCAGACAGAAATATGATCACCACACCGTGTGCATAATTTAGCTGGAATCTCATCACGTGAAATGTACAGATCTCAATCTCGCAATGAAGTTTTTGGAGCTATTCATTATGAAAATTTAAAAATTCTATGGTATTGTTGAATGATTGATTACATAATACAAGTCTCTGACAAAGTTGTTTCCTGCTTCATTGACATGCTGCTCTACAATATGGAAAATAGGTGGATCTTGCTTCATCACACTGCAAACAGCTTGAATTATCGCTCATGTCCATTCATTAAGAAATATATGCAATGTTTGATTGACCACTATCATCAGTGCACCACCATGTCGGATTTAGATGCAAACAATAGGCTGTCAAGATTCCAGTTGCTCCTCACCAAGTATATGTATATCAATGAGAGCTACATCCGAGCCTCATGATTCATTTTTGCATTGAAGCTCGAGAGAAATAAATATATTTGTATGGAAATATGGGTACAATCCACTTGTGTGCACATATATTTTATCTGATCGGTATCCTTGTGCAGGGTGTCATGGCAAAGAAGCAGGAAACAATGTTGTCAGAGTCCTGAATAAGTGATCTATATTCATTTCATTATCATTACAAAATAGCGAGTCAAAGCAACGGCTTTTCAACTTTGCCTCTTGAATAGCACTGCACGACGAGATGGTCTGTGAATTTTAACATGTTGAAAACATACATTCGGTATTTCTCTCTGCAATTTGAGGATTATTGTTATCATGCCAAGAGTATTTTTATAGGCAGTAACAGAAGAGATCTGTTTCGATAAGCAGATGCTGCAGAACTTTAATTATTAGCTTGACCTGAGAAGAGAATTGGAGCAGCTTGTCAACCAGATTGAAAAAGAGTTCCGAGAAACCACCTAGTGCTTTGAGTGGAAACCAAAAATCTCTTATTTTATTAGTTGCAGCAGACAGAAAACTGTTGTAAATCAAAGAAAAACAAGAGGTCAACGCAAGTCAAACCTACTGTTTTATTGAATACAAACAGTTACTGCTTGGATTCAATTCTGGAATTTGACAGAATTAAGAAAAATGAAGAACAATGATTTTCGGCAATAGGGGCAGAATCAAGGTGAGGTTATTGTCATCCCTTTTCCTTTATTTATAATGAAAACTCGTAGAATTACATAAGAGTTCTAATTTGATTACAACTTCTTATGCTTCTTACTTCTAAACTAGAATTGAAATTGCATTTAATCTAAAACACTTGATCAAACATTGATCTTTATTTAGGAAAGAAATAGCAAGCTAGTTTAATACTAATCTAACACTAACACTAGACTTGAAATCTTCAACCTTCAATCTTCTGTCTTCAGCAGTCTTGGAGTCCAGGAATTTCAACAAAAACCTGCAGGTGCGAACACCAAAGGGACCAATCATGCTTTGAAATACCATCAGTTATGAGGAACCTGAGTCTATGCATTCTGATCCTTCAAAATCCAGTGATTATGACACAATCAATCCATGTCCCAGGCCATAATTTAGGATTGGTTCTGGCTTAAGGTCTACACAAGAGGCAGCTGCGCAAGTCGTGGCCCTGCCAAGTTCCAGTCTCAAAACTCGAACTGATTAAGATGGTTCAGAGAAATTAATTATTCAGTGGCAGATGGTAATAATAATCAAGAGCGCGAACAATTATCATGGCTTAGAGTTTGAATTGCACATTTCATTTCCTAGTCTTGTTGTCTATAATTAAATGAGTGAAGCTATTCGATGAGCAGTAGAGTTGTGCATGGTTCAACATTAATAAGGCAAAAAGGCTTTCAAAGAGGAGTTTCCTAGAATTTTTCGGCCTATTGGCTATCCTTTATCTCATCAGCTTCTGGAGCAGCAGATGGTATCCCTGCCCGTGAAGAACAGCACTCAAGGCAATATGAAAAAACTCTAGGATTGTGGGGACAATAGAGTTCTTGAGCCAGTGAATGATTTTGACTATAAGTACATGGAAACGAATCTTAAAATGGGAATTGGCAGTGCCAGTTAGCAGTTTCTATAGATTCTTTCTCGCTTGTATCTAAGAGGTCACAGCACCAAGAAATTTAAAAGGATCCCCGGTGCTGCCTTTGGAAACTCTAGTACCAGAAGTTGCATGTTACTAGATTGATTTTCATGAAAAATTCACACAAATCTTTCTTTTCTTACCCATTAGTTCTTCTCCTTGATTTCTATTGATAACTACTATGCATTATTGTGTTTGAACTCTATCGCTTTCATCTCACATTGAGAAGGAAAAAAAATGAGCTGTTGAGCACATAGCAAACTATTCTTTCGCCTTTTACTAAAGAATACCGGGTGTAGCCGCTGCAGACAGCTCTCTTGAGATAGATAGGCTTGCCCCATAACAGTTCAAATCTGATAGGTGGGGTTAGATGTTAATTTGTTAATCCCAAAATAAACACAACCTTTACCATGGATTACCAGATTTTCATGATGAGGAACTTCAAAAGAGAGACAGCAAGTGATTTTGAGAAGTATTATGATTTGATGCATTCAGTGATATTGATACAGTTGCCTTTCTGTACCTATAGCTACAATAATTACAAAATTGTGGCAAGATTAAGGATGTTGAAGAGGACATAAACTAATGATTGAGGAGGGAAACTCGGACTTTTATTAATCTCCTAAAAACGCATTCTAATTCCTCCTCTACTTCCTGAACGCTGCACTTCAAATCCTGTAGTCCCATCAATACATTTTGCACCTCTACATGACTTGATTTCTTTCCGATTAGAGCAATCAATCCAGCATCCATCTTTTCCACTTCATTTGCATCACCTAGTCCTTCACATGACACACGCCTGGATTGCAATAATTTTGAAACCACAGACCATCCAGCAGTTCTTGCCTTCGGTCTTGATGCAGTGATACGATACAGCAGAACTCCTTAATTTTTTCTTCATGATTCTTCTATTTCTGGAATGTCAGCCGTGTCTTGATCTTCTTCAACCTCTTTATTTCTCCATGTTGCAGACTCAAGGTGATCTCTGCTGGTGTTATATTTAATATTGTCGCGTCGGATCTTGAGATGAGAACTCCCATTAAGGAAATCCTAATGGAATATTTACAAGGACTTCCACGAGAACATCGCCACCATGGCTCTCAGACAGCGGTTAACCATCACAATATTAAGTTGATTATAATCTAATTCTGCTGATCTTCATGTAAAGATGATGTGTTATTGAGTAATTGGAGTCTCCAGCCTGCTATTCAATTTAAAATCCATGAAGGCTGTGTGTGTGATCTTAATGAAACCATCTGCTGAGAATTCATGCATGACATTGAAGGAATTGAAATGAACACTTCCACAACACAAGTGTCTGGAAATATTAAAAGAAAATGGAGATATCCGACTGGTTATATGTGTGTGTGCATATATATCACTTACACTGAAGAAATTCAATAACTAAGATTGGATAAACAGACAATCGGTGAGAATTTCATATGTATTGAATTGATATTTTTTGTACATGTATTCTGTGATTTATATAAGAGTAAATAGTTTAGAATCCTAATCTATTGCCTACAATTGTGCTTAATGTTACATAGAAAAGGAAAGTATACATAACGGTAATATTTACAATAATTGAGTTGATTGACTACCTATTATAGTTTTCTATGGTTTAACATGCACAGACCATTTATTATTGAGATTCTATATACAACTAGCCTATCAATTAAGACGGGCAAGTCCTTCAAGAATCCAGGCATGGCCAGAATGGTGAACATAGCTCATAATTATATATAATTTGGGCAAGGAAGCAAAGAAGAAAATAGCAGGCATGGCCAGAATTGTTTTTGAAGAAAATACTAGATATTAGAGAAGAGTGAATGATGAACAATTTTGATGAATGGTGTATGGTATATTCATATTGATTTCTGTATATTAACAACCATGGCAAAATCGTTTTACAAAATTGTACTGAAGGACAGTGAAAGCGAAGCTGCCCTATCTCGAGAAGAACATCAACTAGTGGCTGAGAATGTTGAGAATGGTAACTCTGGTTTTCAGTAATTTCCTGTAAACAGCCTCCAACTCCTCCTCTGCTTCCAGAATGTTTGACTCTAATTCTTCTAGCCCTTTCAATAGATTCTGCACTAGTGAGGGATTGATGTCTTTGCTTGACTTCAGGACAAGCAATTCGGCGTCTATCTTTTCCAGTTCACTGAGTTCAGCTTCGCATGATACACGTTTGGATTGAAATGATTTCGAAACGACAGACCATCCATGGGAGCTTGATCTTGCCTTTGGCTGAGAAACCAAGGACAAGAAAGATTGGAAAATTTCAAGGCTGATTTCTTTAACCTGTGTAAGGATGGCGATTGCATTGGGAATGTTTGAAGCATTCTTATCCATGGTCTTCAAATTTCTGAAGCGTTTGCAGATTGATTTATTTAGCTGTTTCCTAGAAATCATAAATGCTTCAACTTCACTTGCCAAGCTAGATTCTCCACCTTTTCTCCTCCTGAAGGATGATTCGAGTTTCTGCAAGGATTCCTTCATTGATGACAAATATTCTCTGGTATTGCTGCACACATCTAACAATAGGAGAGATCCAGTCAACACCTCTTCTGCCCTTTCTTTGTGTTGCTCGTTGGAGAGGGTTTGTCGAGTTAATGGTAACTGAAGAAAATCCTCAACACACTCATACAAGATTTTGAGGCCACTCAATTTGCGGTAAACTGAAGTGGATGTTTTCTGAGATGATCTCAACCCGTCCAGTTGTTCTTCAACATTTCGATTTAGAGGATGAGAAATTGAGGGCAAGCTGATGGAGCGGCCATGACAGGTAGCCATCATACTATGCAGCAAGAGAGAGCCGGTTAGTGATTTCTGATGTGATACAATTGATCTTGGGAGATGATGTTCAAGACCTCTCGTCTTGGCCAGTTATATAGAGAATAGGAAATAACAATTGGAACGCATTCATCCAGAATTACATTTGCTGTCACGCGGCAAATTTTCCGACAATGCTGACTTCATAATTTAGCTGTCAGAAATAACAATAGTTAGTATGCCTCCTCGTAATCCAGACAGAGATCAGCACACAGTATTCATAATTTAGCTGGAATCTCATCATGTGAAATTACAAATCTCAATCTCATAATGACGTTTTAAAGCTATTAATAATCAATGATTATATAATACAACCTGTTTCCTGCTTCCTTGACATGCTTGCTGCTCTGCAATAAGGAATCGACTTGAATTATCAAAGAGATCATTGCCTGTAGCGAATGTGTGGATCTTGCTCCAACCAGCTTGTCATTATCACCCACATGAACTCATTAACAAAATACATTTCATGTTGATTGACAATTCTAGATGCATGCAGCATGCTGTCGAGATTCCAGTAGATCCTCACCAGGTAAATCAATCAGAGCTGTTTCCAAGCCTCGTGATCCAGTTTTTTTTATGGAAGACATGGCTGCAATCCACTTGTGAGAATCTGTATTTTATATTTTAGGGGTAGTATTTGTTACTATCTCGGAACAAACGAGACACAGAAATTAGAAATCCCCCCCCTATCCTTTTGTGTCACTCCAAAATTGTTCGCGAGAAAAATTTATGTTTAGGTCGCAGCTTTCATCACAGCAACCATGCACATTCATACCTTTCTGTCACAGATGCTACTAATATTTCTGGATCATCTTATGGGCAGTGATCATCTTGAGCTATAGAAGATGAAGGGTGTTAAGATAAACGTTACTGCTCCTCATTTTATGTATTCTGAAATAGATTTTCTGTGTACCTATATATATATATATATATATATATATATATAATGAGGAGCAGTAACGTTTATCTTAACACCCTATATATATATAGGTACACAGAAAATCTATTTCAGAATACATAAAATGAGGAGCAGTAACGTTTATCTTAACACCCTTCATCTTCATCTGTCCCTTCTCTCCAAAAACTTAATCTTGAAATTATTACAAGACGGCCTCAGTTGAATGAGAATGAAAGAAATCATAGTTTTTAGATTCATTGCAAGGTCTAATCTTGTTCAGTGGGTCACTAGGTAGGTTGTTGGTTAACTTGTGAATGATTGAGTTAAATCTGAACAAACAATATTATTTTATTTCAAAAGAGAAGCTCATGAAGTTGATTTTACCAAGTTTATTTGTTATATATAATCAATATTTTAAAATGGTTTAAAATAAAAACTCGTTAAGCTTAGCTGAATCAACTCATAGAGTCAAGTCAAATTTAGCAATAAATTGACAGGTTTATTTTAGGCCACCATGTGAAACAATGGCCACAGGAGCTCCTATTATTTCTTCTGTGTACCCAAATAGCCTAAAAATTGCAACTGATTCGCTTGATGGTCGATACAACACGACTCTCTTGAAAAGCAGAACATTGTCTTTGTGGTCGAGGTTTTGACAAGATGTCGCCGACCAAACAATATTTTATCTCCAACATATTCATCAATGTCATCTTTAGCCCGTAAGTTTAAAGTTCTAAGCTTCAATTAGCCCTTTATTATTAAGTAGCCAATAAGAAGCTCACAATTTTCATATTTTTTATTCTTATTTTTCTCCCATTTTAACAACAACAAATTTAGAAGGTAGGCTATTTGAATATCTAGGGTCATGATTGGATTTTGGAAATGAAAAGGGTAACATTGAATGATTTTACAAATATAGGGGCAACAATGAAGTCTACCCTAAAAGGCCGACTTGATGCATAAAAATCAGAGGAGACTTTTGAATTGAGTGACCGGATATTTCTCTGTACACGTATATACTCCTCGAGCAACACCTATTTTACGGCTCCCTTTTAATGAAATTATCTACCAAATAAAAAATGAACGACACTATAAAAATCAAACAAATATCTAAGGGGTGTCGGTTGGTTACCATCGGAAATAGCGAAAGCATGTAGGATATATTTTTTTATATTTTTAAAATAAAAAATTATATTTTCAAAATAAAAAATTATATTTTCATCTTTTTAATTAAATCCTTTTATCTTCTCAAAACATTCATCAAATCGATGCCCTCACTCTATATGGATATATAACTTCAACACTTTTTAAATCAAATTAGCTTTCTAATTTCTAAATTTATATTTGATAATGATATTTTAAAATTATTTATTTATTTATAATATTTGTACCTCAAATATAAAAAATAATTAAAAAAATATCAGCTTAATATTTTTTTTTAAAATAAAAAAACAGTTTAAAAATATTTTATAAATGAGTAAAGTCGTTTTCAACTGGTGTTTGGAGCAATTTTGATTTTATTTTTAGATATATTCTTTAAATTAATTTAAAAAACATTAAATTATTATTTATATTACTGCTATAATTCCGTATAGTAAATGGATAGAGCACACAGCTACCTCCGAGAAGAGGGAGGGAATATAAAGCAGAGACACCCCCCACAGAGTCTCGGACATACAAGAAAAAACTACCATGGCATCATCAACAAGAAACCCTTTACTCTCTTCAAACTTGTTTGGTTCCAAAGTCTCGCTTTCTCCTCCAACTCCTAAAATAACTCACTCCTCCTTCCTTTTGTCCAGAAATTTCCTAAAAATAGTGAATAAAAAGAGTTCTGATTCTTCTCAATCCCTTCAATCACAAGCAACCATAGCTGCTGCCTTACTCTTCTCCTCTTTAACCCCTCAAGCCCTAGCCATTGACAGCCCAGCACCACCACGTACGCCGCCTCCGGTTATTGAAGCCCTGCCCACCAAACCATCTTCTCCTTTCGCTCAAAATCTTCTCGTTACAGCCCCAAAACCCCAGTCTGAGTCAACCTCAGACCTTCCTGAAGGTACTCAATGGCGATACAGCGAGTTTCTCAATGCAGTCAAGAAAGGGAAAGTAGAAAGAGTTCGTTTCAGCAAAGATGGCTCTACCCTCCAACTCAGCGCCGCAGATGGCCGTCGTGTCAGCGTTGTTGTCCCTAATGACCCTGGCTTGATTGACATTTTAGCGATGAACGGTGTTGATATATCGGTTTCCGAGGGAGAATCCGGTAATGGGTTTTTTAATGTGATTGGAAATCTTTTGTTTCCAGTTCTTGCTTTTGGTGGATTGTTTCTCTTGTTCCGACGGGTTCAAGGCGGGCCGGGTGGGCCCGGTGGGTTAGGTGGGCCAATGGATTTTGGCCGGTCGAAATCGAAGTTTCAGGAGGTGCCGGAAACCGGTGTGTCGTTTGCTGATGTGGCCGGAGCTGATCAAGCTAAATTGGAGTTACAAGAGGTTGTTGATTTCTTGAAAAATCCTGATAAGTATACAGCTTTAGGAGCTAAAATCCCTAAAGGATGTTTATTGGTTGGGTCGCCAGGGACTGGAAAGACATTGTTGGCTAGAGCTGTGGCAGGAGAGGCAGGGGTGCCGTTCTTTTCATGCGCAGCCTCGGAGTTTGTTGAGATGTTTGTTGGAGTTGGAGCGTCGAGGGTGAGAGATTTGTTTGAAAAAGCCAAGTCGAAAGCACCCTGCATTGTGTTTATTGATGAGATTGATGCAGTTGGGAGACAGAGAGGGGCTGGACTTGGTGGTGGGAATGATGAGAGAGAGCAGACTATCAATCAGTTATTGACCGAAATGGATGGATTTTCAGGCAATTCGGGTGTCATTGTATTGGCTGCTACGAATAGACCTGATGTTCTTGATTCGGCTTTGTTGCGACCGGGAAGGTTTGATAGGCAGGTTACAGTCGATAGGCCTGATATTGCTGGCAGAGTCAAGATTCTTCAGGTAAGTTCAACAATGTTATATTTCTCATATAGAATGTATTGAGTCTGCAAATTAGGATAAGGAAACAGAGAATAGAAGTAGAATGTGTTTTGTCTGTGTTGTGTCATGTTTATAAACTCTTAATACTAATACTGGTAGCGTAAAGAAGTTATCTGTGAACTGATAGTTTTCCCGGTCTAATTATTGTCTGATAATGCGTACTGGCAAGTAATGCATACTGGAAAACTTCCCATATTTTATGTGTATGTTACTTGAGAAAAATGGACCCTTCCAAATTGGTCTGATTATGGATACTAGATAGATTTGTCTGACAATTCATCCTAGAATCAGGTTGTTTCGTAGGCCTGTATAATACTTGAGAATTCTCCTCTTACTTGACCTTAGCAAAGTGAACAATTTTACTTTTATAAATGATAGGTGCACTCTAGAGGAAAGGCTCTTGCAAAGGATGTGGACTTTGAGAAGATTGCGCGGAGGACCCCAGGATTTACTGGAGCTGATTTGCAGAACTTGATGAATGAAGCAGCCATTGTTGCAGCTAGGCGTGACCTTAAGGAAATAAGCAAGGATGAGATTTCTGATGCTCTGGAGAGGATAATTGCAGGACCGGAAAAGAAAAACGCTGTTGTCTCGGAAGAAAAGAAAAAATTAGTTGCCTATCACGGTAGATGAATAATAACCTATGGCTTTCCTGAACGTTTTTGTTATATACAAGGATTTAGTTTCGTGACGCTAATTATGCGTGTTACTCTCCATTTGCAGAGGCTGGGCATGCTTTGGTTGGTGCGCTTATGCCCGAATATGATCCTGTCGCCAAGATATCCATCATTCCCCGTGGTCAGGCTGGTGGTCTAACATTTTTTGCTCCAAGTGAAGAAAGGCTCGAGTCTGGATTGTACAGTAGAAGCTACCTGGAGAATCAGATGGCTGTTGCACTTGGTGGAAGGTTAGTGCCTAGGAAAATCTTTTTAGGTATTTGAGTATCTTTGGTGCTCTTCAAGAGTGTGGGCAAGGGCAGCAAATTCTCCTGTATTTGGACTTTAGTTTTGAGCTTACGAGACTAGATGCAAATAAGGGAATTGCAAGTGCTTTACCCTACCTTAAATGTTTTAGTACTGTTAGCATTTTATTTGACGATTTTTTCTCCACCATTTAAAATGCAGGGTTGCCGAGGAAATAATATTTGGTCAGGAAAATGTCACTACAGGAGCATCTAGTGATTTCATGCAAGTTTCACGCGTGGCTAGGCAGATGGTAGAGAGATTTGGGTTCAGCAAAAAGATTGGACAGGTTGCCATCGGCGGACCTGGTGGAAATCCTTTCATGGGACAACAGGTAAGTTTTGAAAAAACTTGGATCTTTTCAAATTTGCATTTTCTATTCTCTAGCTGGCTGTTCTCATATTCACCATTTCCAGCTCGTCTGCAACAGAACTTTTAGATTAACCCCTTTTGTTTCAATCACAGATGTCATCCCAGAAAGACTACTCCATGGCGACTGCTGATGTGGTGGATAAAGAAGTGAGAGAGTTGGTGGAGACAGCTTACTCAAGAGCCAAGGAAATCATGACAACTCACATTGACATCCTCCACAAGCTTGCTCAACTCCTCATAGAAAAAGAAACTGTTGACGGAGAAGAGTTCATGAGTCTCTTCATTGATGGAAAAGCTGAACTATATATTGCCTGATTGCAATTCTGAGAGTATCAAACCATGTTGTTTTGTACAAGTTTAACATACACTTACAAGAAAATCAATACTTTTGTTCTGTGAATTTTGGAATATCAAGGCTAAGAACTTGTAGTCAAGAATCTGCTATAAAGTTTTCAAATTATCACTTTTCCCATCCAACTGAGACATTAAAGCTGAGGAATATCGTGCAGGCAAAAGTGTTTTTCAATTATATCTGGTTACATCCTATTGTGATGAACAATTTAAACCTCTCCTGAAAAGAGAAACTTACAAATGAAATCTGAAGGGAAACTAGGGGGCTATGTGTGGCCTAATTGCAAAATAATTAGTTAATGCTAGATATCTTTCTTTATATACAAAAACAATAATAAACAATTAATTATTTCAGTTCAGGAAAAAAAATAGTGCAATGGTCCGTGCAGTAGTGTTCTTCTCCACTCCCAATCCCATCCTACTCCGCCCAAACCCCTCCACTATGATACAACTTGGGCGAAAACATTTCTGATTCCCAATTCTACACCAAGCCTGCTCTTTGATACAACAACCACAATAACTGATCTGGTTACAGAAGAATAATACAGTCGTGTTTACTATAATCACAAGTAGCAAAAAACATCTACAGCAACCACAATAACTCATCTTCCACCCCGTTGCTTTTTTTCTTCCAGGGTCGCAGCGTCATTCAACATGTCAGCAGCATCCTTGTGCATGTCAAGCTTGGCAAGGGCAACGGCTTGCATGTAAAATGCTGTGGACCAATCAGGGTAGACACATTGTGCTTGCATTGCATCTCGGAGAGCAGCATCTGGTTGATCACATAGGAGATGGCAAAGACTACGCCGTGCATAAACAGTTGGAGATACCATTGTTCCCACATCTATGAACTGCATAAGCAAGCATGATGTAAGTGAGCACCATACAGAAACACATAAACTTTCAGAGATGAGTTGGTAGGGAGGTATGGACAGTGAAATCCGTAAAAACAGACTGGCATCATCAAACTAATTCAAGCATGTCCCACAGTTTGTAGTTGATATCGAACAGGCAAATTACAAGTCTGTTACATTAATTCACCCAGGCTTTACCACCCTAAGCTGAAGCATCGCAACCTGCCATTTGTAAGTACCAGGACACATTGAGCTGAAGTATCCTGGTAACTAGCAGTCTATTAATTTATTATCAACAGCTAAAAGACTACATTCTGAACACTAAAACTGATAACAGGAAAGCCATTTTCTCATCTGCAGATAAAGAGAGCACACCTGAGAATAGCACTCTACAGCAGTTTTAAAATCTTTGTCACGAAATGCTACATCTCCACGCTTTCTGGCCTCCAACATATCTTTCATTTGTTGTGTCCACTCTTGGAAAGATAACTAACACATTCGTGTAAAATGGAAAATTTCATCAGAATTAGAAACGGATATCATGAAAAATATTTTTTGTACAGTTTAATTACCTCGTTGGTTCCTTCATCATCCTTGTAGTGTGTCATTACCAATATCTGATGGATAGCTGTGAGATCCATCCGTGAACAAGCATCACCCATTGGAGACAGAGGGTGCTGTGGGGTAGGTGGTGCTTCTTCATGCTTTGGAATTCCCAGCATCACATAGGACAGAACCTGAGAACAAAGATTTATGATTCCGAATATGTACGTCTTACATGAATGCAGCCTTAGATGCATTGTCTGGGAAGAACATCAAATTTCTAAATAGCAATAGAAAAAGCATTGTCTAGGAGGAACATTAATGCCTAGATATCAATAGATAAGCAAGGCTTTATTATGGCAAGCAATCTAGTCATTCAAGATTTTAACTGGCAACTATATTTTGATCCCTAATATTATCAGATTACTTTGCAACAAGATAATCGTATGAAACTGAAAGAATGGGTCAAAATAGGCAGCTTACATCAGGTTTATTTTGCAGTGGTGCAAGTGTCGTAACAAGATCCTTGGTATTTGGTCGCTCCCCTGGGTCATACTGCAAGCATCGTGAGGCAAGATCAAAAACCACAGTCGCCTCTTCAGTTGAAAAGTTTCCCTCCAAATGAGAATCCATTAGGAGAAGAATGTTCTTCCCTCGAATCATATCAAGAGCCTGCAAGGAGAACATAGGTAAAACTTCCAACAACAAGTCTAACATTCAGCAACCATAGCTTAGTCTGCCATGCAGGTCACTGTGTTAAAGATATTCGATAATTTAAGTCTTTAAAATATTTTCAATAGAAAAATTTACATGATTTACTTGTATTTAAAAAAGCACTATTTCTTGTCAATTTCATTTTATGTCTTCAACCATTTAGTTACAGCATAGCAATGCCAAGGTGTTATCATGGTCAGAGAGTATGGGACACAGTACTAACAGAAACAAGTTCAAAGCTCAAACAATGGAGTATTGACATGGGCTAGAGGTACTCTTCCAGAGTCAGCCATCTTCAATAAAAGAAAATGACTGGTACATCCTTACGCAACTCAATCTCACACTCCTTGCTTTCATAGGTGGGGAAAAACAGTCGAGCATTGAGGACATGAGTTTATCCCTTGATTTAAAGATTTTGACAATAGACAGCAAGCCCAAGGCTCAGGGTGAGTTTGGTTAGGCAATTGAACCCGCTTTTCATCAAAATTTGAATTATTTATTATTATTATTTTATATTGTTTTGACATGCTGATATCAAAAATTATGTTTTAAAAATAAAAATATTATTTTTATACATTTATGAGTAAAATGCACTTTGAAAAGCAAAAGCAACCACTACCACTCTCCCAAACACTCCCTCAAACTAGAGTTCAGTCAAAATTATTTGGACAAATTGAGCAACAGTTTTGACTCCAGCTGCTACTTCACCAATAACATGTAAACTCGAAAGTAAGAAAAATAATGGCATCTCATTTAGAACCGCCATGTTGGAGTCCCATGAAAATAAGATAATAAGATCATTTTACTGAGTCTCTATATGGAAACTAGGCATTCTGATATTCACTGCGGAATTACCATATGAATCACTTACATGACTAGGAGGGATGTGCTTTCCACTAAGAAGATCCAAAAGGACAGTCCCAAAGCTGAAGATGACGCTTTCTGGGGTGACCCTTCCTAGACATTCATTTTAGTCATTTGCATGTGGTCAGATAGAATTCACTAATACAAGCAAAAATGAATCACATTGCATAAAAAAATGAGAGATGCTGTGCATTACAAAGAAATTCAGCAAGGCATTTCTTTGGAAACGAAAAGGCACAGTTGTGAACAGCATGTGCCAGGCATAAGCCATTATACCGGGCTGATATATTTCCAAGTTTTGGACAATTTTATTTCATGCCAACTTTAACTACATTATATTCCAGAGATTACTGCTAACCACTTAAGTTTTTCACTTTCAAAAGATGAAATTTTCATCAACACAAAATACTGTGCTATATGTACCTGAACTCATGGAATCATATTATTGTAGGGTAGGAAAAAAATGGAAAAAAAGATATGAGGCATCAATCCTGCATGCTGGAAGAAACTAAATTTGATTAATGAGAATAGAAGCATTGTCTGAGTATGTCCTCATCTCAACTACTAATGATATTGGGAAATGCTTAGGCGTAATATCTCCATTTCAATTTGACATAAACCTTCAGTGCCTTTATAGTTTATCAATTCAATTTCACACATGAAAAAAACAGAGATAAAGTTTCTCAAAAGTATATTCTTTAATTTGATCCTCCGTAGGATTGTACAAGGATGATACTGTATCTTATTTGGGAACAAACTAAATTCAATTTTGAAAAGAGGTGGTTCTCTCCCTACATTTGGTACATGCATTCTCTTTGGTTTTTCTCCTTTCTGTCTCATAAACGGTGCAGGTTTTATAAAACTCATAATGAGGCTGTCCTCATGATACTTGGAGGGTTATTTTTCAAGGTGTAGCTAGTAGGATATGACTTTCAACCAAAATATTGTCATCATGCATTTCAAACCATAGTTTTCAAGAATTTCCAACACCAAAGAAGATGTTAATAACACTTTGTAAGCACAAAAGTGAAAGAAAAACCACTACTGAACTACACAGGTAGCAAAAAACATCTTCAACTAGATTTATAAGTAAAATCATTTACCATTTCTTAGGTACTCAGGAGGTGTATAAGCAAGATTTGTGCTGTAACTCTTTCCATCCATACTATTCTTCATCAATCCAAAACATGAAAGTCGGGGATCACCATTCTGCCAAAACCATCCACTAGATTACCACTCTCCTCTTATAACCAATAGATCCTCCAGAAGACAATACTTACAGCAATCAAAGATGTTAACTTTTCAAATAAAGAAAATGCCAATCTTAGACAGACAGACTAAATGATGACAGATCTTCAAGCTCACAACAGAGATAGCTTACAATACCTCATCAAAAAGAACCCTGTAAGCATTCAAATCATGATACAGTGGACGACCTTCAGAACTACAATAATCTAAAGCTTCAGTAATATAAAGTGCAACTCTCAAACGCATGGCCCACTCAATAGTTTGGTTTTCCCCTGCCAAGAAAGTAAAGTAAAATCATATTCATGGACAGAAAAATGGCAATATTCTGGTAGACAAGTTTGCCAGTGACTATTGAATTATTTTCCAATTCACTTACAGGATACCAATGCTTCAAATAAACAATAGCAAGAGACATTGTTACAGACTGATATTAAATTTGACAACCCTCCCAGCTCATACCTTCAAAGTCACAGTAGTTTATGAGTAAGAACTAATTCCAGCTTATCTTTTTTGCTTGTTTCTAATTGAAGTTCCTTTTACACCTCAAAATAATGAGGTATCCATGCAGGAATCATCTTGCATGATCAAAATGCCATTAGCTGCAGCATTGCCTAAAACACAGTTGCTTAATATATTTCTACAGAAGAAAAAGGAAACCTATCCCCTGCCATCAATCATAATTTTCCATTAGGTTTCATACTCCACATATCCATTCGGGTGATAAGAATGCAACATGTTCATCAATAACACAAAAACAAAGCTCCAGCACGTTAGCTACACCGAGAACAAATTCCCATTATTAATACAGCAAAATGCAACTTAATCTTCAATTATTCAAGTTTCTTACCACATTATCCAACTCACTCCAAACAAATTACATTAAAATTTGAATCAAGTTCAATGAACAATAATAAACTAAAGTTCCACAGAAATGAAAGGTGAATGGAAGTGCAGAAAAATTGCATATATAATGCAGGAAGGTACATACAGTGAAACAGATGCTTTGAAAGGGTATCATTTGGCATGTATTCAGCCACCAACAGCCTCTCATCTCCATCACAGCAATAACCAATCAAATTCGCTACCCTTTTGTGCCTCAATTTCCCAACACCCCACGCCTCTTCCTTCAAGAATACAAACAAATCATCAATAAAATCAAAACCCCAAAAATGAATTTAGAAATAAAAATAATAAAAGGGAATTTCTCTACGTACAGCGAACTGCTTAGGATCAGGCCACGCCAATTTGGTAAATTTCTTGACAGCGATCCAACTTCTGTTATTACTGATATTCTGATTTTGTAACCGTCCTTTATAAACAACATTGGGCGCTTTTTCACCACTTTCAGACACGATGAACTCGGGACTAAAGTTGTTTGTTGCGGCCCTTAGGTCAGTAAATGAGAACTCCGTGAAAGACGGCACGCCACCACCTCCACCATGACCACCAGTAGTTTCCGTTCCGTTTGTTGACTGTGAAGAGTGTTTAGTTCGGACATGTTGTTGCTGCTGCTGCTGAGGGTGATGGTTTTCCCAACGTTGTTCTTGCTCTCGTCGATTGTTTTTATTATCATCGGAGAATGGTAGTTTAAAAAAACAAGATTGGCAACAGCCCATAATAGCTCAGCCCCAGTTGACTCGGGACCGTAAAACGAAAGGAATGGAGCGACTGCCTGGCTATGCACTCGTGTGGTGAGGACAGAGAGAGATATCTACTCGGTGAAGAAGAAGAAGATGAAGAAGATGAAGAAGAGCATATGCAGCAGCACCAGCTGTACTGACTGCTTGGGATATGGCTTAGGTTGGTTTTAAAGTTGTTTTTCTTAAAAATTATTTATTAATATTAATTTATTAAAATAATTTAAAAATATCAAAAATATTTAATTTAAAATAAAAATTAAAAAATTCATCTTTTTAAAAAGTGTTTACGTATTTTCAAAATGATTTTTAATAAGTTAATATTATAAAAATAATATTAATTTAATATTTAAAAAAAATCTAAAAATTTAATACGAACACTTCTCTTGTCTCCTTTTCATTGATTTAAAAAATATGTATATTTTTTGGTTTTCTCATTTACAAAACCTCTCTCTGCCTTTGCTTTCAACTATTGGGATGTCCTTTTACGTGATTAAAGGGTACTTCTGTCTTTATAAGAAACAAATCAACATCATTTGTAATTTGTCGCGATATTTTGATCTCTCGTACTGCATTTATATAAGTAATTATTTTGTCCTCTCTTCCATGTTTATCCTTAGCTGCTTTTCATTCATGTTTATTTTACAAATATTTTTTTTATTTTTTCTATATTATTCTGGATAAATGTTAAAAATAATTTTTATTTTTTTAATGTATTTCTGGAAGGGAAAAAAATTTGTTTAAAATATATTAAATTAATATTAGTTTTAATATTTTTTATGTGCTGATGTTATTTTCAATACCAAACATTGCTTGTGAATTGTCTCTATATATAATCACCATTAATGAATTTATTTTGAAGTTCATCTTTCTTGAATGAATCTTCAGTGATTATCAGGTCCATTAATATTTTTTTTCCGATCCAGTTTTAAAAATGGTTCAAATAAAAATATAGGTTATTGGATTGTGGATTATTAAAAACAATTTATCAAGATGAATTAAATTCTATTAAATTAATGTATTGTTTGATTCAATTTAAACTTAAACAAAATAAATCTTCCTAATATATAATCATGGCAATAAGGCATCGTGAATTAAGATTTTAGCATGTCTTGGTAAACATTTTATTTTTATTAACATGGATAAAATCATTCCTTGCTTGATTACTTCAATATATTTGCCTACTATATAGTTTTATTTATTATTAACGAGGAACTTATTCTCTTGGACGAATAAAAACATATTTTTGCTGTTTAATAGGGTAGCTCACAGACGACCTTCGCAACTTATTTAAAAGTCAACCCCTTCGAGCCCATTGCAATAAAAAAAACATATATGGAAGTATGATTGAATTGTTTTTTAAAGTATTTTATATTAAAAAAATGTTTTAAAATAATATTATTTATTTTATTTTTAAAAAAAAATCATTAAAAAAAAAGGTTCGAAGCCATCTCCAGATCTCCCGAAGCATTTCTTTTCTCCGTGGAGATTGATTAGATGCCTCACCCGTGGGCGTGTCGCCATGGTGACCAGCTGTCGTGTGATGGAGTAAACCAGACATTTCAATATCCTTTCTCGTCTCCTGTGCTTTGATTGTTTAATTATATCAAACTCTCTACTCCATTTTTTATTTATTTTTTTGAGAATTTTAACCCTTCCACCCTCTGTGGAAATATATTAGTTTATGTAAGAAAATAATATAAATTAAATCATATAAGACAATGTTTCTCATTAAAATGGTTTGTAATCTATATTTTTAAAACATTCTTGCGGGCTTCGAGAATAGATTCTCTTGATAGTTGATAAGATTTTTTGTCTTCAGTATAGCATGTATTGAAATTGTATTATATGTTTGAAATTCAGCTTGAAAAAATAATATTTTTTTATTTAGATTATTTTTGTAGTATTTTTAAGATTATTTTAATATGTTGATATTAAAAATATTTTTTAAAATATAAAATAATTTTAATCAACGCATAAATTTACGTTGGACATAGCTAATCATTATGAAACAAATATATGATTGGCTAAAAAAAGCAAATGCTCCGCGCGGCATTAAAAATAATTTTAAATAAAATATAATTTCAGCAACCATATACAATTATACACAAATTTACATTGAACAGGGCTAATCATTGACGAATCAAATATATGAATGGCTAAAAAATGAAAAGAAATACTCCGCGGGAAACAGAGCACGCGGTGCGAGAATAACGAGAAAACGTGGGTATATAGTCTCGTGAGTTTTTGGGTTTTACTTTTCCCTCTGTCGAGAGGCCTCGTTTCACACCATAACGTTTACTTTGGTCCGAACCGAAATCTTGCACGCAAGCCTGATGTAAGCTTGCCTTGCAATGTGACATCATGCTCACTCATGCCGCCACGATTGCAGAGGCTATGCCTAGTTATTGTGTTTGTTTGTTTTTTTTAATATTAAAGTTATTGTGAATACTAAAAAAAATAGTTTAATAATTCTTCAAATTAAATATATTTTTTGTTGTAAAACCACAAGAGTTCTTTTCCTGACATGTGATGATATATCTATCACAAACCACAAGCCTTCCCTTTCTTTCTTGCATTCTCGAATAAATATATTAGCCAATCGACATATCTATCTCCATTTCCTCTGTGTTAGAGAATAATATAAATCATATTATGGGACCTCTACTTACAAGCTTAAGCTTTTAGGTGAGATGGTCTTTTAATATGGTATCAGAGTCTTGTTGACCCAGCGGTCACGAGTTCGAATCTTACCACCCCTATTCTATTTGATAAAAATCAAGCACAAGGTAGAGTGGGCCTGTGTGCAAGTTTCAAGCCCAAAGGACTTTCACTTGAAGGGGTGTGTTAAAGAATAATATAAATCATATTCTGGGACCTCACTTACAAGCTTAAGCTTTTAAGTGAGATGGTTCCTTAACACTCTGAAAGGGACAAGCTGTTCCAAGGCCACTGAACCTCAAAAACGTGTCCGAATCTTATTTCAACTGCAATTAGCTGTTAGTCAGCAAAACTCAATCCTTAACCATTTTTGTCAACCTTGTTTATCTCAAACCCAAGCTACTTAAGCGGCATCTGTACACTTCGTTACTACTCCAAAACTTTCCTCACGCGCCAGCAGTCATTGTCTCGAGCTTGACGAATTTGTTGCGTGTAGCCAATGACAGGTTCAAGCGTTGGTTGAAAGAATCGAGCCTTCGTCTTTCGAGTTCATTGGCAGAATTATACAAATTAATTATACTTGTTTGATTGGATTTGATTTCTTTCCTGATGCTGGACGAAATTTGTTTCCCGAGAAACTCAGCGGATTAACCTGACCTACCGGGTCGATTGGGTCAAACTACTGATTTTCTGACACCCAAACATGTTCTAAATTGATCTGCTCGGTCGGGCCGGTTTAATAAGAGCACAGAATGTACAGAAGAAAAGCTGTCAATTGCTCACATGATTGAGGGTTTCGTTTGCTTTCTTGGTATGTGCTCAATTTATCAGCTGGAACTACTGATATCAGGGCAAAGATAGGCTGATTAATTACAAATAACTTGCTGCCAATGCCAATCCCTTCTACTGAAAATTCCTATTTGAATCAGAAAATGGTTTTATTAACCACCAAATAGATATACAACAATGATTCATCTGTAGCCTGTACTGCTAGAAGGAACAATTCCTAGTACTAGAGTGATCAAAGAGATAGAGCTGCAACAGTAGGGTAAATTAATGTCCCAAAAGGAATAGAAAAAACAAAAGACAATCAAGCATACCTTAGTGATGTCAAAAAATCCTAGCAATATTACTTGAATCCGATCAAACTCTGGATTCATGCCTCATGGGAGGCTGGACTGAACCGCGTAAATAACATTTGGAGCTCAGATACTGCAGCTTGTTATTGTTCTAGTGTCACAGCTATCCATGGTTGAGGAGGTGAAATGAACAAAGGATGGCAAGAATGAATCCATAATTCTTGAACTTTCATGGAGGAGCTGCTGGATTCTCTTGACTGAGTCTGCTGTGCTCAACGTGCCCATGAAGCTCCTCATAAGCATGCATGTTATCAGCAGAAAACCGCTCTATGGCTACAAAAATTTGTTTCAGACCCGACTGAAGACTGCTATTACTGGTCGTTTTGGTCTGATGCGTGGCTTGAAAGTACACCTTCCCTCGAGCTTGCATCATCTTTTGCAACCTCTGCCCCTCCCTCTCCAAGATCTTCACTTTTCTCTCCACGTCCTTGTCTGTAGTCAGTCTTTGCTGTAGGTAGACACAATGCCGTTCCCCGTATCGATCTACACTAGCGAAAAACCCATTCATTGCATAGATTACTTCCATCTCTGAGACCCTATCAATGGCAAGCGACCACTGGTTACAGAACGCAAACACTGGAGGTGCTCCTCTCCTACCAGGGGAGAATGGTGGCACATCATCCTGCATTTCTGCAGGTTCAGATGGAAGATGTCTCAGAAGCCAACCATTCAATGCTTTGACATAGCCTCTTTGGGCACTGATCCAATTGGAAAAGCACAGATTCCAATTCTGTAGCTCAATCTTGAGTTGTATCGCCGCTTCTAGACATGCTTCACTAAACTTCACATTGGATGGAATGACATCCAGATTCCTGGCTTCCACGACTGCCTGGAACTGATATCTGTGGCATTCTAGCATAACTTTCCACATGCCGAGTACCCTGTGGTTTAAAAGAATCGATGTTAGCCGGCACAAGGAAAGTTCCAACTAAAGAAGCAACAGGGTATCTACCAGAAAACATAAATTCGATCAAGTTAAAGAACTCAGTGGCATCAACTACAAATTAAACAACAACATACTTTTCAATCAAGTTACTGATCAGTGGCCACAACTCTTCGTCCCTCAATTTATTGATAGTAATTGATATCTTGTCAATTACTTGAATGGCAACTTTGATTTTGGTAGACAGCATCCGGAGTAAAGATCGAGTGGAGTTAACTTTATTGGCATCGGCACCTTTCTCGTCCAAATTGTTCATCTGCCTACAGTTCTTCGCATGAATGATCCGCAATTTTTCCTCAGCCTACAACAAAATAAACAACACATCCCTTCTAAGCATTACTCCTTCACAAGTCAACAGAATTATCAGACAAAATGCAGAGCTAATCAAAACAGCCAGCCCAATGTACTAGTGCTTGAATACAAAGTTTCTACTCGGAAACTATTGATATGGGACAAAGTTTCTTCTGCGGTTTCGGACCGTGATTTTAGGGCTAAAGAAGCCTTAATTTTTTTCGTTCGCTGTACACTGTGTCAACTATTGTTCAAATACATATATGAAAACTAAATTTAAACCCATCAAATCTAACATATTTGCCAAACAGCTGCCTTTCTTTCCCAGTAGACCAGGAAGCATTCCAAAAAGAAAGCAAAAGAAAATTCCTTCAAATTTTCTTCTTGGAAAAGAGTAAAGCATACCTTGACCTCATCATAGAGTTTCTTCTCCCACAAGCACAGTTTCCTAAGAGTTGAAGACAGATTCACTGAAATTATACCCAAATCCTCACCAAAGGCCCCATGAACGGAACCATTCTTCTCCAAAAAAGATGGACTAACAGTATGCAATGTCTTGGAAGAAACTCCTTCACGGACAAAAAAAAAACAATCAAATCACGTAATCTTGACAATACTTAATGCTAATAGACTAATTATTAAAAAAGAATCTAACAAAGGTACCTCTGTAGACAGAATTCTTGTAATAATATCTGAATTTCCCTGCATCAAGTGTATTTAAAACTTCATTCCCTGACTCTGCAGCTCTGTCAAACAAGACCTCTACTTCCTTCATGATCTCCAGGACACTTTGTTTTTTAGCCTGCTGGCCCAAATCTTTACTCTCCTCTTTCACAGATTCAACTTTCTTCTCTTCTACCACATTAACCTTATTCTGCTTCACATCATTACCTTTCTCTGCTTTCATTTTCACACCCCTTCTATCTTCTTCTCGTTTTTTACCACTTTTATCTTCTCCACGAATTTCTCTAACAAATTCCTTGTCTTTGGCTGGCAATTCATATCTCTCGTATGTTTCGAAGAAATTCAAGAAATCCCAGGCTGAACTGCTTGAAGCCGGAGGTGGAGGAGTTTTCCATGCAGGGTAATCGTGCTCGTTATAGTCATGGTGATGGTAAGAATATGAGTTAAACTGATTTTGATGGATTGCATGAGTTGGTTCAAAATCTTTGTTGTCTCTAAATTCTTCATCGTCTGAGTCAGAACGAAAATCAATGTGAGAAGTCTCCGAGTTCGTTGAGCTCGAGGGGCAATTATCTGGTGAAGAAGGGTTTACTGAGTTTGGCAACAGCTTCAGGATCGCCATTAGATTGAGAATCTGACTGATCATTGACGAGGGTCTGATCAAAGAAACGGTGAAGGGTAGGGCCAAGGGACTTGAGGGAGTGCATATAAGCAACATGAGCGTCAGCGAGGGCATAACTTTGGTAGAGAGCTTCTTCAATGAACTTACAGCGGTCGTGGCACAGAGACACCGCAGGGAGTTGGTCAATTCTTGAAGGGGAGCAGCCCATGAAGTGAATCAGGCAAGAAGAGAGAAGTCTGGTCTGATCCGGAGAGGGGAAGTGGGTGTTTGAGGAACGTTATACGAGGTTTAAACTTGTTTTATGGGGTGTGTGTTCATTTAAAGCTGCATGTACTTGGGAGAGTAAGAAAGAAAGTGAAGCAAGCGTACTGAATGAGCTTTAATGGCATGGTAGAGGAAATGGGAGTGCTGGCGGGATTGGCATAACGTCTCTTTGGTATTTTTGAGGTTTTTGCATTTATGCTCCTTACCTTTTCCATTCCCAATATGTATACACTGGTGCCACCTTGTAATTGCACTTAAATTACAGTTTAATCCTCTCCATGGATGCTCGAGCTCCTTTAAACCGTAGTTATCAAACCGAGTTTAATTTCTTCACTAGTAAAAGGTGACGGCACTGGTCCAATTAAAGAGTAGAGGTCGGTCAACTCCGTACATCTTTGACATCAATACCAATATACATATGATAGGGCAATTATACACCTCACCTCCCCCACCCCACGTAGATCATGCTATATATTAAGGCTACGTCCACTCCATCATAGAGAATTTGAAAAGCCTAAAAAGATTATCTTATTTTCAAATCAAGCCATAATAGTAGTCATAATTGGGTCATGTTGTCTCTTATGAAGAAATTAAATAAACGAGAACATTTCAACCCTTTAATCGATTGAAGCTAACGTGGGTGGCTCTCTTTTCATGTTTTTGTTTTGGCAAAAAGGAGTGTAGAGAGAGACAGAGTTTATTGTGAGTTGGTTCTACATTTGATTCTGTCCGAGTGGCCTGGCAAATGATTCTGCAAAGGCATGCACGGCTTTAGAAAAGCTAGGACAGGGAGGGGGAATAAATAAATGGTTTCCGAATGAAGAATGCTGTGTTTTCTCCTTTTAAGCGTATCAGATTCGAGAAGACAGGCAAAGGAAAGGAGTCACGTTCATGATGGTGATTTTGAATCTCATTGTATGATCTTAAAAGGAGGTTAGAGTGGAAATCCGACTCGATAAAACTTGTCTCTAGTAGTAGTGTCTCTCCTTTTCCCTTGTTTTTAATTGGGTGACATGCCGAACCGAGGCCGGGTACTAGGCATGGAAGCATGGTCCTCATTCTCAGCTTCGTATCCTATCCTAATTCCTAGGAAAGGCTACCCGTTTTTGCCTTTGATAATGGCTAAGAAAATAAGAAGCTGTACGTGCCCCCACATGCATGGTTCTAGGTATGGCTACCGCCGGCGGGCAAGGTCCCCTCCCCAGCCGACACATACAACGTCACCGGCGCCAGTAATCACGTCCGGTGGCCCATTTTGATGGGCAGTTTCCGTTTCGAAGACGAGACGACAGGTAGTGCCTCCAACGTCTTCGATCGATCTATGATAGAAACGAATATACGTTCTCATTTAATAAAAGTTACGAAAGAGGATGGAAAAAAAAAGGAAAAAAAAAAAGGTCACGAGCTTCTTGCATAAGCAAGACAATTAAAGGTGAGAAACCTTCATGCAGGATACTGTTGCAACGGTCTAATATGAAATGGGTCCAGTTGCTTGGGTAATTGATCATGGAATGCATGTGTATAGACATGCATATGTGAATTGTAGCTCATTAATTTTCAGATTGATTTTGGTTAAAGCGAAAAAAAGAAAGAAAAAACGAATCGATCCTACCAACCCCGTTAAAATTAAATCTCAAATGGTGATTTTTCTAGATCAAATTATTAAACGATTCACTTTTTAATTTTGATGATTAGGAAATGTAATTCTTCTGATGTTAAAAAAAACTAAGGAGATAATTCAAAAACTATATCATTTTTTTTTATATGTAACTAATTTATTGTATGATTTTGATAAAGAACGATAACTCGTTTTCTAACTTGAAAAAATATATACACAGATTCTGATATTAAGAAATGCTTATAAGATGTTATTTGAGAGTGTGATTATGGTTGTTTTTCAAAGTGATTTTTATTCAGAAATATATTAAAATAATATTTCTTAATTTTTTAAAAATATTTTTTGATATTAGCATGTGAAAATGATCTAAAACATAAAAAAAATTAATATAAAAATAAAAATAAAATATTTTTTTTCAAAAATACTTTTCTAATAGTGCCAAAACCTCGGTGAAGTGATGGGTTAGGTGAAAGAAAAGGGGGGAAGAGGAGGATGGTAAAGTAAAGTCCCATGAACCTAACTTATGGGCCTTTTCCGGCCCAATAAATCATTGGAATTTTAACAAGGAATTTGTTTCGGGCCTTATATAGATGACCCACTCATTGATCTGGTCTGACATTAGTATGGGTAACTGAAGTGACAGCCCATCAAATTTTAATTCGTCAAAATGTTTGTAGTAGAGGGTTTTAAATTAATCAAAATAAACACATAATATTTTAAGGAAATTAAATGTGATTTAAAAAAAATTAATTTGATGTTTTTCGTTAACAATATTTCTATACCAAAATTAAATAAAAATATAAACTAAAATACACAAATTTAATTATTTTTTTTATCCAAATACACTACAAAACACATCATAAATACCTTGTTATATCCAAAGTATTTGATGTAACAATTGAAATTAATTGAATCATGCAATAAAACTAAGCCAATCTCATTGATTAAACGACAAGTGCCGAGATTTACCCAGAACAGCTTTTGGGAAAATAATAATAGATCTAGCCAGCCAGCTACAAGGGGTAAAACAATAGTGGATCCCAATAATTTCTAACAGTTCATGAGCAATTAATGAATGAATCTCAATTATTTGAGGAACGCAAAACCCATAATCATGGACCTCACAGGTGTTCGTGCATGAATTATATACACCTTTTTGTTTATTCTTCTCCCCTCCACCAGGCATAAACTTAGTGCCCTAAAGATTAAGGGACCACGCCCTTAGCTCCTCTGCTCTCTTATTTTAGTTGGGATTACTTTAAGTTCTGAGCTAAATTCTGCTGTCAATGCCGGTGGAGGCCATTGAATTTCGAGAACAAGTTAGAAAGAAGGGAAGCACTGATTAGGCATGATTCTCGAAACAAAAGTTATGGTGAAGGAATGATTGAACTGATCAAGAGTAAACGAGCTTTCCAGCTAATTAACAAAAATTACTAAAATTAATAAAAATCGTCTGCTATATATAATAAAATTATGTTAGCATGGCCATGTGATGATTTGCTTCAACTTTTTTGTAAATGGAATATTCACCGGCATGCAAACCTGAGCACGTAACATGTTTAGCTTCTATGTGTTGTGATGTTGTCTATCTCCATGCCATGTTTTAGGGCATGTCTACGAAAATTATAACAATGTTTTTGAGCTTGTTTGGGATGACGGTTGCGATTGTTTTTTAAAATAGTTTTTTATTTATAAATATATCAAAATGATATATTTTTTTATTTTTAAAAATTATTTTTAACATCAACACATCAAAATAATTTTAAAAATATCAAAAAATTTCCATTTGAAATGAAGGGGAAAAAAAAAAGCCAACGGCGGTTATACCACCGAAACAATCAGGCCCGCTACAGATTTTGGTGAATTCGATAAGAAGTTTGGATGCCAATATTATGGCCTAGAAACTGAGGAGTTGATTTATCAAATGAATTAGAATTTAAGAGAAGTGACGTCCATTTACATATTAGAATATATTAATTATAAAACACCATATATCACTCCAAAGTCTAAAGGTCTCCTAGTTAATATAATTTAATCCAGCAAAAAATAAAGTAAGATAATACACTCATTTATCTGTATTTAATTTTTTTTTTATTAACATAGATATATCGGTTAGCTTGCGTTCATCTCGACTAATCCACGGGTCCTGAAATTAATTATCATATAAGCCTTCAATGATTATCATATTAACAATCACAAGACTCGAATCTGAGATAACAGGGGGAACAATCCCTTTAATCTCAAGCTTTATCACCATGCCACACCAACTAAATGATTATCTGTATTAAATTTCCCTTACTAAGTATAGTTGTGAAATGTTAAGAAATATTTTAAAATGTAATGTGGTGCAAATATATTCACCAAATCATTTTCAATATTGAATACACAGAGGTGCAAGTCTGATGAATAACGTGACAGTGATGCAAGACAGCTAAACTTCACATGGATGTGCATGGGTTTCTTGATTACAAGTTTTTATTTACACACACTTAAATATTTTATCGAAAATAATTTTAAAATAAGTTTTCATATTTCTAAAATTAAAAATTAAAAACAAAATCATTATCTCTAAGATAACCAAACACTACTTTAATATTTTTATCACATAGTAATTATATCCTTCTGATTCAAAACAACAAATTCCATGCCACCATCATTTCTGCTGGCAGATTTTCCTTTTATTTTTATATATATAAATTAAAAAACGAGAATTAATTAGTCTCTGATCAGGATGCGATTTCTCAAGAGTGTACGCTATATTATAATTTTAATATAATAACAGGAGAAAATAGAAAATAAAGTAAAAACTAAATTACAAGATGTATTCTGTTTTTTTTTTTATTCTTCTCTATCGTGTGAGACTATTGAGTAATGAAACCCTAGTGTTAATCAAACTCCTAAACACTCTTTGCCCACTCGTTTCAATATCACCAATACACTCCTCCAAATCTCGCATCCTTTTCAAAACCATCCTCACCTCTTCATATCCCTTCTTTCTCAATCCCCACAAGATCTCAATTCCAATTTCTTGGAATTCTTGGATTCCTTCATCGATCTTAATCTTCTTTGCCTTCTTCGGCAAGCTCAGTCCAATCCAGGACGATTTTCTTGACGCAAATGACGATGAGATTCCATTAAAAAGTGCAACTGAAACCAACATGCTGACTTCGATAACATCAATAATAACACGAACCAACTCAGCATCAGCAACAGAGAGACCTGAATCCAATCCCGGGAATTGGCAACGTGCGATGCATCGAACTGCGGAAACAAGTTTGTCCATTTCTCTAGCCATTTTCTTGCGAGACTTGATGTATAAAGCAATCTTTGAGTCATCTTTCTTCCTTATAGCCACCTGGGCAGCAAGTTGATCGTCTTTAACAGACAAAACTAATGTTTGGAAGATTCCATAAACATCGACGAAGCGAAGAAAGTCTTCAAGAATCGTCTCCGCCCATGTAGGATGTAGACGAAGAGATTCTTGTGTTTGAGGTAGCTGAAGGATATCATCTAAAGAATCCTGAACATCTTTAAGACGACTCAAGCCACAACAAAGCCAAACAGAAGTTCGGTTTTCGAGCTTCGATGACCACGTTTTAAGCTCGTCGATCTCGTTTTTGAGCTGGGAAATCAAGGGGTGTGATCTGCATGGAAGACTAATGGATCTATTGTGGTAAGAGATGGGTGGTTTTGATGGAGCGCGGCTAGGAATTTTGTTAGGAAATGAAAGAGAGCGCTTGAATACGCCGACCATTTTGAGGTTCGGTGATGCTTCTGGGTTTGGAGTTGCAATGTTCTTCTGTTGTGAGAAGAAAAGGAAGGAGAAGAGGAGTATATAAATGGAAGACATGGACAACTAAGGTGCACGAGGGGGTTCACGATGAAGGGGAACTGGATCCGCGAATAAATCCAGCTGTTATAATTTAATTAGGTTTCGTTTTAACCAAGTGGGCTAGC
This sequence comes from Salix viminalis, assembly GCA_029228465.1. Lineage (NCBI taxonomy): Eukaryota > Viridiplantae > Streptophyta > Magnoliopsida > Malpighiales > Salicaceae > Salix > Salix viminalis. Next base: position 7,697,456 of record CM055430.1, read on the forward strand.
CAGGGTTTGCATGATCTGTTTTGACATGCTAGCTTTCTTAGGATTGTAGCCCAATTTTCATATCTTACCTCGGTCCATGTTTTTCTTTCCCGGAATAGGGAAGGATTTATGAGGTTAATCATTAGAATTCATAAGAAATTAGTCATGGTACTTGTGAATAATTAGTAGCTAGCTAGGTGAATCGTGATTCAATCGAAGTCTTTTATGTTCGAATTAATTTGGAGAAAATATAAAGATTTTTTTATATATATAATTTATGTACTTACTCTTTGAGGTTGAATTATTTTTTCATTACCCTTACTCTTTGTTTTTGCAATGCAAAGACATTTGGTACGTAACTCTTGTTTTATATAAAAAAAAATTAAAGTAAAAAATATTGTAGCAATACATATATACAAATAAAAACAAAAATACTCGGTCATGGAAGGCTGTATGCATGCCTTGATCACCATGTGGGGGTTAAGGAAAAAATATGTGGGGTTACACTCGCATAAATTCGTTGCCATCTTCTATTATTCCCCTTGCTTTTTGCTGCCACTTGTAAAGACTTAAATAGGACCAATATTCCTACTCTCAGCAACAACAACAATAAAATCTTCTAATTTTACTGTCATTTAATATTTCTTTTTAATTAACTATAATGCATCAAAATCAAAATCTTACCTTGATATCAACAAAAACAATCAAATTCGAGAGTTAAATCCATATATATATATATGGAATTTGGGTCAGCACACTCGACCCCCTTCCATGAAAAATAAATAAACCTCAAACAAGCATTGTAAATTAATTTAATTTTTTAACTCAATTGATCAAAAGATAGAACATGGATCTTTAATTATCAAACTGATCTTCCAGGTTTACGAAAGAAAAAAAAAAGTGAGCAAACAGCACATTCATGCTGTGGACTCTTCGGTTTTCACTACAATTAATTAGTAGCGATGGCATGTGGGTCGGATTCATGTGGATCATTAAAATACAAATCTTTTTGGCAGTTAATGCTGCCACTTGCATGTTGTGGATACAGAAATATATCTACGAGGAACCTGAAGAAGATTAACACAGCTTAAGAATAATGTTAGATGCATGTTTAAATCTCAAGATCCAATAATAGTCTATTCGCCACCTTTAAAGGCTTGGAAAAGGTAACCCTTTTGTGACAGCTGATCGCTCCACGCTCTCTTAATTTTTTTGGTGACGCAAATATTTCGTAGGAAAAAACAAATCGTGCAAGGTAATTGTTATGATCCCAATTATTGGTTCGATTTATTCTATTAATCTGCTATTTCATAACGTTTTTTTTTCTTACGAGATGTGCTCGAAACCCCCCTCGCCACTTTCTGATAATAGGCTAAGCAATCTGTTTAATTATGCAAATGTTCTTGGAATAAATACATGAAAATAAATATGTTCTTAGAATAATTTTGATTTTTTTTTGTTTATAGAAAGAACATGAGAATTTTCTTAAAAAATATATATAACCGTACACTCACTAAAAAATATATATATATATATAGTCGATATGAAATTATGGAAGCTTAAAAAAGTGGGTTGAGTGAAAAATCCAGAAAAAAAAGATGACTGGAAAAGTAAATGTGATGGTCGTAATTGTTTAATGTAGGTAAGAATTAAAATATAAATCCATGGAATGCAATTCCAATCCAATAACAACTACTGCCTCCAGCTGTTTGCCAACTCCTACGAGTTGTGAATTTAAGACTGCTTTAAAACAAAAAAGTTGGGATTAAACGATTTGTTTATTTTATTTTATATTTAAATCATGTAGTTATTAATATAATAATCATTATAAACTTATATGATTATTAACTTTAGAGTCTATTGAATTAATCAAATTATATACAAACTAATCCGAAACCACATTAATAATAATAAAAAATGAAAGATCTAGAACCATCCCTCGATATCTACACCAAACAAAAGCCTTGGCCGGCACCATTTAAATAATTGGCTTATACAACATGCATGGGGATTAAGATATGAGATGGCATGCCCACTTCTGGCCAGCAATTGACCACTAATCTTCGTGGCATCCATAAAACTTTTCTATGACAGAAAAAAAAAATCGATTACTATAAGGAATCCATACGCACGCATTGATCCCAGAAATAGCTAGTCATTTGCATTTGGAGAGGGTTGGACTGCCACCTAAGCCTATGGAAGTTGAAAGCTCACTTATAAAAAAAATACCTAAAATTAAGTCTAGCTAGAGTCCTATAATGTCAACCATGTTCCTAGTTTAACAAACGTTAGAACTGAACTTCCAAGGTTCCAACCTGACCACGTTGTGTTCTGACTCGTCAAGGGTACTCACTCTCTTATTGAAACCAGAATATTCGGTCAATTTACTAAAATATATCCACCATTGTTGGGCTGACGAGACACCGAGAGAGCTTGAGACCAGGCATGACAGATAAGCTTGGAAGAACTTGTCCTCGAACCCCTCTGCCACATACGTCTTGGGTTTTACTGAGAGATCAGATTTTAATCACAAGCACGAGATTCGTTTGCAAAATTATTATTTTTTTGATAAACAACTAAAATTCTGATTGTTCTAGGTTTTTATAAAAAATATATATTCTAATTCAATCTCAAAAACTATTGCGTAAATCTCAAACTATTTATCATCATACCGTATCCTTGAAAATTTCTGTTTGCAAAACGTTCGGTGGCAACATGCATATGGAAGCTTTAGCGGTCCGAGGAATTCTGTTCATAGAAAGACAGCGTCAAGGAGTTCATGTTCATGTTTTTGTCTTGCTTTAGTGTCGAGTCATCCCATGTGGAGATGATTAGAAGGCATCTTAACTGAAACTTAAAAAGAAAAGAAAAAAGAGAGAGAGAGGGACAAGGTTCCACGTTTAAATCATTTAGCACTTTTTTTTATAATATCCTATGGCTAGTTAGTGTTTAGTTATTATTCCAAGAAACAACATATAAAAAATATATATATGTTTAGTAAATAAATAATATATATCCTTACAATGTATTTTCAATCTTGTTATAAAAAAAACATAAAAACATGTCTAGATATTTAACTTTCATTTTATTTAGGATAATAATCAAACATTGTCTGACGGTTCTCTAAATTCTTTTCAAAATTGTACGTTTGATTCATTTTTATATTTAGTTTTTATCCTTAAATCTAATATTATTTTTTTATCTTTATATATATATATATATATATATATATATATATATATATATATGAATTTTATTACTGGAAACTAAATAAACTCAACCACTAAATTATTCCTATAACTGTACCTCCTTTTGTACCCTTCACATGAATTGTGCTATTGCAATTCAATTTTTACCCCCAATTCTTATTGAATTCAAGCTTTTTCCTTAAAATAAAACAAGCAATTTGTTGATCTTTAACAAAGGATACGATGTAACCAATAAAACAAAATTAAGATGAGGATCTTTTCAGATTTGAATGTATTAAAAAAAATTAAATCAAGTTTTTTTATATCTTTTTACCATACACGGGTTTCCATATCAATGAAAAAACATAATAGAAGAATATAGAAAAGAAACGAAAATCCAGACTGCAGTGAAATACGTACGTGGCAGCTAATTAAGATGCCACATGATTAAACATAAACCTGTCAAAAAAAAAAAATACAAGCCTCTACTTGTATTTTTAAAAATATTTTTTATTTAAAAATATATTAAAATAATATTTTTTTATTTTTAAAAAATTATTTTTAATATCAACATATTATCTAAAAATACTAAATTATTTTAATTTTAAAAAAAAGTCAATTATTTTTTAAAAATATTTTTGAAACATGATGGTCAGATTTTCACCCACAAGCACCAGTTAAATATTTTTTGCCATGCGAAGGCTGATTTTGCAGTATAATATGAATAATTAATTCTGGGTCGTATATTTTTAGATGCTAAAAAAAAATTATTTACTAATTATCGTAAAAGAAAAAACTATTAATTTATTTTATTAATTTTTATTTAACACGCTGATTTAATTTAATTAAACTTGATTTTTTTAAAACAAAAGAAATCAATCTTAATTTACTGCGTAATCAGCCTGTAATTAGACTCTCTTGCCGTAGGCCATTTTTCGGGCTACGCCCTGCTGGTTGTTGGAAATATTCGCTAGCCCATTTTCTCGCCAAATCTTCACAAGCCCAACACATTAACTTTCTGGGCCTTGCACTAACCTTGCAAAGAGCTATTAAACTGAGTCAGCTAAAAAGTTACACCAAAATGGATGCCATCATCATCATCTCCACCGGGGATATCTCCGAGCTGGTTATCATCGACCGGAGCTGAGCCGGGATATGAGCAGGTCTATCACTCAGGATATCCTATGATCCATTACTATTCACAGAGACTTCAATATGAGCTGAGCTGAGATTTTTACCTCTTGTTTGAACTGAGTTGAGATTTGACAAACTCGTTTCACAAATTCAGTTCTACAATGGGTCGATTGGGTTCTTAATCTTATACTCGATGGCGAGAATATATATATATATATATTAAGAATTATTTAACATCGACACATTAAAATATTATACTTTTTTTTCCCCTTCAATGATGTGTCTCAAGTGCCAAAATGGCTTTTGTGCGCATGCTTGCTTTAAATCCAATACATTTTTCTTTAAATCCAATATATTATTTTATCGATTTTACTTTTTAAAATAGCATTTTTTCCTTGTATGTTCTATCAAATCAATGCTGCTATCCAAAAAAATAAAATAAAATAAAAAAATCAGCGTTTGGTTTTGAAAACAAGGAGTTGCACCCGTACGTGTTTCCAAACGGAGGTGGTGACCAGAAACAAGAAGCAATCACTACAAGAGATTACGATCCAATATACTCGAATAAAAAAGAAAATCCCCTCTACCTAAAATCCCCCAAACACCCTCCCGATTCCTTTCTTTTTACAAGAAATTAACCCACAAATAAATAAATAAATAAAAATAGTAGTAATTATCTAATTATCTCCGAGGCCTAATCTACATATCTCCTCCACCGGAGGAGCATCCCACTTGGATGCCTTCTTCTTCATTTCATTAAAATCATCCTCACACTGCTTCGTCTTCAGACCCCGAACCCTCTTCCTTTCCGAGGCAAACTCCTTCCCTGCATCCTTATCAAAAATCTTTTCCCACCCTGCCTCCAAATCACCACGAGCATCACATAACTTGAGTGCCCCGTTTTCCCAGTTAGTCCAGCTCCAGTCTTTATAAAGCCACGTCATAATATCACCCACGCAAGTCCCTTCACAAACTGGCTTGCATGGCCTGCATTTCGCACCGCTTAGCGGGCCCTGGACTCGACAACGCCGCCACCGGAACGCCAAAACGGCTCGGAGGAAAATCATATTTCCGATCCGAAACAATGCAGAAGGGTGTTCTCTTAGTAGCAAAAGGTACACCTTGCGTGGTGAGCTGGGCCTTGAAAGCAGCTTCCGAGTTGAGCTGACGGAATCCGGCCGCGTCAAGCTGGGGAACTAAGGAAAGACGGGAAAGGGCTACCGTTGAAGTGTTAAGATCACCGACGCCAAGCCGGTCATTCAGGCCACCGTAAGTAGATCCCCGGCGGAACCAGGTAGTGACCCGGGATGAAATTTTCCGGACCCAAAGGGGCATTCCAGTACCCGTCAACCCGGGTTCGGACTATCCAATCATACTTGAACCCGTTGAGGGTCTGGTGTTCCTGGATCATTGTCAGACATCCTTCTACCAGGTTGAAGTACTGAAGGAGGCCCTGGAAGAATTGAAAACCACAGCGCACATTAGCTCACCTTCATCATCTTTTTCATTGTTCAATACCAAAACGACAAGTAGTGTTTGTCAGGAGAAAGTGGGGCCAGCTGGATTCGATGGAACGTGATGCCACTTCCTAACTCGAAATTTTCAATGCTTGGGTTGGGTGTGGTCCCGTAAAATAAAATACAGTGGAATATTGGTAAATTTTCAGTAAGATAAAAAAAAATTAAAAAAGTGACTGCACGTGCGGGATCGAGGTTTAGACTATCCATCTAAATGCTTCCATATTTTATCCTGTTTATTTATACATTTTAAAATTAATTTCAAAAAACTTCGATTTTTTAATTTTTATTTTAAATTTAATTTTATTATATTCTCAAATTATTTTCATGTATTCATATTAAAAATAAAATTTTAAAAATTAAAAAAGTATTTTAATACACTTACAAATAAAAAATACTTTAAAACAAAACCATGATTTCAGATTCCTCTAGAAAAGTTGTGGTTTTTAGTTGTGACATGGCTTCTCGTAAACCACAAAAGAGAGGCAAAAGCTGGTGTTTTTCAAACCAGCAACTAGACTCTTAGAAACCTCGATGATTCGACAAGTTCAAAACACTAATCATTAAATTGAATTCGAAATATCCATAAACCCTAATATATTCAAACCCATTTGTCCACCAACTCGCAGCAGTCATGAAAACACCATCTAATTTTCTTAAGGTTTTCTGTCAACCTCAGACGGGCTTGTAAATTTTTGTCTTTGCTTAGAATTGCAGCAATAACAACAGTCCCGAGGTTACGTAAACTATAAAACAGTCTTTGCATTTGCCAACTACATTACATTACAGTGTTGTATCTTAAAAGGCACGAATAATTATTATAAAAGGTGAGACAAATTAAAAATAAAGGAATAATTGTAACACTGTTTTATTTATTTTATCTCGAGGAAATGCCTACTGGTAGTGGTGAGAGAATCCATGAAAATTCTCACAACTTTATCAGAAATTTGAACCCTCATGGCGCATCTTTTCTTTAGGGTAAAACAAAAGAGGAGACCACATTATTCTCTAAAAAGTTGTCAAATCGTAATTTACCATAAAAAAAAAGCATTAAGATTAGATTAAATCTGGTGATTATCCAGTTGCTGAAAAACAATTATCAAACCTTAAAAAGGTTGTAGTGAAGGCAAAAGGGAACCAAACCTGGATGCCATTTGGAGAGTTAGCAGCTGTAAGGACTCGGAGCTGGGGCAAGGTCTCGGGCAAAGGTTGAGGAATGATAATCCGGACAGAGGCGAGCCTTGGCACAGATTTCAAGAGAGAGAATTTGAAAGCATTGTCATCAAAATTACTGTGTAAAAAAAGGTCTGAATTTGGATACACTCGTAAGATATTCTTCACGATCGAGGGTCCAGTCAGTTCAAACCTCCTGGCCCCGCCAACTAAACACACAGCCATTCTCGACCGATCTAGCTCATCTTTCCACTGAGTCGAGTCACTCGGGTGAGCAGCCTGGGAAAGATCTGTTGTTGGGGCGGTGAAGGGGAGTGTAACCATGGTGGTTTCGTAGAAGAAACGGGAAGCGAGAGGAGAGAAGGTGGAAAAAGGGTTTGATGGGTGTTAAGGAGATAGAGAAGCAAAGAAGGAGAGAGAGAGGAGGGATGATCAAGAGGAGAGGTTTCCAATCTAGATCAGAGAACCATCTTGAAATTAAGATCATCTTTTTGGTGGATTGGTTCAGCATGTTATGTGGGTGAAGAAGACGAGGGAGAGGAAGTGTTGGATCTTGGTTTTGGCTGCGCCCATGAAGACGAAAGTTGCTGAAAATTTTGAAGGAAAGCAATGGGTTTTTGCTCTGGTTTGGTTATGGTGTGGCCTTTTTGATGTGGTAGAAAGCGAGAAGATGATGATACATGGTATTTTTGGTGTCAGAGTTTAGATTTTTTTGGCTTGATCATGTGAAATTGGACCATGCTTAATTGAGTTGTTTCTTGCTTAGATTTCAAGTTTGTGGCCATAATTATGCCATAACCAGTGAAATCAAGTTTATTTTTAATTTAGTTTGGTAGGGATGGAGGCTTGAGGTTTTGGTAGGGATGGTGAGTGGATTCATTACCTCATGTACAGTTTTATTTTTTTTTGCTGATAAGAGTTCTATCAACCTAATTCATGACAAACTTTATATATATATATATAAACAAACAAAGGAGGAGATACGAAAATTGATAATTTAATCATTTATACATAATCAATAAATGTCTAACAGTTTAGTAGTTGCTAGTTTAAAGGAATTTGTTGGGGTTCGGATCAAATCTCTTTTAAATCTAATAAAATAATAATAATAAATTTATATTATCGTGTTAGCTTTGATATTTTTTTAAGTTAACTTCTTAGCTAATCTAAATATAAAATTAAATTATGTAAAAATTATTATCTGGTTAATTAAAAATAACTTGCATGATCAATTAAAAAATTATATAGTTGAAATTGGAAAAAAAATAATGAAATTAAAAAATAGAAACAAAAAAGACCTTCTCCACCTAATTGTTGATATTAACATTTAAGGGGGGGTTAGACCCTAGTTGTTTTATGTAGTGTTTAACTTAATAACAACTTTGTTATTTTTAGATGCAATAATTAAAAGAAATAAAATATTTTTAAAAAAAAACATAATTGGACTATAAAAACAAATTAGAGTGAAATATGATTGTAAACTATTGAACTTGCAAGGTATAAAAGAAAAAAAGGGTACATTTTGACATTGTTATAGAAATTATATTGATCTATAAGTTAAGTTGATCACATTGGGATTTCATCAAGTTAAGGTTTATATTAAACCAAAATAGAAATTAATCAGGTTCAGTCCAGTTAACCTGTAAGAACTCAAGTGAAATATAATTTGGTATTTTAAAAATATAAAAACAATATAATTTTAAAATTTAGAAAATTGATACTCAATATTAATTCAAGCACGAGCGAGTGTGAATTTTGAATCAAAATAATTAGCCGTTATGAGAAGTTGCTAGGATATGGAACATGGTATTTGTTGCCCATCTAACATGTACTCATGTAAATGTCTAAATTCGAATAATTGTGCCTGAAAATCCGATGGTGAACATAGAAAATAATTTATATTCATGTAATACAGCGATTATAGCATGATTCGCTCATTCACTCGTTATGAATAAACCACTTTTCAGGAATAAAAAAAAAAGGCATTTTATTTTATTCTGGTCAAGAATCATGCATAGAGGCATCGAGACATGTACCGTACAATATTGTTGAAAGAAAGAAGAAGAAATAGTGATGATATAATAGGACTCCATCAGCTCAAAGTATATTTTTTATTTTTCAAAAATTAAAATGATATTATTTTCAACAAAAATAATTAAGACCTGATAACCTCAAACTAACCAAACAAATCTACAGACTCAAACCCCCGAACTCTTTTGGTCCTTGTATCTGGGTTTAGCTAGATCTTCTATCTTTCAATCTCACCATTCATTTCATGCATGTTTTCAAATTTGATGCTCTGTTTTTGAAAACTTTGTCTTCTACCTTTCAATCTCACCTTCTACCATTAAATTGACTTGAAATTCATATTCAATATGGGCAGGCAAAAAAATGCAGGCAATTGATCCAGAGCACCACGTGTGAGATGCATGGTGCATTTTGCATAATAAACACCTTGTATACTTAATATAATTGTGTAGGAGTTCTCGAAGGCGAAGATGACATTTCATGTGATATGTCAGGCTATTTCCATGCTGGGCCTTGCCGAGCTTTTAGCCCATCAACCGTTGGGCTTATTATTACTCATTTTCTTTTCCGGCTTTATTTTCCCCACTCTCCCCTGACTGTTATTTTTCATGTAAATATTATTTAATCCATGAGTTTTTAGCAAAATAATCAGTTAATCTCTACAGTTTAGAAAATAGAATCCTTTCTTTCTTCCATTAGTATCATTTCTATTGAAATGTCAAATTTTAACTATTACAAACAAAACTCTAAAGCATGGGCAATTTGGACATTTACAAGACAAGGTCAACAGTCAAATAACGTCATAAGAACAGGGATTGACTTGTAAAATCTTCAGAATCCATGGACTAAATATCTTGAGAAGGTAACCAATAACATCATATTATTAGTTATTTCATTTGATCCACTCTAAGAAAAACGATAGATACAAGGCCAAAAGAAAAAAAAACAAACCTATGTGAAGATAAGTGTATCACTTTTGGTTGATCAACGATAGTAACAGATAAAAATAATAGTAATTACTGCCTGAATTTTTCACCCCTATTCCAGGAAAACGATATGAAGTCCAATATTTAGACAGCTAGAAAGTGCCCAAAACCCTGGATGCATTTGTCATCCAAAGAATGAATAAATTGAAAAGTACTAATTCACAATACTCTTTCGTGGGACGTTTGAAACAAATATGATTGGATTCAGATGAGATAAATATGAAATCACCTATAACGAAACAAGGAACCTAAAAATCAGGTCTTCAATGTGAGGGAGGGAGAGGCGAGTCTGGCAAGTCATCAACTGGAGGTGGAGGAGATGACCCAAAGTCGAGATTTGGGTAGACACCTGGTGGCATTTCCCGGGGTTCGATTGATAATAACTGGCTTGAATCACCCACGACATCAGCCCATCCGTAATGAGGTTCAGCCCTTTTGTCAAAAATATGAAGTTTTTAAGCTATTCCAATTGTACAAGTGAAATTTAAATCTTTAGTGTAAGTACTAAGAAAAGCACATCTTACTCATAATAGGTTTCTTCGTCCACAACAATATCCCAGCTTTCACTTGTTGTGCTTTTTCCGTATTTGTGAACTTTCCTGTGGGATGAAGAAACATTAGATGATGGTTCTCAGGACAGCATGCAGAACAAACTAACATATAAACACCGAGTTGAATACCCGTTTCCAAAATGTTCCTCTCCCCATGTCCTTGACCAACCTGAACATGAAGCACAATAAGTTACACCAGACTCCAGAAACTATGTAACAAAGTCAAACATGGACATTTCAATCAGACAACTCAATGCAGTCATTCTGACAAGAACAACTCGTGGGCTAAGTTAGCTCCTCTCCTTGAAACATGGTAGAATGTCCTATCAAGTCCATTTGAATTCTACAAGTGTACATCAGCGATGCACTGAATTACTTGATCTCCATGGTTAAAGCAACAAGAAGAAAGAAGTTTGAAGCTGTGGTAGAAACTAACTAGACCTGGTTACAACAATCTTAGCAAGTTAAAGGTTCAAATATGTAAAAGAAGTTAATCTTCCTGGATGGTGAATGTTAGCAGGTTATTGTAAAAGTGAGTTTCCAGATTACTGTATGGGTAATGAGAGTATCTTATGACACTGCAATTCTCGTATCAAAGAGAATAAAAATATGCACCCTGTAAAGGATGTACTTGAACAAGTTTCTAATAAACAAAGGCAGTGGTCTAAAGAAAAATCAAAATAGATAATTAACGGAGATTAGGTCAGAGGCGCATATAACACGAGCAAAGACATACGTCCACCACTTGGAGAAACATGCCATGTCTCCCCATGACGTGAACCTATGCCAGCAAAGAACTTTTCTTCCCACTTGTCTCCCCATTTGGTTCCCAATTCAGTCTCGGCCCATTTATCTGTCCTGAGGAGTGAAACGAGAACACTTAGTGAAACAATTTTCAAGCTCTTCCCATGATGAAGCAAATTAATCTTTCCATTATTCCCAAAGCAGAGTAATAGGTAAAAAAGAAAGGAAGTGCTATTGAAGAATTTAGATCGCTTAAGTTTCACATATTTTCTGAATTATTTTTATTAAATCATTGTTCAAAATAATGACTGTTTTATAAAAGTTTTTAAGGACAGAAACAATTATTCATATATTTGGTTTCAACATATATTCCATGATTACATTCCCTCCTACATCTACTGCAACTTCAGCATCTGAAATCCTGAAAATTTCCATACTAATAGTAAGGTGTGAGTACTTGAGACCTTTCAACTGTTTATAACTGATCTCAAAGCCTCTTTCTTCAGACATCAACAGATTAATAATATGGCATGGACGATGACAGATATTGAGTATAAAAATGTCCAAAATAGTAAGCAAGCTAAAAGCAGATTGAAATCCAAACAAAAGATAAAATGGAGAATGGGAGAACCATTTTGTAACAGAGCCTCTTCCATCATAATGCTCTCCCCACTTTTCCCACCATGACTGCTCATTCAATCTTCCATACTTATTTGCCCCTTTCTCAGTCCAACCTTTAGCATCATATTTCTCCCACCTGAGTCCAACATTAAAGCATACTTAACCAAAACAACTTGTAGCCATCATAATCACTCTGCATTGGAACATTAGCTTACCATTTCTCATACCATCCAGCATTTTCAGTGCCTGATTTTGCTTGTTTCTGTGCACTCCTCTCTATTCGTGCAAGATTACTGCATCAACAAAATAAGAAAGTGGTTTATTAATGAAAAGTTCAAACATGATAAACCACTCCTCTCTATTCGTGCAAGATTACTGCATCAACAAAATAAGAAAGTGGTTATTAATGAAAAGTTCAAACCATGATAAACTGAAGACATTCATTTCATGGCAAAGCTCAATTTTATTTGCATTCGCAGCATGGTAGAAACTATACCTCCATTCATCTTGATGAAGCATCTCTTGCCATGTTTCCCACCACGAATCCCCTTCAGCATTCCTTCCAGATTTCTCCACGCCTAAGAAATATGAACTCGATTGAGGGTGAACACTTCAATATGATTAAACCTCCAACCCACTAAAATTGAAAATAACCATCCTATCATTTAAATGATAAGACAGACAATATACCTAGCTCTTTGTATCCTGTCCAGTCACTTTTCTCCCACCACTGTCAAGGAGATCAATAAATCCAATTAAATGCATCCACCTGGGATGATACTTGGCAGGGTTATAAAATCATGACAAAGTTGTATAAATTGAAGCAAAAAATCATGACAATTGACTAGTAACATCGAACAGAACATTTCAGAAAGCTAGCGCTCATAACCTTTATCACCATTTCTACCAGATACTAGAAGAGAAAAGATGGGAGCAGAGGCAAGATGCTACTTTCATAAAAAAAAAAAAAAAAAAAAAAATGCGCCGGCATCATCAACCACCTTTACTATGGTGTAATTCGACTTGAGGGGGTGATTAATTATAAAATCAAAACCTTAAGGACGATCAAGTGCTAACGTAATGAATTTTGGATACTGGGAGTAAAATCGCATCGGGCAGCACAAAAATGGATGTAAAACTGGTTACTACCTAGTATCTGGATTCAAAATCGGAACAACTTCATTGCCATCACCAGCAAAAAAAAATAGTAACATCCTGATAACCATTTTAGTAATGAATACGTAAGAAAATTGATTCCGATACCTTCTTCTTTCGATTCACTCCCATATCAAACCAGATACTCAAACAAGCAAAACACCATGTGATTAGGTATCAAAAGAAGAGACTTTACCGTTTCTTCCCACTGGGTGGAATCGTCATGTGATCGACCACCCATCTTCGTCCATCTACATCTATACCCATTTTCGCCAAGATCCTCTCCACTTTCTCGAAACCAAGTACTTCCATCTTCATTAGTCCCAGTCTCACTAACATTTTCCTTTAACAAGTTGATGCCCATATCTTTCTCATTTGCAATGCCAGTATCTACACAAGCCAATCATTCAGCACATTGCTCAAAAAACAATTCACTTTGAACTCAACGCAAAATCCAATTCAATCAGCGTGAAATTACCTCGCTTCGGCGGTGTATCTCGCGACTGTGGACCGGTGTTTCTCGGCGTACATCTCGGATAAAACTTCTCTTGTTTCGAACCAAACCTAGACCTAAAGCATTAATTTCAAAAAACAATTATAAATTAAAAAAAATATATAAATTCATAAAAACAATTAAGTGAAATTGATAATAAAATCACAGTGAAGAAAAGTTTGAGTGCGGGGTCGTACTGGTGAGAAGGAAAAGGCAATGCAGGAATGGCTTGGAATCGACTTCTATGAGAGCGTTTCTCCTCGGGTTTCTCAACACTATTACCCGACCCGGACGCTCTCCGAACTACCGAGTCAGAGCAGCAGCAATCAATTCGACTCACCCGAACTCCGTTACCGTCGAGTAACAGCCTCACCCTCCGCTTCCTCCTCCTCGAGTCCAGCCCATGGCTATAAGCGTGGAACGGAGAAATGCTGAACCGGCTGAGCTTGAAATCGAGGTGAGCCGTGAAACCACTAGAACTCGCCGCCATTAATTACGAAAATGCCATCCAAGAGACGGCAAGAGAGGTTTTTGAAGTGATATATGGAGAGAGTGGAAGCTTCGAATTCGAATAAATAAAATAAAACGAAAATCAAAAAGGATGAGGCAAAGGAGAGTATATCGGGGGATTTAAATAATAAAAAAATTTGTGGGCGAGACGGTTGCTTGACGAGCGATTTAGAGAGAGAGAGAGAGGGTGGGGGAGATGGGAACGGTGAGTTTTTGGGTGAGAGAGAGATCAGATCGGCCGTGGCTGCGAATCCCGGGATTTAATCATACACGTGACCAGACAGGTCCCACCTTTGTGCTTTGTGACCCTTCTTCTTTTCTCCGTTTGACACCTGTCCCTTCTTTAGCCCCCTCCCTCTTTTTTTTATTTCTTTTAAACTAAGTCATTATTGAGTTGATTTATTGCATGTTGCCTATTTTTTAATAGTAGTTTCTTTTTTAAAGATATATTAAAAAAATGTATTTTTATTTTAATACCAATATATTAAAATAACTTATAAAAATGACTGGCTATTATTTATATACCATAAAATCCCTCACCACAACTTATATTTCGAGCATGTGGATATATGTGTGTGTGCGGGCACGCGCGCGTGTGGAGGGACAGGCCAACTCTGAAATTCAATGGTACATTGAGAAACGGCAACGCTTCATCCGACGATTTTGATTGAGATTTGACTTGCCTGGAGACGATGATGCAAGCACATGGACAAAAGCTTATTCGATAAATTGAAACACTCCAACGATCAAATCTCTATCATCTAGACGAGAACAAGGATGAATTATTACTATTATTTTTAAATTTTATTTTCAAAATATTTTGAAACTGTTTCTAAAAGCCATCTCCGCCGTGGCAGATCAGTGCTTTCGATTTCTGTCAAGGATGCTTCTACTTGAATTATTGTTGTTTGTTTTTTAAGAAACGGGAGCGAAGACAACGACAGGAAGAAGTGTACTGTTGGTGATCTCTTATATTTTCAATAACAATGATGTTTTGGAAATTTAGGTTGTCTTTAGTTAATTACTTGGTTGTGATAACTTTGTTTATTCTTCCTCCATGATGATATTTGTTGATAATTTATGCTTGGTGATAGGTGTGCTTGGTTGGTCGAGATGATTTATGGTTAGCATTTTTTAACATCAATATAAAATTACTATTCTTTCATTTTTTTTATCATTACAATTATATTATTTTTTTATTCTTTGTTTATTTCTATTGTGACTGCCAAACAAAACAAAATGGATTTCTTACAATGTAAGAAAATATCAACATACACAATTAAAATACATGAATAACAATAAAAATTTATATGGGGTTTAACATTAACCTTTAAGGGGGGGATTTGCCAACAATTGCTAAGAAAATCATTTGATTATGTGGCATTCTCGTATACACGTGTTGGCAAATTTATTTCTGGATATGAAATGTGAGTATATTTCACGTCTTTCTCGAATAAAACCTGTAAAACAAACGAAAATATAATGAAAGGAAAACCAAAGTTAATCGCTTTTTTTCCTCCTTTTATGAACCTTTATGACTCATTATTGAGTGTTTTATTACTCTTGTTTAATTGAGAAAGCAAATTGCAAGGCAAATGATACTTGTGGCTATTTTTGCATTAAAGGTTGTGATTATGGCTATAGATATTTATGTAGTATATAAAGAAGACAACAATAAGTAAGATGAATGAACGATGTCACGATGGTAATTGTGCCACTAATATGGTGGTAACTGGATTAAGTCCTTAATTCAAGAATTGTTGTTGGCATTGTAAGTAATGGTTGCTTAAGAAGGCCAAGGTAGTTAGAGCTTGACAGGGTTATTTTTTTATGGCTGGTTTGTGATACTATTTATTGTGGAGGTGGAAGTTGACAACTATGGTAGTAATTGAAGTATTGTCATATATGAGGGAAATTTTTTTTTGGATTAAAGGTTAGAATTAGGGATGGAGATGGGTAATGGGTGATTGAAACGAAGATTGTGGGCCTAGTTATTTATGAAATAGGGTAATGAAACGAGTATGATGGTTGATTAGTAAGTAAGGTGGTTTGCAATTAGGTATATTGTAATGATTATGGTAGTGAGAAAAGGTTCAATATTGCCATAGTGGTCAATGGTTAAACCAATCATGGGTGTTATATGGTGGTTTCCATGATTAAAGGGTAATTATGCGAATTACAAGTGAATGCGAGGCTTTGTTCTTCTTTTACTTGGTGAATGAGAGGCTTCGTCATTCCTTTATTTTCAGGTGAAGAAGGGGGTCTCTTATTACTGTGTTATTTGTTATATTCTTTCTTAAATGAGAGAATGGCTAGGGTTTATTGATAATTAAAATTTAATTAAGGGTATTGATAAAGGATTTTATATTAGAATTATGAAGCTTAGATTTTAGGATTCGAGAGTTGAAACTGGAAAATTAGGATCTGCTTGATTATGAAGCTTAGATCTACTTGATTATGAAGCTTATATCTACTTGATTTTTTAAATTTCTTGATTAAAAAATTTAAATTAATTGCTAGACTGCTTGATTTGAATGGATTTCAGAATGAAATGGTAAAATCATTGGACAAAAACAATACTAAATTGAGTCAAAAGAAAATAAATGGATTGAAAATATGAATAAATGATAAAATCAAATTAATTTAACTCACTTGGACTTAATTTGGACTATACTGAAAATGACTAGATTTAATTGATTTGAATGAAATACAAGGGGCTAAAATTAAGTTATATAAAAAAGTAATTGGTCCCTTAAATATTTTCATCTCTTGTTTTGGTCCTTAGTTCTTGATTTTTTTTGTTTCCTTTTATTAGGGTTTTCAGTCTCTTAATTGATTTCCTAATTTAACTTCTTTTAATTTAGTATGTGATTTCCAAATTCTTGTAATTTGAAATGATTTGCTCTCAATCTTATTTTCTTTTCATCATGTCCTTAATTGAATGAATTTAGATCTTCAAATTTAACCATGTGTTGCAAATTCACCATTAGCTTTAAGTCCTTAATTGAATGAATTTAGATCTTCAAATTTAACCATGTGTTGCAAATTCACCATTAGCTTTAAGAATTATATGATTTTAACCAATCTAATTCTTAATCTTTATTTTCCTTTTCAATGAAGCTCTTAATTAATTTATGACTTGACTAATTGTTTCAAACTCATACTTGAACTTTTTTTTTTATTATTTCTATCCAAATTTAATTAAATTAACTTTGTTTTCTCTTCAATTCAAAATGACCCTTTTTTTTTTAGGGGATACTTAATTATTGTTCCAACTTAACCCCAACTGTAATTATTATTTTTGTATTCTTTATGATTTTCATCAAACACAAAAATCAAATAAAAATAAAAAATAATATTGAAATGACTAAATTTAAGAAAAAACATATCTTTTTAATATTTCTATTTCTTTTAAATATATACAAAAATGATGGATAGAAAAGGGAGTTATCACACACCTTATCCAAATAAAATAAGAATTGCCACTTCATAAAGCAAACTCTTTTTTTTTTTTTCATTTCATTTTCTTTGACATTTTACCTGCATTCTCACCACATAGTGGCATGGTGACATGGCTGGACCATGATTTTTGGTGGTGGATAAGGGCTGAAAGCAAGGTGCCTTGCGTGTCATGAAACACGTGGCAGGTGATGCGTATGGTGACTTAGACTGCCACTTGTCAACATGACATGACATGGTGTGAGAAACGTGGAGCCTTGCCGTTGGGCGAGGAAACCCAACGTTTTTAATGCTGACTCGCACCCATTGTGTTTTGGATAAGCTTCGTGTCACTTCATAGGACAACAAGTTCAAATAGGTCTATGATGTAATAAAGAGAACTATACTTGTGATGCTAACTATTTTCTACGAGTCGTCGGAAACCAGAGGATCAATGACAACCACATGTTTGTTTCCCGGCCACTTGTCTCCTTTTTCCAGGTTTACATTCGTCAGCACAAAAAGGACCACATCCACCTCACCCCTACTCAAATGGAGGCCCCACCTCCGTCAATGTGGAAAACTCAACGAGAGGACCAATTTTGCTGACCGCATAAGATACAAAAAAAATAGGAGGCAGAGGTGGGAAGAAACCCCACTCATGAACCAGCTATATCCATAAATCTTGGATCCTAAATACTGCTTCCCCGAATTCAACGGCTAAGATCCTTCCCAAAAAATGATATTGAAAAAGATTACCGTTGGGTTAGTTTTATTCTTCTAATCCATTGAACGTTGACAAATTGTATCCTCATAGATTCCATTGTCGGAAAAAAAATTGGGCCTTTTGCAGTTTGTATACATGCATGGTTCGCATCTTATCAACACAACAAGGATCACTGAAACTAGCATCGACATGATAAGACTTCAATGTTGCGCTGGAACAGATTCTTGACAGCCACCCATTAGAATTCCCATTGCAAACTGTTTTTTCAATGTAGTTCTAACGTGGCGAAATCTGCGATGAATTCATTTTTTGGGGAGAAAAGGCTTTACTGATTCCACAACGACCTGCAAGAAATGACAAGCAATTTTATTGATTAGACTGTGAACAAATGTCAAATGAGTTTCTCCATGCCATCTAACTTTCAAAGCGTGTATAAGTGGGGAGTAAAGCATCCAGAGTTTCGTTTATTACATCCTTAGCAAGAGAGCATGGACTCTGCAAATGCAATTCAAATTGAAGCTTCTAATAGTAATGCAATGAAAGTAACGTTGTGTGATACTACTCAACAGAATAATCATCAGCCCACCATTGCCTAGGCATGGAAGGTCAAACCAATAATTAACCTGGCAGCCTTGGCCAGGATGGCGTGTGGCTTTTGCAATACTAGGCTATGCATTCGTGCTACAATTCTTTTCTCCGAATAAAATGAGTGACAATTCCTAATGTTTCTTGCTATGGTTAATAATTAGTGACCTTACCCTCCCATCATAGGATAGAGATGCAAAAATCCAAGGTTCCCGGGAACTCCAAGCAAGCCCTATTATCACAAGTTTTAGGTTAGTTCGAGTTTATAATTTACAGTTTAAAGATAACTTATGGCTACATTTGTTACCATAGACACTGTCTTCATAGTCATTGAATGAGTACAGCAACGGATCAAGTTTCTGAGATGGAGACGCAACCACACTGCTAAACACAACCACATTAATGAGATTATCATGACCAAAAAGAATGAAAAAGTCAACACATCCAAAGTCAACACATCCAGTAAACAAATAAGAAAATGACCTTCCAGATGTCAACTCATCACTGGTTGTAGAAGTGAACCACAAATTGACAGTCGAGTCTGTACCACTACTCTGCAAAACATACCTCTGATCAGGAAAATGCTAATAAATATCATAGATAGAAGAAATGGTAATTTGTTTTGTTATCATTGAAAGTCATCCAGACAATGAATGACTTCAAATGGAAGGATATTTCTCCCACTGCCTATTTCATTAGGCATGTAATAGATGATACATGACAGCCAACAAACAGTGATAATTGTGACCAGTGTTTTGTACTTGCCATATGCCATAAGCAATGTCCCTTTGAGAAAGCACATTCTTCCCAGAAATGAAGACATTGCTTTCATGAAAGGTTGCCTAACTTTCCACCTTTGAACTCAATTGTATTTTGACATTTTTAGACAAAGGGTGCTCTTTAGTGATGAAGTTTATGGAAGGATACACTATGGGAAAAAAGGGATGGTGCACGTGTGCGCATGTGTGTGTGGAAGGCAGGGGGGATGAGAGAGAGAGAGAGAGAGAGACCAGAATCAGTCCATCATATTCAGGGTTACATGTGACAGCCCATGTCCTGCCAACATTCGGAAAACAGTGAGAGAATGTTACACACTGGAGGAGGAGAGAATACAAAACATCAAACTTGATTAAATAAGAACATATGATGCGCATGCAATCGGATGACCAGAACAGTTCATCAGAACTGTGACATGGAAGAAATGGTTACCAATGTGAATGTCCACGAAGCTCATCTATAGGAACCTTTGGCATTCTTAGATCCCATATATGTATCCCTGATTCATCCTCTGCAGTAACCTGTAATGATTAATTCATTAGTGCCGATAGATCTCAATAGTCAGCGGTATCATTGCCAAAAAAAACAGCACTATTTAACAAGATTACTTTGACAGATATTGAAGTTCATGAAGTGTCACGAGAAAGTTAAGGAACTTTGTAACAGAACATTATTCTTTGCATTTGACGCCAATTTCAATCAGGTCCTTTCCCTGATGTCCTCAGTAGTTTTCTATATTTAAACAGATCCGAAAAGGACAATGCAATAGAGTTTATACTTTTGACACCTTCAACCGCTCCAAAAAGTATATTCCCTCATTACTACAGACACATGATTAGACATCGATGTAAACAGAGTTACAGGGTAACACTTACCAGCATATGCATCTTCCTGGTGTCATAGTCGACTTTGCGTACATGGCCACGCTCAATAGAACTTGTTTTCCTGTATCACATAAATCATATTTTTAACCAAAATCAAAATGCATTTGTCTAATGGCAATTAGCAATTCCAGAAAGACCAGTTAAAATTTTGTTGAAAAAAATGAGTCAGATTCTCAACAACCGATGTAGAGATCTGTGCATAAAGCTAAACTAGAAGCAACAGCCTATTATTCAAATAAATAAAACAAAATCTTTAAACTCATTCATCTGTGTTAAAGTCTAATATTAGTCAATGAGGTAATAACTCTCCAGTTCAAGACTTGGAATGCTAGTTCTAATGTATATATTTTTAAAAGAACTAGGAAAAAAAGGGCAGAGCTATCATACTTCATTGTCCTTAAATCCCAAAACTGAACAGAGGATTCACAAGTTGCTGCAACAGCATTTACATCATGTGGATCCCAGGCTCCACCAGATAAGTAATGCAGCATACCTGCTGACTCCTTTGATTGCACCTAGATTTTTAGTAGTATCTGAATAAGTATCAGCACAAGAGATCAAGAGTGAATTGTAAGAGATTAGCACATTTCTACTTTACTAGCTTATCTTATCCACTGTCACCAAACAACAACAAAATCGTATCTTCCAAAACACCAATTTCCATCACATTTTTACATGGAAATAATTGTGTGACTATATATATCTCATCATAAACACAAACTCCAGAAACATAATTATGCTAGATATCCCAGTACAACTTCTACCTGGGCTGCTTTTCTCGAACAATCTAAACTCCACAAGAAAAGATTTTCCTCATCAATGCTGATCAACTTGTCATTTCTTCCAGATGGCCACCAGAGAATGCTGTTGGGCACCACATATGGCAAGTGAGGCAAAGCAACCATGTAAGGATCCAAATATCCACGATTTAAGAACAAAACACAAAAATTCAACACCATGAAAACACACACAGAGAGCAAGAAATAGATAAATTAACACTACAAACTCACCAATTAACCTTCCCAGCATGTCCATCAAGAGAAGCAATCCTTTCCAATTGCGGAGAATTTAACTGGCCATATAACTCAGGAATCTGCCACACCGCCGCTCCAAATGACTCACCTTCAATTATACAGACAGAATTCCATCATCAACCACACTAATACAGATCACATACTAATTCTCTAATTGCAAAATTTAAGGCGCCATTTCCGGATTGTTATCTCATGATAAACAAATTGCTGATTAAGATCTCAATAACCAAACAAATGCAAGCAGATCGCAATGAGTGATTTACCAGTGGAGAAAACAGTGGAGAAAATGCGTTGATCAAAAGGACAGGAAGAGAGATCCCAGATCTCATTAGGATGCGAAAACAACCCTTCACATATCAACTCAGTCCCACCTGAAGATAACCTCAGCAAATGCACCTACTCCACATTACAATTTCACTCATTAGATCCAATAGAATAGCTAACAAAACAATCAAATTGTAGCGCGCAAGAGAATTGACCTCGTTTTCTTCTCTGAGACTGAGAGTCCCAGTGATGAAGCTGGTGTGATCTGTATCTGCTTTCACATCTGATATGCACCTTGCCTGGAGGACATTGAATTTATGGAGCGAAATTAGGGTCAAATTGAAGAAATTTTATCAAAGAGATGGAATTAGAGGTTGTAATTTTGACCTGATATTTGAGTCCATAGCCGATGCCTGACGATCCTCCCTGCATTTTTTTTCTTTCTTTTCGGTTTACGTGTAGATGACGAAGCCAAGATCAAAGCAAAGGTATCGTGTGGAATCTGTTGATTTTTCTTTTATTTCTCCCTCAATGTTATTGCAGGCCCATCAAGAAGAAAACATTTGGGTCTTGTTAAATCAGGGCCCATTTGTGATGTTTCGATTGGAAGAGCCCAAATGAAGGTGAGAAAGGCTAGCTTGCTCGCTCCAAATTATAAGGTATCCTGGCACTTTAATTCATGTTCAAATTTTCAAAAATAAAAATAAAAATAAAGCTTGCTATAAAAAATATGTTTATATATTTATTTATTTATGTGAATGAGAGTTATAAAAAGGAATTGTCTAAAATTTACGCTCTCAAAACTACCATTTTCCACATCAACCTAACCTGGAGTTGTGCAGGTTAATCTATATTATGATTTAAAAAAATAAAAACCAGTATTTTAAGTTTCAGCTTGACAAATGATTGAATTGATATACAAAGTCGGACCAAGTTTTATAATTAGGGTTGTCACTTGGTACGACTAACAAAATTTTCAATATTTCTAGTTTTTACAACACTCCAAACCACCAGAAATGACTGAAGTCCAAAGTAAATATGTTGAGCGAAAAAAATAAACTAAGCAATGTACATGCGTGTGACATATCAGCTTTGCGTCCAGTGATCTCACTTTTAAAACACTAAAATGGGCAGCCTTGAAAAATTACCAAAGGGCAGAAAGAGAAGGAAGACAGTCTGTGACAATCCCCCCCCTCCGGAGGAGCACTATTTTAACTGTTGAACAACCGGTGGGGCGTTCGCCATTAATCTAGCAGAACTTCAGACCTAAAAGACTCGACTCCGACTGTGTCTTCAGCCCATTTCCTGAATTTCACTGCAAAGAGGCTGGACTCTAAAAGACTCATGAAAGATCCAATGTTCAAGTCAAGGATCACACCTTCCGGATATAACGATCATAAATAACTCAATAAAACAGCTCTGTGTAGTATCTTGACAATGGGGCATCGTGGGGGCTCTATCCTGGAAGTTTTGTACACAGCAGGTCGGGTATAGGCAGCATGATCTTTTAAACATCCAGCAGAAGAATTGTTAAGCATGGCGGAGAACCCAAGGTAGCTCTGTCTAGTCTGAAAGAATTTCTTCCAACTCAGGTTCTTCATTTGTTAATTCATCATAATCCATACCGGTTTCTTGAGGACCATCTTGGTCTCCATCATCATCAGGATCAGGCAATTCTGGCTCATCATCAACATTCTGATAGTCACTTGGTATATCATCTTCCAATGCATCATACCCCTTTCCATATTTTCTAGGTCCTGAATTTTTCCTTGCCTTGGCTTCAGAATCTTCACAAATGCAGGTGTGTGGATTCTCATGAAACTCTCCCCTGCCTGGCCTGACTTCCTTTGGCTCCCCCATGAAGCCCCTCTGGAAAGTATGCATTTTAGAGGCAAATGCTTCCCATGACATGGTAGTTTGGTTCAAGAACAATCTGTACAGTTTCTTAGCATTTGGACGAATAGTAGGTTTGTGTCCAAAATATCTCCTGCAATTTGAGAGCATCTAAATTAGTCCCCAGTGATAGAAAAAATAAAAAGAGAATAGAGAAAAGAAAAGCAAAAGTTAACTACCTTCGTCCAGCTAATATTTTAGCCATATTACCATTGTTGTTGGTAACAAATACATCACTTTCATCGCAAACGATGAAGTCAAGTGCAGCCATTCTTGAAGAAAATGATGAAAATGGTTCCAGCTCCTCCTTGCTGGATAAAGTCTCTTTTGTATAAAAGTTTGGGAAGAGTGCTTTTAAGGGTGCCAATGTCTCTTCCCCACCATACACTTCTCCTGATGCCACATAAATATGAACATCACTTCCATAACCCAGTGCTCTCAGCATAAGGCCAACTTCTTTTGGAGTTAGCGGGCATTTTCCATGCCTCCTTTCCTTATCAGGGTTACTTGCCTGCAAATGTATAAACACATTAAATGCACATACATACAAGATGGAAGCCAAATTAATTCACAGGGAAGTGAAAATCACTTAGATTCAGATTCAGAACTAAATCAAATTCTGTGCTCCCCATAGTGACAGTCTTAGAAGAATTTCCAAATACTTCAGAAATAAATGACTTCAATTAAAACTGAGCTTCATGCTGTCAATATTCTGAAGCTTAAAAACATGATTTAATAAATACATCACTGAAAGGTGCATCACTTGAACCTTACATGTAAAGTTTTCCACCTCTTCCTTATTGCACCAAGTTCCTTCCTTTCCTTGTCACCTCCACCATAATAGCATCCAGAGAATGCCAGCATATCAGGTTCAAACCTATAGCAAGAAACATTTGGTTGCTTCAGAAAAACTTATAATGTAAATTACACCTCTTGCATTTAGAAGTCAACAGTTGGAAATTGGAAGTGAAAATCCAATGAAAATATGCTTCCCGTTATGCATGCACAGCCTCCAATACAGAAATTGAGTTTCATGGCATGGTCAACAACACACTTGACCTTAGGGCAATCACCCAATCATTAAAATTTAATCAATGCTCTCAAACAGTCATGCTCTTATTTACTATTTAACAAGAGTAAATAAGTTAGACAAGCTTTTATGTATTTAATTCTCACAAAGCAATCTGTATGCCCTAACAAACAAGGGTGTGATAGTGTGAATGACTTGACTAACAGCTTAAGCTGAAGTGGCGGCGTTTGACTGATTCAGGCAATGAGCTGAATAGCTTCAACAATGAGCACAAAATATGCATGCTACAGGTTTGATCAATAAATCCAGGAAATATAAAGAAACAAGTTCATATTCTCATAATAAATGGACATGCACGCTCCAATTAAATAATATAGTGACAACCAGAAGACTGACGCTAAACTGCACAATTCATATATAGTTTCCAAATCATCACCATAGATCAGATTAGTGGTCCCACATGGATCTTATAAGAGGGCATGTTTGCTCCATTGCTCAGGGCAATAGGGGAAACAATTCAAATAGCAGGTTTAGTATTTTTCTAGTAAGAAATATAGCCAGTTTTATCAGAAAATGAATTAGACTACCTCAGGTGCAAGGCAATGAAATTCTTGCTTTTCATCCGCATTCGATGGACCAATTTCTCA
Source organism: Salix viminalis (assembly GCA_029228465.1). Lineage (NCBI taxonomy): Eukaryota > Viridiplantae > Streptophyta > Magnoliopsida > Malpighiales > Salicaceae > Salix > Salix viminalis. The sequence continues at coordinate 7,722,814 of CM055430.1, forward strand.
CCCATTCGAAGAATAGGATCCGTAAACTTTAAAGCATGGTAATTGACTCTACATCTCAATTTTTGCAATTGTGTATCCAACTTATTTGCGAGTCTATAATCAAACTTTGTGAGCTGAATTGCCTGTCACAAAATTAAGTCCAGGAAGTCAAGTCATTCTTAAAATAAGCAGAAAATTCACCCACAGAAAGAAAGTGCATTAAATAAAGGTACATATCCTAGTCAACATAGCATCAAAAATGTTATAGATTCATAAGGAGTCTCACAAGTATACTACTTAAAACAAACAAAATTATTGCCTTCACAATTTGATCAAAGAAAAGTTGGTCAAATGTTGTGCTATTGAACTTCCTCTACAATGTCCAAACAGTCCGAGTCACCACTTGAGCATGTCCCCTTAACTTGGATAATGATTCATATGACCTAACAGAGACAATTTTTATCCTGAACCTAATGGATCTAAAGGTCAGCAATTACAATTTTATTGCTGATTAAACATGACTAATTGAGCAAACTATCAGTATGGTTGCAAGACCAGAGATAAAAAGAAACAAACAGAACTCTCCCAACATAATTTTGCATGGCTAGAAATCATACTATATAAAAGCAATCATCAGAAGGCTGCGGAGAAATGAGAGAACTTACATGCCTTTTTAAAAGAACAGGCAATACACGATTTTGATAACATCTCTCGCTACACTTCCTTGGAACACGCATATTACGCGGAATCCAAGTTTTCCCTCTCCTTCTTGGGAGAGATTTGATGATTTTGACATCATTTCCCAGAGAAGAAATATACCAATCAACATCAAAAATCTCTGAAAAATCACTGCATTAGAGAAAGTAAAATAATAGTTAGCTAATATTACAAGATCCTACTGATAATTGCTAGAAGGTCCTGATTAAAGGTTTCAGTTACGATAATTCAATAACAAACCTTGAATCTTTCCAAAAAGACTTCTGGTCTAGCTTTGGAACAACAAGAGTAGCATTCAAAATACGAGCAGCAACAACAGCATCTGTAATCTGCAAACATGTTTGGTGAAACATCAATGCCATCAGCAAAATATTAATCAAAATATGACCTGGAAGTCAGTTGAGAAAACAAACATCAATGCAAGAGCATCACTCAATCCCAATATTGCATCTAGTGTAAATTATAATAAATGCCTTACAGAGACTGCTCTGAGTTTGTAGGTTTCAAAGCAATTGTACTACCATCTTGTGTTGGGATTTGTTTGTGTAATTGAAAGACTCTCCCCTATACGAGTCCACCATTTTGCTTCTCTTTTTTTCAAGAGGTCCAACAAGTACTAAATCAATGAAATAAACAAGCGTGTACCTCAAATAAAATGGTGGAAGGCATATCGTTAAAACCAGTGGGGCATTGGATTACAGCATCATTTACCCGATAACCAAGCAAAAGGCTTCAAACAGTCAAGCAAGCTCAATTACATGATCAAACCATAACTGAACCCTTGGAGCAGTGGAACAAAAATCTCAAAAATAATCAACTTACCCCAGTCCTTTGCTGATTTAAGCCTCCACTGGTAGCAATCAGCAGGTACCGATTGGGATGTGTAATTGCATCAGCATCTACAACATGATCCAAAAAACTCATATTGAAAAAATTATAAACAGAAACGTAACTCTTAAAAGAAGTCATGCATTACAAATTTTCAATAACCAAAAAAAAAAAAAAAAACCGATCACATAACCCTCAAATGAAGCAACAACTCATCCAGTTCTAGTAACTTAAAATGCTTTTTATGATTACAAGCACGGATATTTAAAGGGACCGGGAAAAACTTTCTCCGCTTAAGAAACGACCAAAAAAGTCTAGAATTTTGAGAAGATAAACTTACTGGGAAACTTGTTGCTAGCATTACTGCATCCATAGAAATATTTCGAGTTTCTCGAGCTCCAAACATCACGAGCCTTCCTCCCTTTTTTCTAATGCTCGAAACAGAATCAAATTAAGCAAAAGAAAATCCAATTAAAATCAATTAATTGTGTATATATATATATATAAAAAAAAAAAAAAAAAAAACTAACCGGTATGTGAATAACAGGTTCTCCAGGCTTTCCAATCGTATCTTCGACAACATCATTTGTAGTGTCCAACTTAGTACAAAAGAAAAACAGAGAAACAAGTAAGAAAAGTTCATGATCGTATATTAATACGTGGACGTAGAGAGGAATGCAGTGTATGGTACGGTAAAATACCATGGTCTTATGATGTGGATTGTTAGTATCAATCGGAGTAGGAGCGAGAAATGAGAGAAGACCAAAGAGAATGAGAAGAACTCCGGAAACAGCGGATATTAGAGGCAGAACAGAGCGGAAACGGTTGTAATAGTGGTTGCGCCGCCGGTGAGATGCCATTTTGACGGTGGTGATTTTTTTCCCACTCTGGGAAAATGGCGTGTGGAGAGAGAAAAGAAAAAGGAAGGCAAAAGTGGATCTGTTCGCTGAGGCTCCAGCATTTCCAGAAAGAGTTTATAACAGGAAATTAGTTTTTTTATTGGATGAGGACACGAAGGAATGAGGGTTTTGCATGATGTGTCGTCCGGTGTCAAGAGAAAACGAATTTGACGGAAGAGCAGCATCGTCTAAGGCTGTGTTTGTTATTGTTTTGAGATTGAAAATATGAAAAAATAAGAGATTTTTTTTTTTTTTTTGTTTGAGAGTATATAAATTAATTTTAATCTCTTCCATTTGCGAGTTATTATTGGCTAATTTTTAGTAAATTCGTGAATTTTTTTTTATAGAAAAAGAGAAATCATGTAAGTTTTATATGAATATATATAATATGTTCGATTAAATGAAACAAATAAAATGCTAAGGACTCAATTGAGATTTGACACCATGGGCTGGGGACTATTTTTAGGTTAGCATGTTTTTAAAGGGATAAGGTGTGATTTTGTCGAGGTAATAACGTAATTAGGCAAAACAGATTCTTTTCTTAGCTTGTGATTAGTGTGCTCTGCCAGAGTTGTTTGTGTCCAGTTGGCAAAAATTGGAATGTGGCTCCTGCCTGTCTCCCTATTGGTCAGGGAGTTAGGACTTGTTTGGTAGATTATTTTTTAAATATCTTTTGCTCAAAAACATATTCAAATTGTGTTTTTTATTTTTTAAAAAACTTATTTTTGATATATCTAAAAACATAAAAAACCTCAATTTAAAGTGAAAATAAAATTAACTTTTTTTATTTTTTTTCAAAATCATTTTTAAAACACATTGGCACTTAGATGGAGAAAGAAAGGTCTCTTGCACGAGAGTTGTCGAGGATTTATTGGATTACTGTCAGTGCATGGTAAGTTTTAGCTGGATCTACCCGTTAGCGCCACTCCAGGGCTGCTTACATTTTGTTTGTTTTACGTGAATTTTTGATTTTTTTATAATTTTATTTTGTTTTTGTGTATTGTATTGGAATTTTTTTTAATAAAATAAAATATATATTTGGAACGCAAATTGAACATTTTTTTTTGTTAAAATTAATAAAAAATATTATTTTAATATATTAAAAAAAACAATTATTACCACTATTAAATATTAAATGGGGATAGATAGTGTCACCGACACGGGATTGAGATTATTTTTAAATTTTAGTTTTGTTTAGAAATATATTATAATTATAATGATATAATTTTTTTAATTTTTTTTTTAATATCAATATATGAAATAATTTAGAAATATTTTAAAAAAAAACTAATTTGAAATAATAAAAAATATTATTGTTCAAAAACGTTTATAGTGACAAACAAAGCCGAATAGGAAGAGGATGAAGGCGTTATTACCACATGAATTTATGTATATATCTTTTTAACCAGCACATTAAATAAAATTGAGAAATAATATCTGAAAAAATGTTAAAAGAAAAATCAGTTTAACGAGCTATAAATAATATTAATGTGATTTCTGTGGAGTGAGAGTTGTTGTTTTTGTGGTTGTTGTTGTTTTTGAAAGTATTTTCTATTTAATAATATATTAATGTGATTTTTTTTAAATAATTATTTTTGATATTATAGCATGAAAATAATATAAAAATTCGAAAATAAAAATAAAAATTTTCAAAGTTTTTGAAAAACAGTCGGGCTCATGCAGAATCGTCTAAAGTTCCAATGCACCTGGACCGCCCAAAGGGTCCAAAGTTCTATTGACAGCCCCAGAAGCCCAAACATTATAATAAATTTGACAGCTGTGGGATTTGAACCCAGATCCTTCTGGACCAGGCCTAAATCCGACACCTTAGAACTTGTTTAGTTTTTTTGTCGTGAATTTTTGTTTTATCTGTTAATTTCAAAATTTATTTTTCAGGAAAAAATAAAATATATTTATTTAATATATTCTGAAAAAATCAATCTTCATCGCAATAACAAACAGGTCTCTGAACTACTCGGACAAACATGCACTTGCTAAATTACTTCGATATTATTGCTTAACAAGTTCCAACTACACAACACTTTAAAATATAGTTATTAAGCTCAAACCATAATCAATATGAACTCAGTCCAAGATTTGGTCATGGTCCAAGTTACATTACTCCCGGATCAACTCAAGCTGATTTTTCTTAATAAATCCTGAAACAAACATGAATTTTTTCAATGAAACGGTGTAGGACCATGTCCAAATTAGGGGCTAGTGAATTGACCCGCCGTGCTTCAAAGAAAATCATGGCTAGATCGAGTTTCCAACATGGGAATGTGGTGGCTTCCATCTTAGACCAAGGGCGACAAAAGCAGGGGATTTTTTATGCAAGAAAATTTCATTATTTAGAAAACATATTTTATAGATTTAGATGAGCGAATAAAACTCGATTATTTTAAATTTTTATAAAAAAAAATACATGTATTAGCTCAAATTTAAAATCTACTCGGGTAGATCACAAACTTGTTGTAATCAGGTCATTCCCAAACGGGATTTCCAAAATCATGCAAGGGCCAGGAAGAAATAAATAGACTCGATTGTAGTCTAGCAGGTTTGCATGAGCTTTCTGGGCCGTCAGATATGCTAAATGTTCATTTGTTTAATGAATCGTAAAGCCCAAAATGAACCACGCTTGCAAGCTGCAATGAGTGCAGATGAAGCTAGAAAATGAAAAATGAAAAATGAAAAACTGAAAACTGACAGCTGTGGGATTTGAACCCACGCCCTTTCGGACCAGAGCCTAAATCTGGCGCCTTAGACCACTCGGCCAAACTGTCCTGAACGTTAACTATGTGCCCTGTTAAATCTAATAATATCATGTAACATTTACGGGAATAAAACACATGTAGTGGCAAAGTCATGAATATAAAAATAAATTGCTTCGGGTGACTATATATATATATATATATATATATATATAAATCAAAGTTACATTTTATTGGGCTAGGCGAAGACACTGAGTGTTAATAGGAAACCAGATAAAGCCTAACTAAGAGGTATATGATATGTTTTTTTTGTTTATATAATAATTTAATAAATTTTTAATTTCAGATAAAAAATAAATAACTTATCGAATTTCAAATCTAGATTATGATCGAGAATTGATCCATGTTAATTCAATATTTTATTTATTTTGAATTCATGAAATAATATATTTCTAAGTTTTATAAAGAGACAAAATATATTATTTTGATGGGGAAAATCATGTTTTTTATTAATCAAATTTGAACTAAAAATTAAATTAATAAATCATCAGATATTGTGAATACACTAATCATTACTTTTTTTATCTCTCGTGAATAAAATAAAATAAATAAAATATATCTTTGTTAATAAACTTACGTGCAGAGAAAATCGTATGGCTATCACAAGAAAAATAAGTAAATCTTCTTTAAAAGAAATGTAATTAGATAAAACATTAGTTTTCTCGAAAATAATTAAAACATGGGATTATGGGCTTTCGGTTTTATCAATTACTCCACTACATGGGCCCAGATTTGCTGAACCACCTGCTAACGCATTGTTTTCGAGTCACAACGGTACTCGAATCAACGGCTACGAAAAGAAAAGATAAAGCACTCGAAACAACATCAACCACCCGATCCTCTGCCACCCAAATCCCCTACAAACCATTTTGCATTTCCACAGTGCAACCGCTATTACCTTCTCCCTACAAAACAAACCCTCATCTCTGAGAGTTCCCGCACCAGAAAGAAAACCCTCATCCTCCACTCTTTTACACACTCTCCCCGTCAATGTCAAAGCTGTAAAAAATACGTTAGGCGCAGCCCATTTCAGTAAACAAGTTACTGAGTTTTAGTGACCGAGTTGGTCATGGATTCTTTGACAGCGAAGGGCTATTTCTTGGTATCTAAACTGTCTTCCGCTTCTTCTTCGAACAGTTCAACCGTTCTTGTCTCGGCTAGACCTCGACTATGTGCTTCAGTTAGTTTTCCAAGAAAAAAGGAGAAGTACTGTCATAAAGGGAGGTTAGGCTTCAGAGTTAGAGCTTACGATTCTTCCAAGAATGACTCTTCTTCTACCAATAACCCTGGTGATGCCAAGCCCCCTAATGGAAGTATGGTAATATTTTAATCTCTTTCCACTGAGTTTTCTTGGTAGTTTATAGTAGAGATTGATTGAATTGGGATTTTGGGTTTTCTTTTTTGAAATCAGCAGCCAAAAAACAGGAGGGAAATTCTATTGGAATATGTAAAAAACGTGCAGCCTGAGTTCATGGAGCTTTTTGTAAAGAGAGCACCACCGCAGGTTGTGCTTTCTTTTAGTCAATTCTGGCATAATCCCAGCATTGCTTCACTCTTTCTAGCTTTATACTTGGGGGAATATGGATATGAACTGAAGCATACTTCTCATTTTTTGTTTAGGTAGTTGATGCGATGCGACAGACAGTGACTAATATGATTGGGACGCTACCTCCACAGTTTTTCGCTGTAACAATTACAACTGTAAGTATATTGAGTTGAGTGGATTTTGCTTATTTGTAAATGCATGGTTTAGTGTTGAAAACTGCAGGCAATTTGTTATTGAGAAAGATTAGTTTGGGTTTTTTTTTGTTTCAGGTAGCTGAAAATCTTGCGCAGCTCATGTATAGTGTTATGATGACGGGCTATATGTTCAAGAATGCACAATACCGGCTGGAGTTGCAACAAAGTTTAGAGCAGGCTGCACTCCCCGATGCACAAGAAGAAAAGAAGGTAAATGGTTTGTTCAATTCTAAAGATTAATTAGTTGACCAGAGATTTAATGGGTCGAAACTTTTGATATTATCTTCATCTTAAAGCACATTTAACTTCTTTGTTTTATCATTATTTTTACAGTATATAAGTGGATGTTGTGAATGTTCAGGATGAGCCAGATTATGCACCTGGTACACAGAAGAATGTGTCTGGTGAAGTTATTAGGTGGAATGATGTTTCTGGTCCTGAAAGAATTGATGCTAAAAAATACATCGAGTTACTTGAAGCGGAGATAGAGGAACTAAATAGTCAAGTTGGTAGAAAAACTGCAAATGGACAAAATGAATTATTGGAATATCTCAAGTCTCTTGAGCCCCAAAATTTGAAGGTATATAAATATAGCTCTTGTTCTTTCTGTGTCATGTCTGGGGATGCCTCTGTCGATTAATGCAGTTAACAATTACTGTTATGTTCACTTGGAATTTTATTTTCTTTGTAAATCTGAATGACAAAGAATTGATATGAATAGTAAACATGCTCTAGCAACCTCCTTGTTTCCCAGTTTTCAGATTGCTATGCTGCATGTAATGTTGGCTCTAGTTCCAAATTTTAACTTCAAACATGTTTATGATTTTGCAGGATTTGACAAGCAGTGCCGGAGAGGATGTTGTTCTTGCAATGAACACATTCATCAAGCGCCTTCTGGCTGTTTCAGGTCCCTGACCAGATGAAGGTATGCCTGAAACCAGACAGAATTTATTGATTTACTGCCCTTGGATCTGATTCACATTAGTAAAAAAAACATGCTTTGTTTTCAAAAGAGATTGTTTAGTTAACTAGAGCGGGATGGAGGTTGTATCCAATGAATCATGATGAATTTGTCAATTTTGGAATGAATAGCTAAGCATTTCTTCAACCTGTAATGTGATTTAGGTGTTTCTTCTCCGTAGATTAGTAGGTTGCATCCAATAGTTTTTGTTGGAAAACTTATCAATCTGCAACATTTAACGTTTCGCCATGAAGCAAAGGGATAACCTTGTTTTCATTTTTGTGAACTAAGAAAGCCATTCTTTTTAGAGATCTTATCCCATTGAATCTCCGACAGCTGCTTTCCCCCCCTGGTTCATGTTTTCTTTGACATCAAGAATTGAACATATCATTTATGAATCCACTACCATACTAGTTTATCTTTTCTGTAGCAAACAATTTATGTAGTGCTCATCGAATTCCTTGAATAATCAGTTGAATTTTCTGTAGCAAATTTATTGACTTCAATACTGGCTGCAGACATCTGTAACAGAGACTAGTGCACCAGAGCTTGCCAGGCTGCTTTATTGGCTAATGGTGGTTGGGTATAGCGTTCGTAACATTGAAGTCCGTTTTGACATGGAGCGAGTACTCGGGGTACCTCCAAAGCTTGCAGAGTTACCTCCTGGAGAAAATGTTTAATCAGTTGCTTGGGTGTGCTAGTGACCTGTGCTAACCAAGCAGGAGGATAGTGATCTTCAGACACGCGATTGACCTGATATCTTGAAGCAAGCACAACGCAACACTGACAAACATCTGATTAAATACTTGTTACAAAACAGATTTTGAGTTAAATCTGTATCCTGACTTTATGATTAAAATTGTTTGGTTTACAGCGTCATGCTGCAGTCATTTTTAAGTTAGACCATTCAAAATATTTTCAACATCGCTACAAATTTCAAAATCTCTATCGAATCTCAATAGTTGACATTAAAATTAAGTTTTAATTCTAGTTTAGCGACAGATGATTAATTCATAGTGGGGATAGAGAAGACATTTCCTAGTCTTTTATCTCCGTGCCTGTAACCAAATATGTATCTCTTTGTAATAAGCATGATGATCAAATGCTCAAATGATAGAAATGGTGAGCTCTTGCATAAATTGCTAAGTTGATTGAATTCAAGCTTGTTTTTCCTATATTCTCCTCCTAACTTCTTTTCATCCTGGCTAAACCGGGTACCTACATGCGGGCAAAAATGTGCTTTCCACTGTCCCTTGAAAAAAAATAAAAAAAAATTAAGGGTTTGGCAAATACAAAGGGGAAGGTGCAGTGAATCCATGAGACTCAACTGCATGTAGCTTCCCCAGAAATCAAGAAAATGAATCGACAATCTGAACCAGAGCTTCATTCCCACAAACAATCATGGCTGTCATTGTTTCTCCAAGAAACAATGCATGATGCAGAACTGGCCACTGCATGATCAAGTGTCAAGAATGGGGAACCTGTGTTCTGGCCACTTGGGATATGCACGTTTGTACAAGCTCATGCAAACAGTATCGTTCTGCTGAAGGACCCCGTTGAAAGTGCATTTCATAGCCCCTGAGCATAAATCACAATAGTTACCACCAAACAACAAAAAGATACTGCAATTGCATCATTTAAATTATCGATGCACCATAATGGAATCCAGTCCCTTGAAAGATGAGGTCGATAGACAAGAAAAAAAAAGAAGATACCATGTGTGCCAAGAGGTTCCTTGATTCGACCATGGCGACCGCATTTCGTATACACTTCCACAGGCTGCAAACAACAGTTTGACAATTTTTTATTATGGTTAATGGAGAACAATTCTTTCGCAATTCAACCATCCAAAAGTAATGATAAGAAGAAAAGTATTTGCTAAAGATATTCTCTCACCTTGAACCATCTTACATCTTCTGGGCTATGGAACATGTATCTTACAGAGGCTTTCAACTTTGATACTCGTTGAGGATAGCTGCATCAAGAATATAAAGGCATTTCAAGAATCAGAGAATATCCATTTGGGTGATGGGGAATGGTTTTCACACAACATTAGCCATTATTCATTTTGCACAAATGAGTAACATGAGCAAGGATTGGTAGCAGGGAGATAGAAGAGGTTTCTAGCGATCATTGCAGGATCAAGCTCAAGGTCAATAAATTCATACCCAGTTAATACAATCTTCTTCAGGATTATCCTATCTGGGTCAATGCATCTCAAAGAACCAACAGCTGCTAAAGCAGGGGCAGCACTTCCTTCTGCAATCTTCAAAACTATCAATGGAAGAGGAGGAAACGAAATCGGAGCATAAATTGATGCGACAGCAAAACGCCCAGCATGAAGAAACCTCTCCATCTTGTGCTTGTCAGAATTCATATCATCGGTGGAAAATATAGGCCTGAAGAAAAGCGTTAAATTGCATGAGGCATGCATCTAGACACACAGATGGGTAAAACTGCAACACCAGTGGCTAAAAACATTACCTAGCAACAAATTGCCTAAAACCAACATGAAATACCAGTTCTTCTTTGGATTTGATAGGAGCATCATACGTATCATGCTTCTTGATACTGAAAAACATTGAATAGCTCAAATTGTGAGAAAGTGAAGTAATGTAGATGATTACTGAAGAGCTGAAAACTGTACAACATTAACAAAACAGCAAAACGCTTTATTGAAAATACCTAAAATGAAGAACAGACATCTTGGATTCATGCTGAAAAAGGCCAGATGCTATTATTGGCACTGTCTTTACAAGCAAACATAACTTGGAAGCAACAGGAGTAGGTACTTCCTTGATATGAAGCCTTACATATTGGCCTGCTGGTACGCAGTCATCCCTGTTCTCTTGCTTCATATCTAGGAATTTTGCAAAGACATGTTTTTGTGTTTTTGCAAAATTATCAAATGCAAAAATTCTGGCATATTCTGGAGGCAGCGACTCCTGAAATTTATAAAATTACTTTAGTGATGTTCCCAAAGTCTGAGAAAACCAATTTGCAATCACAATTTCATGATCATATTACCTTTGGGTCCCATGAAGAGGTCCTGAATGACTTGAGACCTCTAAATTTGGTAAACCGTTTTCTAGCAGGAATGTCCAATGGAGTATCCACTTCATCTGGAAATTCTGAAACACAAAAGAAATAAAATCAGCAATGAAACAAGTCTTTCGAGTACTTGGAAAAAAATGCTCATCATTTTAGGGTCAAGGAAATGGGAGGTACCCTCATCTTCTGCATGTGCTGCTTTGATTTTTTTAATCTCTTCCTCTATCTGTTCCCTAGTCAAGTTATCATCTTCCTGCATGCCAAGAAAATAGTTAATCTCTGATCACATATAAGTAAGTAATCAAACTATCTGTCACAGTTTGAGAATCACCATCATCACTGAATCCATGTCAGTTTCTTCATCAGCATCCCTATCATCCAGAGAACCTTGATCATCATCATCGACGTCTGAGTTATCGGTTTCTTTGGGACCACGAAAATAACCTTCTGTTCCATCCAATACCATCCCATCATCAGTATCACTGCCACTAGCTGAACCCTCATCGTCTGTTTCATCCACAATCCAAGCAGCCTGCAAGAAATTCAGGGAATGTGATACTATCAAACAAGGACTGAAACTCGACTCAATTTCTACAGAACAAGATACATTGAGCAGGGGGGTTTAGGAAATCGATAAAGACATGCACAGACCTGGTATTCTGAAGTACCTCGAGGAAGAATCCTCTTCTTTAGCCTCTTTTGTTTCTGATTTCTATCAGCCTCAGCCATTTCAGCTTCTGTTGGCCAGGTCTGAAAGGGAAGATCATAGTAAATAGCAAGTCTTTTACCGAAAAACATTTATTTCCTCAGAAACCTGACAGCAGTAAAGATGGTGTGCTATAGAATGTTGATATAACTTCAAAGCCACAAATAATAACAGGCCAGATGTGAAATCATGGTTTCACAATTTTACACATTTTCAAACCAATTCTCGTTAAAATTTGTAATGAATGGTTAGCCGCAAAAATATTATGTTGTTTGTTCGAGTTACCTGTTCACCTGCAAGAGGATCTGGAACATTTTCAACAACCAATGGCTCCTGTGTCATGAGATCAGGATCCATGGAACGAACTACCTGGAATGATAAAGAAAAACATATAGAATAGTGAATTGCATAAGCAAAGCAGTCAGATAGATATGTTAGAGAGCATAAAAAACATGATCATAAATATTGTGTCATTTCTCAAATACATCTATTCTAAATGGTGATGCATTCAATGCACAATGATATCCAGGAGGAGAGGGTGAGGAATAGAAGAATGGAATTAAGCTAAGTCTTGATCCATTTCATTATTTATTCTCTATTTGAATGTAAAAGCCAATACCTCCACGTCATCTGAATCCATTGCATCAGATTCTTTCCTTAACTTCAACAGATTTGGATCCTTCAGAATTTCAATTTTCTGTAGCTGGAAATCCCCCGCGCCAGAAACATGAACCTGATGTTGAAGAAAATAAGATACACCACCAGATCAGCCTACAAGAAGGAAAACCAACATCAATTCTCCAGAAGCAGGTAAAGGGCTGAATTTCTTACCAGCTGATTAACTGAGAGGCTGAGAGCATGTATATAGCCAGTAAGAAGAAGGGTGCATTTTCCTGAGTTCAAATCATCTGCTACCACATCCACCTATAATGCACACATAGATGAAGTGCGAAAACAACCAGTAACAAGGTGTGGCATGAAAGACAGCAAAGTGGAGACTCATGTGGAAATAGAATGCAGGGGTATAAAGGGAACTAGATACCAGCCATTCAAGTGCTTGTTCATATATTGTATTAAGAATCAGAAAAAAGAAAAGAAAAGAATCATTTCCTCATATGTTCCTTCATATTCTCTATTTCTGCAGGATTAATGCTCCACAATGGAGATAGCAAAATGTTCTTAAAATCTTTCCCTTTTTTGTACCCTGGTGGTAGAGAACAAGGCTTGGATAAAGTGGGATGGAGGAAAGGATTCAGGTACCAATCCCAACTGGTTGGTAATATGGTTTGCTAGGTCCAACTGTATCCCTTTGGTGGCATTGATATCTACATATCCTAGAAACTAATCACAAAGAGAGAGGAAATAGAAAAGGCACCTTTTGGGACATCAGGTAAGGCCTTTGGTTCCTCCAGTGAGGAACCGTGAGCCTTTGCTCCTTAAATAGCCATAGAAACTGTATACACATAAAATGAAGACATGTGAAACACTGTTACCTTTCCAGAAATAATCAAAACCAAATGTATAGTACAACATGACAAGAGTTAATAGTACTCGTATATTACCTTGTGCAACTCATCTTTTGTATCTGCTGGATAGAACTTACAATCTTCAGGAAACTCACCAGCAAGATTAGAAATTGACAACTTCTTTAGTTCATTTTTCCCTTTCTGATCACTAGGTAGATCCTAAGACAAAGAAAAGAAAAAACCTTTCCACTTCAGATTAAGCAGCAGTCCAGCCTGATCGTTACTAGAGTTGTCATGCACATGGAAAGAAAAACACATAAACTAAGGGCTTACACGAAGGAATACAGCAGTGTTAGGCAGGCCAAGTTGCCTGAACACAGACAAGCATTGACTTCCAAATGAATCAATATATCCGAAATCAGAGGCGTTTTCTTCATATAGTGAGATTGTGGATGCCACAAAAACAATTAGATCAGCAACCTAAAATTCAGACAGTTTCCAGCCAATTAGAAAACCAAATCACGAATCTACAGAACCCGTGAAGAAAAAAACACAGTGGCCGAAATATTCATACCTTGGCCATTTCCATACAGGATAACAAATCCCCATGAGGCGCTTTCAATACCTGCAAGCAGAAAACATCAACCATTTATTTTGGAATGTGACAGGAGTAACATCGAACTAAGTTCACAAGGAAAATTGAATGCTTCATCGGAACCTACTGTGATCCTCATTTTGTATTCAGAGGAAGCAACTGTTGAAGAAACATCTCCAGCGCCATCATTAGATAACACTCGCAAAAGATCTTCAGCAAGCGACTCTACATTCACGGAAGCAGAAAGGCCAAATAGAAGCTGGCCAAATCGAAAAAGAAGGAAAAAGAAATCCAAAATTCCTTATCATCCATAGACCCTGGAAACATAATTAAAATCGAACCAATAAGTTCACTGAAGAAGATACTCACAATTACAAGGGGAGCGCTAGTTGATGAACTCGTAGCTCTTTTTTCTTTCAAAAGTGCCGTCTTTTTCTGCTCTCGCAGCTGCAAACACCAAATTAAAATAAACAAAAAATAATATTTTTCATAAATTCAAGGGGATTTTTACGCTAATGGATGAACTCGAAGCTCTTTTTCACAATAATTTTCACCAAATTAAAAATACCATCTTGTTACGCTGAAGCCGAGCAGCTCGTGCTCCCTTGGCGACATTGCGCTCCGATTTTGCTATTCTACTCTTGTCTAACAAACCAAAAACACAAGACGAAATCGTTTTAGAATCCGATAAAATTGTTGAAGATTACAGAGAAAGAAATTGAGAGCGAAGAACCTTTAAGGGAAGTTTTGTGAAGGTTGCGAGAAGATTTAGTGGAGAAGCGAGACTTGTGAGGTTTGTTTAGCTGAGCTCTGGATCCTCCCATGGCTACCGAGAAGATTTGAACTTTTTGCGAGAGAGGAGAAGAAAAACCCCTTGCCGCTATTTCAGTCTCTGGGTTTTAGGGTTTTGCAAAATCAGGGAGGGTCTCTTTTGTTTGGTTGAAGTTAGGGAAAACGGTGCCGTGTGCGCGGTTTTTAATAGATAAATAAGGTGGATTGTATTTGCTTATCAATCGAATCCTTCGTTTCTAAATTGGACACTTTTGTTGTACTTTCTCGAGAAAAGAAGCTTGGTTTAGATTAAAGTTTTAATTAAAATATAAATGAAAATATTTATTGATGTAGTACATATTGAAAGATATTTTAAAAAATTATATTGATGTACTGATATATTTTATAATAAAAAAATATCAAGAGAAATGATATAATATTAATTCAGGTTAGCTTGGTAATTATGCAGTTTTGATCATAAAATATTAATAATTCCTGTAAAAAAAAATTAAATTAACTATAAAAATCAATTATTATTTGATTTAAATCTCAAGTAGTAGAATTGAAATGAAAATATATTAAATTGAAATAGAGAAAACTATTACTATATATATAAAAGGCGTGGGGTTTTCACTGTGCACTCAGACACAGTGCACTGTGGATTGCAATAGTTTTTTTTTTTTTGGGTTTTCTGATTACGTTTTTTTTCTCTTTTTTTTCTGATTTTTTTTGTTTTTATTTTATGATTAAGCTACTCTTTTTTTTCGTTTCTTCTTTTTTTTGTTTTTGCTTTTTTTTTCCTAATTATTCTTTTTCTTTTTTTTTTCCCTTCGTTTTTTGCTTCTTCTTTTTTTGCCTTTTTTTTGTATTTTTTCCTAATTATATTTTTTTTTCTTTTTCTACTTATATTTTTTTTTGGTTTTTTGTTTTTTAATATTCGGGGTGTCCGAGCTCGCTTAAATGCACCACGATTAATCTCCATATCCAATTGTTTTTAATAATCAGGGTGTCCAGGCCAACTTATGCATACCACGACAATCCCCATACCCACATTTTTTTCTAAAGTGCTTTCTTGCTGGTATATATTTTTTTTTTTATACTTTTGTTTTATTCACTTATATATTTTTTTTTATAGCCGGGATCTCCGAACAGCTTAAGCACACCATGACTAATTCTTGGGCTGAATTTTTTTAAAAACAATATGGATTGCTACAGTGCTTTCACGCTTATACTTTTTTTTTCCGCTTATATATTTTTTTGCAACAATGGTCTCTCAGCCAGCTTAAGCTCTTTTTTTCACTTATATATATTTTTTTACTTATATATTTTTTTTATAACCACGATCTCCGGGTCAGCTCAAGTGCACCACCACTACTCCTCGGACCAAATCTATTTTTTGATAATCGGGGTGTCCAAGGCAGCGTTTTCTTGCTTTTTTAATGATGATAAATTTATGTTGGTTATTTCGTTTGAAACTACTAAACAGATAAATTTATATCGATTTTAAATTCATATATTTTATAGAAAACTTGCACTTGACATGAATTCTGCACAGATTTATTATTTTAGCTAAATTTATATTATAATAAAAAAAATACACACAATTAATATTTTTTACATTGAAAAAAATATTGTGCCGCCCGCGGCGAAGCGCGGGGGCATTGTCTAGTCTAGTCTAATGCACATTACCCTATCATACTAATAATTTGAGCGATGGAAACAAGATACTCATCGAAAACAAACAAGAAGAAAAATATATGTAAGACTATATTTACAATAAGTTTAATATTGAAAATTGAAATAAAAATAAAAAATCAAGATAGCTCTACAAGAAAGAAAGAAAAAAAACATGGTTCTCAAAACAATTTAGTATTAAAACAATCAAATTAAAAATGAATCTATAATAAATTGAAAAAAAAACAAAAGAATAAAAATCAAATTAAAAAAAATAAAAATCATGGATCAAATGATAAAATTGATATCAAACTAAAAGCACGTCAAAGGACCATGAGTCAAAATTCAAAATTAAAATATCGAGGGGCAAACCTTAAATATAAAGAGATTTTGAAATAAAAAATTGAAAATAAAAATCAAATTTACAAAAGAACCCAAAACAAAATTAAAATCAAGATAATGATGACAAAATAAAAATTTAAATGAGATTAAAAAACCAAACGCACCTATCTTTATAGTTAAAAAAACTTAAACATTCGAGGTTATTTTAGATATTATTACACTGTATAAATAAAATGGTATAAACTTCATTGACATCGTTCAGACTTATAATAACAAATATATCATATGAAAAAGTACTATATCACCCTTGAATGCATGTTACAAGACTCAAACCCACAAGGGATAAAATTATAATCTAACTGTTCAATGATTAGATATCGTTATAATAATATCGACTTTCAAAGAATAAAATTCAAAAGCACGAGGGTTATATATCCACAATTAAAACACGGGGTTGATTTAATAAATGTATAAAGCCTCGAGGGACCACACAGTAATTTACTCTTTAAAAAATCTATACCTGATAGAATATTTCCTGCTTCCCGTTAAGCCACCTCCCCCCCCTCAGTTTTCATCTATCTCCAAGTAAGATGCTTTTGTTTCCTCCACCTCTCCCAAATCGATTCCCTTCAGTCTATATAACTTCTCCAATCTTCCACCGCCACCTCTTCCAACCACCACTCTCCGTCACCTCCACCAACTACAAATTTCACCGACTCCTCTCTCTCTTGCTCAAAACGACTAAACGATGCTTCACAAAACGATATCGAAGGCTTTAGTGACGACGACGTCCTCCCTCTCCAAAGCCGCCGTTATGACTTCACTCCTCTCCTCGACTACCTATCCAAGAAAATCACCACCTCCACTGACTCTGACTCTGACTCAGCCTCAGCCTCATCCCCTCCTACTTCACTGGACCCCACCGAGTTCCGACTCGCCGAGTCATACCGAGTAGTCCCTGGTCCGCTGTGGCACTCTCTATTAAAATCTCTCTGCACTTCCTCTTCCTCTATCGGTCTCGCTTACGCTGTCGTTTTATGGCTACAAAAGCATAACCTCTGTTTCTCTTACGAGTTGCTGTTTTCTATTTTGATTCACGCGCTTGGTCAGTCAGAGAAACTATACGAAGCGTTTTTGCTCTCCCAGAGGCAAAATTTGACTCCATTAACTTACAATGCCTTGATAAGCGCCTGTGCACGGAATAATGATCTTGAAAAGGCGCTTAATTTGATAAGTAGAATGAGGCAGGATGGTTATCCGTCGGATTTTATTAACTATAGTTTGATAATTAGGTCCTTAATGAGGAAAAATAGAGTTGATTCTGCGATTTTGCAAAAGCTTTACAGGGAAATTGAGTGTGATAAGCTTGAGCTTGATGTGCAGTTATCAAATGATATCATTGTTGGGTTTGCGAAAGCTGGTGATTTAAGTAAAACTTTGGAGCTTTTAGGTGCGGTTCAAGGAAGTGGACTGAGTGTGAAAACTGCAACGCTTGTGACTGTTATCTGGGCTTTAGGGAATTGTGGTAGAACAGTAGAAGCGGAGGCTATTTTTGAGGAAATGAGAGATAATGGATTGAAACCAAGGACTAGGGCGTATAATGCACTTCTTAGAGGGTATGTGAAAGCAGGTTTGTTGAAAGATGCGGAGTTTGTTGTTTCGGAGATGGAGAGGAGTGGCGTTTCGCCGAATGAACAGACTTATAGTTTTTTGATTGATGCATATGGGAATGCGGGGAGATGGGAGAGTGCGAGGATTGTGTTGAAGGAAATGGAAGCGAATAATGTGCAGCCTAATGCATATGTTTTTAGTCGGATTTTATCAAGTTACCGGGATAAAGGGGAGTGGCAGAAATCTTTTCAAGTTTTGAAAGAAATGGAGAACAGTGGGGTGCGCCCTGATAGGGTATTTTATAATGTTATGATTGATACCTTTGGGAAGTTTAATTGTCTTGATCATGCTATGGCTACCTTTGATAGGATGTTATCCGAGGGGATAGAACCTGATACAGTAACATGGAATACCCTAATAGATTGTCATTGCAGGGCAGGGAAGCACGATAGAGCCGAGGAGTTGTTTGGGGAAATGATGGAAGGAGGGTGCTCGCCATGTAATACTACATTTAACATTATGATTAACTCATTTGGGGACCAGGAGAGATGGGATGATGTGAAGAATTTGTTGGCAAATATGCAAAGTCTGGGTTTAGTACCTAATTCTGTGACATATACTACCCTCATTGATATTTATGGGAAATCAGGGAGGTTTAATGATGCTATTGAGTGTTTAGATGATATGAAGGCTGCGGGATTAAAACCTTCCTCTACTATGTACAACGCATTGATAAATGCCTACGCACAGAGGGTATGTTAACAGCCTTGTCACTACCACCAACTCCTTTATATGATTGCTTAACCTTGTGATCGTGGTGAACACTTTATTCATATGGTTACTGATAATCAGATTATGGTGGATCATGGGCGTAGTCTTGGCCACCCGGACTATTTTCATTGTGGGTACAAAAATAAACTTTTGCATGAATATATTATATTGCAAGAAACTACATATCCATGATCACGTGCTTAAATGTCTGGCCTATCATTCGTGCTTACTGTGTAGGTGGGACATAAGAAAACATGAATAATATTTTAGATAGTTACCATTAAACTTCTACATTACATTTGCTGTGCAATTGGGATCAATAATGCTCGTCATTTTGATGTGGAATAAGATGACAGTGTCATGTTTTTAATAAATGCACCTTTTTGATTCTCTGGGTGGAACTTTTAATCCTCAGAAGTACAAGGTCAGATCTTGGTATGTGAAATCAGACAATAAGGAGGCTTAAACGAATGCATTCCCTACCATTTTTGTAAAAATTGAAACTCTGATATACATAGGATCTACTAGTCTCTAGTCTGACCTTTTAATGATCTTGCATTTCATTTTCTTACAGGGTTTGTCTGAGCAAGCTGTAAGTGCATTTAGGGCAATGAGGGTTGATGGTCTAAAGCCTAGTCTCCTAGCTCTCAATTCGTTGATCAATGCATTTGGTGAGGATCGGAAGGATGCTGAAGCTTTTACAGTGCTACAGTACATGAAGGAAAATGTAAGCATTAGTCAGTAGTTGTCGTGAATATCTACTTTCCCTATTGAAGCTGCAATTGTCTTTCCCTTTTATAAAATGTCCACTGGTTCTATAATTTGCAGGACTTGAAGCCAGATGTGGTTACTTATACAACACTTATGAAGGCTCTGATTCGTGTTGAGAAGTTCGAT
The DNA here is from genome assembly GCA_029228465.1 of Salix viminalis. Classification (NCBI taxonomy): domain Eukaryota; kingdom Viridiplantae; phylum Streptophyta; class Magnoliopsida; order Malpighiales; family Salicaceae; genus Salix; species Salix viminalis. The sequence continues at coordinate 7,742,593 of CM055430.1, forward strand.
AAGGTATAATATTTGTTATATTGCTCACAGACAAGTCATACCCATAATCCCAGATCCGTGTCTCCATTTCACAACCATGTGTTTGGAAATTTTGAAGTGCTGCCTTTTCTTTCTTGTGTCGTGTATAGACATTGATACCGCGACCTTTGCATTTTGTGCCCATTGTACATCCACCGCTCACTGCTGATTTTGTTCTCTTCGTATCCTTTTCTTAAGTTATTGCTGGCATGATGAAGCTGAACGCGGCATATATCATGGGCTGATAAATTGTTTGCAATGATCCATATATCAAAATTTAGATGTTTCAGTTGCATCTATCAACCATTGATTTACCTGCCTTGAAACAATCTAATCAAATGGATGCATAATTTCCCATCATTTCTACCTAGAAATGATACATTATATCAAATAACTGATGCATAGTTTATTCTACCTTTAAACCTTAAACTGCATAACCATTGAATGCTGTGTGTCACCCTACAATTTTGTTTGCTTGTTTTTTGCTTATACCGCATGTCTGTATTTGAGCTGGAAGTTCAGACTTCAGAGCCTTTAGACTTGGATTAACAACTAGAATTGTGGTCCACTTTAACTTTATAGTGCATCCACCAATTTTGGACATGCATTATAGGATGTCACATGATGATCAAATTTGGGTATATGCCAGATGAGATTTCTGTTCATGCGAACATATTTCTTAAATGCCCTAGCTATATTGTTACAATGTCTGAATACATGCCTATCAATCACCCTTGTTCTATAACTTTGTACTTAGATAATTGGTTTTGACATCTACAACCCTCTGTCAAATGTGAGATCCTCTGCGTGTTTCAGGTGCCATCTGTGTATGAAGAAATGATTTTGTCTGGGTGCACTCCAGATAGGAAAGCTAGAGCAATGTTACGCTCTGCTCTGAAATACATGAAGCAGACACTAGAATTGTAGATGAGAAGCCCGAGCTATCCAGCCATACGAAAATATGAGATCATTATTATATTCAGAGATGATTTTCTATTTTGAGGTTTGTGCCTGCATTCCCCTGCACTGTTGTCATTTTATGATAATCAGCATAATCTTATCCTCCATAGCATGAAGTCATTCTGATTCTCTAGACTCTCATGGTGCTGCAGGAAACACTTCATACATGCACATCCTCACATGACTTGCAAAGGGGTTCTGCTTCAGGAGCTAATGACTGTCTGCATCCATGATGTTTCATAATGCTTTAGATAAGAAAAGAAACACAGGATTTGAGGAACCCCCATCTGTATAGCTGTTAATATTTTTGTCACCGCTCACCATGGTAATGAGATGCATAATTGTTGCCCGGGTTATTTTCATTAACTCCATCAGTTATAATCATTCTTGCATCCCAACAGAAATATAAATGCTGTTCATGGTTAAATACCACCCTCCTGTCTCTATGACAGAAATTTCAACCAAACAAAAGCTATGAAATCTCCTTTCCCTATGAATAATTATGGTAAGAATTTGTTATTTTCTCATATGATAACTGTTTTCTTTATCAGCCTTCCCTTTGCTTGTTGGTTTGTGTAAAACTTATAATCCATCAGAATCAAGTGCAATGGTGGCGGCGTTAGAGAGCAGGTAAAATGCAATTCATTGAGAGAAACCAATATTAGATTATGGGAAAAATAGGGGTTCTAATTACACTAATTTCAGATTATAGGAAAAAACTTAAAACATCTTTTTCTAAAGAATGTAGAGTACACAATATGTCAGATGGGTAAGGCTGAAACAATCGGTCTACTGGACTTGCTCCTTGCAATTCTAGAGCAGAACATGAACAATAACAAAACTGATGATAATAAGAAAAGCCTAAAATACGTCCTTATCTCCTGCATCCCAACATCTAGCACCTCCATCTTTTTGCCATATCTATTTCTCCTCTCCACCAAGTACCCATCAAGATACTCATCAATCGACACAAACTTCTCCGAACTGGATGCCATCGCCTTTGAACTGTTTCCATCTAGCTGGTACGGTCCCAGCTTAAAAATTGTGAAGAAAGAAGAAGACCAGTCATTGAGAACTCTCTGTACACAAAAGAAAATTTTGATATTTGATTTTAGATTCTTTCCATCACCAAACAGATGCTACTTTGGTAAAACATTGATGAAACTTGAGACTAACAAGAAAATAAAGAATAGAAATCCAGCTTACATGGAAGGTAGTAACATCAACAGGATTGAACATTTTAAAGCAGTCCTTTGAAGAAGCTGTGGTATCTCCGTAAATCTGCCAGTTATAGCATGAAACAAAAGTTAAAGAGAGGCTGGCTTTTAATTGTTAAGTATTTTTATGGAAGGAGTTCATATTTCACAAACCTCAAAGGTGAAGGCCATTGGCACTTTTACAACCTCGTACATGAAATCTGTAGCTGTTCCCATGTGCAAGATACCTATATTAAAGCATTAAACAAAAACATGTATAATTTGTAAAATTGCAAAGTGGCATGGAACCATCTAATTTTTAAAATTGTATGGCAAATCATATTTCCTTAAAGCTGATAATATATGGAACCAGGGCATGATAAATCCTTGGAACTATGCAAAAGGAATTGCATGCTAGCAAGAGCTGCATTGCAACTCCAAAGGCCATGCAGGCCGTGAAGACACAAGGCTATAAACAGCCAAAACTAAGACTAGAAGTGAGGTGGAGCTTGTTGCGAATACGTTTATAGACTATAAAACAAGGCCAAGCCCTGCGAAGAACATCAAACATGACTTGATTAACTTTTGATTTGACCATCACATTGAGCTGAAATTTCACCAAAAGCTGAAATTTCGATAATAGAATTTAAAGGTCAGGTTAAAATTTCATTATCATCGAAGGTTGGGAGGGTCTTCAAATAAGACCTAGAATTTACTATTTGGGATTTTGCTATATTTTCATAGTTGATTTAGGATTCTTTTTCCTAGTTGGATTATAACTCTTTTATTATTTTTCAATTTTGTTTAGGAGTTTTTTACTAGCACATAAAGCATTTTTATTGAAGATTAATGAAATAAACCCTTTGGAGTTTTCTCTACAATGAAGGGCTGAAATATTAGAGCTTGAGAATCCTAGCTTATCTCTCTACAGTTTAGGGCCCTAAAACTTTAGAGATTGAGGAACCCTAACTTTTATCCTTGCTGTATGCTGAGTCAGTAAGTCTAGAATGATACATATGAACCAACTACAAATCAAAAGTTTGGACAATGCTGGCATGACTATATTTACTAAAATTACAGGATGTCCCAACAGACAGCCTAGAGGAGGAAAATGGCCATATCACAAAGCCAATAGTATGTCTATGTGTGTAGCTTGTAGGCAATGCACTGTGATTAAGTGGTTAGGTCCATATGACAGCATACTTTGCAGAAATAGGAACTCTCAAGAACCCTAAACTTTAATCCTTGGTATACACTGACTCAATAAGTCTAGAATGATACATATGAACCGACTACAAACCAAAAGTTTGGACAATGCAGGCATGGCTATATTTACTGAAGTTACATGGTGCAAATAGAAGGCCCAAGGGAAAAAAATGGCCATATCACAAAGCCATTAGTATGTCTATGCGTGTAACTTGTAGGCAATGCACTATTAAGACATTAAAATAGTGGTTGTCTCTCTAGAAAAAATGGAAAGTACGAGATATTGAATGGACACAGGTTCTTAGTTTGAAGTGATACAAACCCAACAGATCCTCCTCCTGAGCCAATTATACAATGCTTGTGGAAATGAACATTGTTCAGTTTACTGAGCAATGACCTCATCTGTTCTGATGGTGCACCATCAGGGGTTGTATTCCTGTGGTCATAAGGCATGAATAATGCCTGAAAAAAAAACAAAAACAAAATCATGCAACCCTAGATGAAAAGGAAAAGAATCATGTTATAAGAAGCAGAGTAGGCGATGAAAGGGAATGAAAAAGAAAGTGTTTCTTAGGGTATCAGTTTAGCAATCAGTGATAAAGAATATTAACAAGTCACTTTGGACTGCTCACCTCCATTCCTGAATGCACATTGACCCATATGTGAGGATCGAATGTTAAGGCGAGTTTCCGCATTATTTGAGTTTCAGGCTCACTAAAAGGACCAGTTCCAGGATTTTCTTCATATGGATCATAGTCCTGTAATTGGAGAAGCACTAAATATGAGGCGAAGAAACCACATCACACAGGAGCACACTATTGAACTGAATAATGACAACCAAATCCTTCAGTTATGGATACAAGAGAAGAACTTTACTGGTTATTCTAAAGGCCCATTTATAGTCCAGTGAACAAAGATTTCAATTCACTTAATGTGCTCATGATGTTGTTATGTAAAACAGTATTCAAATGGTATTAGATATAATACGCAGAACATACCTTCTCCTTTTTGCCCCAATCAACACTCCAATTCCGGTTGAGATCAACTCCTCTACCTGCCAGAAACATAAACTTAATCACTTCTATAACTCTCCAAACAGTCAAATTAAACCTTACAAATAAACTGCATTACCGTTCCTCCTCTCACAAAGATCTCCTCCTTCAACAAGTTTCCGTCCATTCACATTTTCCATTGGCACCACCTACCATGCCATTGAAAATTAGGATTCCGAGATACCAATCTGGCTTCTAAGGTTGCAATTATCCTCAATAGAGACACAATTCAGCTATAAGGAAAATCAGTGGCCGTGACATATATAAACTACCTTTATGACGAGCTTGTCTAGGGTATTATTCAAAGACGCAGCATCTACATCGGGTAGAAACTGTTCCTCACTTAAAATCGACAAAATCCGGAATGCAAGTTCTGTTGTAATTAGCTCCCTCCCATGTTGCCCGAAACTCTGGAAGACAAGGGAATCATCTGTCAACAAAACCAGCAATTACCAATCACACCAGAATACCAATCTTCAATAAACTAATCTGCTACACACCAAATCCAATTCCTTAAACCTAATCCACAAAACCAACAATTCCTTAAATCAAACTACTTGACGGGTTCTTCCATCAACACATAAACAATTCGGTATAAAAGGCGACAACTTACAAGAAGAATCCGAAACTTTGACCTGTCATCAGTCTCTTTTCTACTTCTGCAATAAGTGACCACAGTGATCTCTGCTTTATAACCCTTGTTTCCTGTTTTGATTGTCTCAACCTATTAAATTATAGAAAAGAACAGCAACCCGTCATTACAACCTTAAAACAACATTATTTTTTAAAAAAAACACAAACTTTTTGTTACCATAAAAAGAAAAAACGTACGGTAAGTTTGTCTGGGTGACGGTGTACCAATGCCTTTATCTCCTCTAACAAATCAGCACTGCAATAAAAACAACGAAAATAAAAACCTGGGCACTATTTCGTTCCACAGAAAGATAACTTCGATTCACAATTAATTACCTGGAGTGGTAGAGATCGCGATTGATTGGAGTCAAAGTGGAATTAGATTTAGCATTAACAAGTGAAAGAGAAGCGAAAATGAGGAAAGAGAGGAGATAAGCCATGGGTTGCAGAGAAAGGAGTGTTTGTTTTCTCTTAATTTATGTGTTGCTTCGTGTTTCATGTCATTTCATTTCTCTTCTTGCTTGCAGGCCGAGATAGGGAGAGGTATGGAGATGATGATGATGATGATGATGATGATGATGGAGTGAGAGGGAGAGGGAGAGACAGGGTGGCTGCTTGTGACTTCGTCAGAGTTTCTCATCTAGATTTTCCACGTTCAACGGCCACATTCACACTAGGAAAATGAATAATTTGGTCCCTATTTTATCAATCCTGGTCAGTTTGGTGCTTAATTGTGTTTATCTTAATATCATCTCCAAAATGGAAAGATCCTATTCTTATAATCTGTTAATTGTGTGAAAAATTGCGATTGAAGCTCTCGAAAAGTACTTCAAGTGACGAGGAGAGATTCGTTCATCAATTTGCGTTCGAATGTCATCTACGTTTAGTTACTTGTTAAGGTAACTCTGGTTTTATTCTTGACGTTAATGTTATGAGATCCTTCCAAATATATGCGAGTATGAAAATATACGAGGTTTATAGAAAGGTTCTGGTTGTCGTTCTGGTTTTTCTATTGAAACAGAATGTTTTGGTTTTGGAGTGTTTCGGCGTGCCGTTTCCAGTTGTATTGTTCATATATAATTATATATATATATATATATATAAAATTAAATATTAATTTAACAAGTATAATTTAAATTCAAGATAAATTAACTTTAAATTATACAATACAAACACAAGTCAAACAAACATAATCTTAAAATTAGAAACATCTCTAAAATTCCAAAATATTATGATAGTAAAATGTTGTAAAATAAAAAAAATATTATGATTTTGAGTAGGAACAGTACGGAGACGTTCCGGCCGGAATTTCCGGAACGGGCTGGAATTAAAACTGAGATGAAAATGACGTCGTTTTGGCTCGATTTTTTTAATGGCACGAAACGTTCCGGCCATTCCAGCCAGAACGGAACGGAATTAACAAGCCTAGTTTATAGTGATTACAAAGGCAATCATTTTTTCATATCCATTTTTTTTTAAATGCATCATCATCAAAATCAATTAAAAAAAATTAAGATAAAATATATTTGATAGTGTAATTTTAGAGCAAATAATGACATGGCCGAACATCATTGTTAATCTATCTTCATTGTTTATAGAACATAAATTATAGAAGGGTACGTGTGATTGGTTTTGTAGCGTATAACTTTTATTTATTATAATTTTTTTATTAGTGTATTAAACTTATTAAAAAAACACAAAAAAAATTAATGATCGTTCTGGCAAGTGGCTAAAAGCATGTCAACTATTACATTCGGATGTTGCTCTACTTCCTTTCAGCTATCCAGTTGGTGGAAACATCACAGGATCATGTCAGGATATTTACTCCCTTCCCAACCTTGGCATTTAAGTCAACTATAACGCAACGATATTGACAAAGCAACAAGATATATAAACAATCCTAGCTCTGAGAAGTTTCTTTGATCCGGCAGGGAATAAAAGTGGACAAACCATATTATAGTGATTTCTGTTGAAACATCAACGTCACGCGATTTCTTTAATCTATCCTTGCTGAAGAACCCTGACGACTTTAATGTAACGTTTGATCACTCACTATCTCGGGACAGAAGATAGTTGGGAAATGTCGAGTGTCAAATTTCGATCATGATGCAGAAGTAATGCTAACAGAAGCCGGGAAAGCAGAAAAAAATGGTGGAAAGGTTACAGGAGCCTACTTCTACTACGAGTTTACATTTCAAAACCTGATTGAATGGAAGATTCCAAGTTCTCCTACACTTGGTAAATTCTAAAGCAGAAGGAAAAACTCAAAATTCGTCAAACAACACCTTCAAAGCTTAATTTGAAGGTCTTCTCGTTAGAAAATAATATAAATCATATTCCGAAGCTTTCACTTATAAGCTTAAACTTTTTAGGTGAATTACGGCCAATCAGACCTCCTATAGAACACGACCTATAAAATTATCAAATAGAAAATTATAGCCTTTTTATGTCAAGTTGTTCATGCCTCTTCTTTTCTTGGGACACCATGTTTTTCTTTAATTGATGAAGCAGCGTGGATCACAATGTGAGTTATCACCTATCTATTCTTGCCGAACCACCACTTCTCCAAGACCCTTGAAAACTTTCCTCACCCTTATATTCTGAGAGACTGTCACCTTCAAACTATCTAGCCTTTTCTTTTGATCTTTTACAAGGTTTTATGACAAATGTAGCCTTTCTTGTCCAAAGATTAAGCAAGCAAATATTATAGCTGATCAATTTACAATACGAGGTTGAACTCAGAATAAGCGTTGACCTTAAACTTCTGACTTGTATTCTTAGATCACTTGAAAAACTCCGTTTTCTAATTTTTCAGCTACTTGTTGAGAACAAAAACATCTGATACTCTTGTATGAACTCATAAACGTGCCATTTGCAGCGTTCTGGATTGTTAAGTAACAAAATTACAAGGACAGGAAAGCTTTTCAAGTATTGGATTTGACAAATTTGTTTCGTTCTCGTGGATAATAAGTTGAGTTAGAGTAATCTTTGCTGTTTGCTAACAAGGAAACTTGGATTGAATTCAGGGAAAACATTGAAGAGCTCTTATAAATTCTGAGGTTTTAAACCCTCTTTGATGTTTCAATCTGCCAAAAGAACACTTAACTTTGATGTTTCAGTAATCTACATCTGCCAACATAGGTGTTTGTAATCATCAGGACAATAAGGAGCAAATAGCTCAGCTAGAAGCCACTTTTTCCTTCTTGGATTAAACCCCATGTCCTTGCAGATCTGATCATTGCAATAGATTGGCAGCAACGCGCTAATGCATGATCTTTTGTATCTCTCGTTCGCATAATACTTCATGCATTTTTCCCATTTTTTCACATCATCTTCCATTTCTCTTATGGTTGGCAACTTAAATTTTCCAGCAAGAAAATGGGCTAGCCACTTGCTTCTCATTTCTGTCGTATACAAGATTGCAGGACTATCCGCGAATCCAAGTATTGCCAGTTGTGGAATCTGGGGATGTATGCATTCCCTGAAAGATAAAAAAAAAAAAAAACAATGCCACAAGCCAGTAGGATTGAGGACTTTGAAAACTCCAAAAGAGCAAGTGCTTCACCAGTACCTGTAGAAGGGAGCTAGTGACTCGGTGATGCATTTCTGAAAGTAGCTTGATTTGAAAATGTTCTTGAGCTTTTCATCACTTTTGTATCCGGTTGCAAAGATAACAATATCTGTTGCTATAGGGGTCTCCTCGCTATCTATAACCAAACCATTTTTGCAAAAGTTGAAATTCTGGGACTTCTTCAGGACGAGGCTTCCTTCTTCGACCCTGTCATAAAAATTGGCCGGCAACACTGTGAACATGCATGAAGATATCTGTTTCGAGGAAGCCATGTTCTGGGACCATATTGTATTTCTTCAATGGTTGCTTCCTCTTGAGATAGGCCTCCCCTAATTTTATAACTATCCAAAGCTGAAACCACACGTTATAGGGAGTCAATTGAATGACAGGCTGCATGCAGCTATCACAGGAGGCGCTATGAGAGGTTACCAGAGGTGAAAGCAAAACGGCTAAGAGCCAAATGAAAAAACCCTGACCAGGCTTGTGAACCATAAACTCCGTGAAGCGATTTAAGCTTTTGAGGGTGAGTGCGAGAAAGTAGTCAGGAACTATCCAATGGACAGTTCTGAAAATCAGTGTGCATGGGTGATCTACACCTGATGAATAAGAACAAAATATACAATTCAGTAAGAATCTCATGAAGTGAAACACTAGAACCGTTTCAGTGACAGAATCGGAACGAGGAAAGGGGTTAAGATTTCGATTCAGTCGCGATCAAGAAGAAAGAAAAGAACCACTTATTTCTCTTGTAATCTCTTTGTTGTCATTTTCCGGAAAAAAACTAGCCAACAGCCTGATATAGTAGTACTAGACAATCTGTTGCTATATATATCATGCTCATCAATTAGCATTTCTATTACTTGAAGAGTTCATTAATGACCTTGACCGACAATAAGAAATTTTTGGCAAAGAAGGAAAAGTCTCAAAACGTCTCAATCAATCAAAAGTTTCACCATATAGGAAATACCACCTACCATTTCTGTTTGCAACTGCTGCTGCTATGTCCAGTGCTGATTTCTGAAAGCCGATAATAGTAACCCGTTTGTTTGCAACCAAATCAGCAGCACAATCATTAGCCATTGCAGCATAATCCATAGAGTGTAAGACCTTCCCATTAAACACTTCAGGCCCTCTGTTCAAGGGAAAATCTGGTATGTTAGGCAGGTCACTGTACTTTCCAATGCAAAGGATCACAAAATCCAGTTGATAAACCTGGAATAAGAAGATCATACAAAAGGATTGCTTAGTCCAGACATCCCAGCAATATTCTCCACCAATTTAACATCTCTAATGGGTTTAATCTTGTCCCTGAATTTGCAGTTAAGCCTTACTATGGGTTTCATCTTTGTGTTCTGATGTGCTTAAGTTGTTGAACCGAACAATTCAGGTCCAAACTATGACAATCTTGAACTTAATTAAACATGAAAAGAAACTAAATAAAGAAAACTAATTAACACTGTAACACTGGAAGGGAGCAAACCATAAACAGTAAATCAGTGGCTTAGAATGAAATAAGCAAAAAGATCTTGATTACCTCAACCGGTGCAGTGGGATCCCTAGCATCCTGTACAGTGACATTCCATCTTCCAGTCGGAGAAAAAGGCCAACCAGTGCCACCCCACAAATCCCAAGATGGAAAATCCTCATTTCCATGTAACACATAGTCCATGCAAGTAACTTTGCAGTTAAATCTGATCCTAGGAAGGATGTTAAAATGAATGGCATAGGCTTTAATGTACTCCATTACTTGCTTGTCATCAGGGAAAGTCTCTGTAACTGAAGGTGGCCAAGCAAAATCTGAAAATTGGTAAAAACTTTTAGGTGTTTGTAGCTTTGTAGACTCTATGGTTCGAGACCAGACTCCACCTATGCCACTCCTTGCTTCAAATACAATAGGGTTAAAACCCTTCTCCATTATGCTTTTACATGCAAGTAGGCCACTGATTCCGGCACCGATGACGGCAACTCTCTTCTCCATTTTTTGGTTCCAGCTTCTGCAGGAAGGAATCTCTATTACAATGGACCCTGGAATTCATCATTTCCCATGCAAACTGATGCCTAAATGCTATGACGTGGTAAACAGTAAACACCTGTCCTTTTTTCCTTTCTGGTGAATTCTTTAATTTTACTTAATTGAAGGAGCTAAGCACCTGAGATTCCTTGATTAAACTCCACTTGAATCGATCATTAAAACACAGCTCTTGTAATCATGGATAAGCAATTTGGAGTTTCTTTTCCCTTTCTCCTTCAAACAGCAACCTTTTATGTGCGATATTAAAGAGAACCCCGTGGATGATGCAATACAAGAGAAAAGGCGACACGAGACAGGCTGATGGAAACAACTATCTGTCTACCCTTTTCCTATGGTTTTTAATAATCACGATAATCTCAAATTCAATACCGGTTTTTACATTTCCGACCGTGGATTCATTTATTTTCGGATTGTTATATTGACGAGAAATTTTGTTTTACTGTGTGTGGTAATGCTTTTAGATTATGGTAGAAGTTTTTGATATAAGATGATGAAAAAATCATTAAAAAACACGTATAACATTTTTGCAAAAACATCTTCCATGCATCGCCGCTACACAATCTTCTTTTGCATTCAAACCCTCACATGATAAAGCGGTAAAGCAAACCCTTTTATCATCTTATCAACCACCACCGAAGGAGCCAGCCTTCCATGTCCACGTTGCGTCTCTCTTTTTTTCTGTCCCAGGCTCCCAGCAATGGCACCTCAGTACTATCACGGGCCTCTTCAGGGATTTACCTGTTTCAAGCAAGTTCTTATCACTGGATCGGTTCACAAGTCCAATCGAGGCATCAAGCTCAGAGAGGAAAGTTTTCCTTTCACGTTCTTGCTGTCAATAGAAAATGCTCATACATTTGGTCTATTATTAACAAAATAAAATTCATAGTCATTAACTGTTCTTATTGGAAGCAGAATTGTTTTTTTAGATTGACAGACATATTCAATATTTTTAAATATACTAACAGGAATTGGTTGTTATCTTTCAATTCAATGTTGATTTACAGTTTACTAGTAGCGTTTCCCTTTGAAATGCTTCCCATATCCTTTGCCTTCTCCTTCAGGACATATTTTTGTACCTTTCCGGTTGAAGTCTTTGGCAATTCTTGAAACACAACTGTTCGAGGTGTCATGTAATGTGGCAAGTGATCTCTACAAAACTTGATGAGTTCCTCTGCGTTGGCATTACATCCATCCTTCAACTTCACAAAAGCACAAGGTGTTTCTCCCCAGAAATCATCAGGTCTTCCTACTATAGCTGCTTCCAGAACTGCAGGATGACTAAAAAGTACAGACTCCACCTCAATTGAGCTGATGTTTTCGCCCCCAGATATTATAATGTCCTTCGATCGATCCTTCAGTTCTATGTAACCATCAGGATGTTTCACCCCTAAATCTCCACTCCTAAACCATCCACCATTGAATGCATCTTTTGTTGCTTCCAAATTTTTCAAATATCCATTCATCACAGTATTGCCTCTAAACATAACCTCACCCATGGTTTTTGCATCTGCTGGTACACTCTTCATGGTAGCAGGATCTTTTATATCAAGTTCTTCCAACCCAAGATGTTGCACCCCTTGACGAGCCTTGATCTTTGCTTGTCCTTCTGGAGTTAGGAAAGCCCATTCAGGATTCCATGAGCACACTGTGCCAGGACCATAGGTTTCTGTCAAACCATACGAGTGAGTCACATGAAATCCTAATTCTTCCATCTTGAATAGCACATGAGATGGTGGAGGTGCACCTCCTGTCATGACCGCCACTTTTCCCGGAAGAGGCCTTTTTTCACTAGCTGATGCATTTATTATCATGTTCAGAACTGTTGGTGCACCACTCATGTGAGTAACCTTGTGCCGAGCAATATTTTCAAATATGTCTTTTGTAGTGACATTTCTCTGGCAAACATTTGTACCACCTTGTGCAGCCACAGCCCAAGTAAGACACCAACCATTGCAGTGAAACATGGGGACACACCATAGATATACAGGCATTGAGCTCATGTCATTTAGAAGAACAGAAGCAAAAGAATTAAGATAAGCTCCTCTATGGCTATAAATAACACCTTTTGGACTTGATGTAGTGCCTGAAGTATAATTAAGCGAAATGGGATCCCATTCATCTTTTGGCCGTCTAACTTCAAAGTCCAATTTTCCCTTTTCCAAAAGACTCTCGTATTCCAAGATTCCAGGAGGGGAAATGGCAGCCGGCTGACCACACTCTGGGATTAAAACAAGAAGTGGCAGCTTGGTTTTTCTCTCCGAAAGAATCTCAAGTGCTCCTCGAGCAATTGGGAGAAATTGGTAGTCTACAAAAACAAGTTTAGCCTCTGAATGTTTCAGTAAGACAGACACCATTGAAGAATCATGGCGCACATTAAGTGTGCACAAAACTGCCCCTGCCATTGGAACACCGAAATGTAGCTCATACATTGCTGGAATATTTGGTGCCAATGCAGCAACCTGTTCAAATTTCTAGACATTAATGTTCGGCAGATATTTACATTATTTTCAAAGATTAAAGAAACTAATAACCTTAAGAGGCAAATGTATAAGAACAGGTAGTGTAATTTCCTCTCCTGGAAACTAGAACTTTTTAAACCATCGAAGAAGGTATATTTATTCCAAGACAGTATCCCAGTTTTTTTTTAAATTTCCTTAATTTAAGTATCAAATGTTGAATTGTTCTATCTGATTTTAGACCAAACGCTAGCAGTATGATTCAAAGCAACAAGATAAAGTTCACTAAAAAGAAAAGGAGAAAAAGAAGATACAGCAAATGTCCTTCCCTGTGCTCATTCAATGAATAGCTTCCCACCTTCTAGCCCACTATTTAGCATGATTAGCAATCATAGTTGGATAACTCCAAAAAATGGAGAAAACATCCATCATGGTGTAGGGCAGCATCCAATAAGACATGTTCCCATCAGGTTTCAACAATTAGTTCAGATTAAATTAAACATAAATTCAACCAGAAGCCAATTTCATGCTTCAGATTTCCATTTCAAAAAGAAAAAGGAAAATTAAGAAATGTTCCAATATTTTGAGATAAAAAGCCCCAAAATCGTCAGCAAATCAGAACAAAAACGAGAGAAAAAAAATTAAAGAAAATAGAAACAGAGGAGTAGCTAGTGGTTACCACATCGCCAGGGGAAATCCCGAGATGGGCAAGAGCAGAAGCGAGTCTGACACACCTCTCATGAGTCTCCTTCCACGTGTACTTGATGTCCCCATAGGCAACAGAGACCCTGTCTCTGTAAACAATGGCTGATCGCTCAAGAAAGCTGATCGGAGTCAAAGGGACGTAGTTAGCTGAGCACTTGACCATGCCCTCCATTTCTTCCACCAAAACTGTCACCAAATATTTTCAGAATCAGACCGAGCCTCTCCACCTTAGCCTGTGGCGTGCAACGCACTAACAGTCAATGCCTTCCCTTCCATAGAACCAGTTGCTATGATGGGTTACGGCCCATGATAGGAGGGACTTCTATCATCTTCTAGGCCCGTCAGGACTATCCACCTATGGAAGGAGAGGACGAAAGGGTCATTCGGATCCAGTTTCTTGCGGCCCAAGGAACAAGCGAGGACACCAGGGCTCATCTGCCAGGCTGGAAGCATAAAAACACTGTTCCCATGCAGACCCGATTAATCTAGAACCTGGCAAGGGACTAGGCTGGATCAGAGTCAATTTTCGGCCTGTTTATTGTAGAAGTCAGTCAGAGCAGGAAGGTTTTACTAAAACCGTTTTAGCAGTGTTTTCTGCCATATGATCGTTTTAGCAGATTACTTTTGAAGAGACTTAGACCGAATTCTTTGTCTTCCTCCAGCTGCTTGTCCAAGTAAAATGATGGGATCATTGATCCTATTGTCTTTATTGACCTTTGGATTGCCAACCAGTTTACACCTGATGGAAGTCAGCAAGATTTTGAGTGCCATAAAAGTGAAAGCAACATCCTTTGAAAATACGGTAACATCTTATTTGCATTGCTGCTTTCGTTTAACAACCTCTTCCTCCAGGATGTTGAAAGTGTTGAGAAAAATCCAATCAGCTTCCAAAAACTGATCGCAAAAAGGGTCAATTAATAGGGATGAACATTCTGATTCTGATCCCCGACCTTGCAAATATGATGGTAGATCAGTAATTTCTAGTACTGGCAGGCAACGTGAAACTGATATGGACAACTTCTCTAGTGGAATCCTTACCTGCCCCTCATGGATGTTGTAGTTGACAGTGTTCACAGCACATGACTGTGTGAAGAACGAAGCCCCAATGAGGCCAAGCTGTCTCTAGATTCCAAGGAATGAGTGAGTCATACACAAGGCAACTTATTGAGTAGCCAGAAGATGAACCCTAATCAATTTGAAAAAAGAGAGGAGAGAATCAAGAGGACTATATTTCTGCTCACTTTCTCACTCTCCCCGATACATGGGAGAGAATGAGAAACTGCTTGGTCTCCCCAACGGAGCCAGGTAGTCAGCTTTTCCTTCTCTATCTGGGCCATAAAATAAGAAAGCCCAATATCATTATATTAAACTATTGGGCCCACAACCCAATTGATGAGCGACATCAAAATAAATAAATAATGATCCAATGCTAGGGACAGCATCTAGTACAATAAAAATCCTGTAAATGCAAAATCCGAACAACTTAAGGAAATAAATCAATGTCATACCTTAACCGTCAGATCAAGAATATGACCGTTGAGCCGCTCCCCTATATGAATTCAAACACGGACTCCAAAAAACCCTACAAACACAGAGAAAAGGAATCAGACAAAAAGTGGAGCCTCTACTTCAAACAATTCAAATCAAAAGTTAAACCATCTCCACCTCTCTCCAGTCTTTAATTTTCTGTCATCACAAGAACACCACCACCATCATCTTCAACTATCTTTCTCTATACACAGTTTTCTTTGAAGAAAATTTTCTCGAAATGTCAAGGATGAGAACCGACCGCAAGCCTCCACTTGCTAAGTCCCCCATCAGGATCCGTCCTCGCCGTGTTCTTCGATCCGAATCCATCGCTTTGCAAACTCCTCCCGGTGAGCTTATCATTTATTGTTGTTGTTGTTTATGGGTTTTTGATTCTTGGATAAAGAAGGTTTTTAACCGACGTTTTGGCTGTACAAGGTTCTTTGACCAAGTCCCAGAAACCAAACCGAAAATGGGACACGGAAGATTCTGATCTCCGCCCCGAATACCATTCAATATCCTGCGAATTGCGTGCACTAGCGAAGATGGTTCGCGATGAATTTGGAAATGGGGAGCTAACTAATGGCGGTGTTAGTAGAAGTTTGAGTGCAAATTCTAGTCCTTTGTTTGAGAGGGGGAGGTTTTATGAGGAGTATTCTGCTAGGAGAAATGACAGGCTGAAGAGAAAGAAAGGAGACACAGGAGATGATGTGAAGACTCCTTATAATCTTGGGGTTACTGTTAAGTCTACGAAAAGGAGGGATACAAGGAAGCTTGAGAGCACAAGGAAATCTGTATCTGATGCTTACCTTGTTGAGAGAAATGAGACTCCAAGGTACCTGTTGAGGAGCATGAATAAGGAGAACAAGAAACCTCCATTGCCTGTTTACAGCTTTGAGAAATCTGTGCTCGCAGGTGAAAGGAAACTTGCTACTCGCAAGGTTAGGAAAACCTGAACGTCAGAATTGGGTTTTGAAGATGATTTTATTGATTTTTGAATTTTAATTGGGTATTTTCTTTGTAAGGGAAACTGGATCTTCATTTGTTTATGAAGTATCATTGTTTCAAGGAAGTGTTTGTTTGTTTGTTTCTGGTAAATAATGTTGATGCATGAGATGATAGGATTACTATCAGCTGGTTGTGTTTTTTCTCCAGAAACTTGGGTGGAGGAATGGATTTGTTTATAAATTGCAGTCCTTGTCACTTGAAAATGGCCTTCAACAAATGCTCCTTGTTAACAATATTATATGACATTCAACAAATTCTCCATGTTAACCATACAATGGGTATCCTGGAAATAACACAAACTTTAAAAAAAAATGGTTCAAGAGAATCTCAGAGCCAAAGAATTTTTTTTCCATTTTGAAGATGAATTAATTAGTGGAAGTAGGAGAAGCGGGTTGCCTAACAGTGACGTGGGGAAAGCCATATCCTACCACTATATCATAAGATAATGACGACATGAGATGCTTGGTTGTTGCATTCATTTTTCCTATCTTTCACAAGCCTAGCAGTGCACCTGCCTCAGCACCCAAGACTGGTGCCATGGATTTTAGGAATAACTACACAGTAGGTTGGCGAAAACATACACAAATGGAGAAAAAAAATTGAAATTCTTGCAATAAATCTGTTCTATACTTGACTGTTTTTGCCTTGAATATTGACAAGAAATTAGAATACGTGTATATTTAATCAAACTCCTCCCAAAGATCTTTTGGCTCTTTTCAATATTCAAGAGTTAGTGTGATAATAATTCTAGTTTGAATCCAAAATCTATTTCTGTACGAGGAAACAAGCCAACAATTCTTTGCAAAATTAAGAAGGATCTCGTGCAAGTGCACAAAGAGTACAAAACTGATCGTGTTGATAAATAAACAGCATTGCTTCTCATGTTGTAACCAGAAGATATGCAAGGCCTTTCAAATATTCGACAATTTCAGATCCTCCTAGCTTTGAACTCCCAAATACTCTATCAACGAAGGTAATTGGAACCTGTGACAAATTCATAACAAAAATCAACCAAGGCTGAGGATCACAGAAAAAATTCTGCTACAGAGTAGCGTGCAGTTAAAAATTTCAAAACAGACAACAAACAGCATAACCAAACATGAAATAAAACCAGGGGGAAAACAGCTAACAGAAAAAATATGCAATACAATAAAAAGTTGTTGACCCTCCAACTTTTGGAAATATCTAGAGTTTATCTAGCCATGTCCTAGCTATTAAGAAGTCAATTGGAATTTCTGTTCAGCATATACTATTATCCATCAGGCATAATGGCAAGAATATACACACCAAATGAACAGGGCATTGAAACATTTAAGGAGCAGATTAAGCATTCGCATCTCCTGACATATGTAAATTGTTCATGCCACAACCAAGAAGACAAGACATAAATCAAGATGCATTACCACACACACACATGAAATGTGCATCTCAAAACTCCAGACAATCAAGTTGGCAAGAGCAGTCACCATATTGCATAAAGTGAAATGTGCACGCGGCGTGTTGAATTTAATGATAAACCACAATAATGTGAAATACTATTATCCAAAAGGCTACCTCTTCAATATGGTAGCCTTTTCTGGATGCCCGAACAATCATCTCCATTTGAAAGACATATCCCTTGCTAACCACAGAACTGATGATATCTTCAAGCACTGATTTCTTATAAAGCCTTCAAGAAGGAAGAAATCTCAATTCTAAAATCACCAAGTATCAGACATTGAATGAATGAAAACCATAAACAAATTCATATACCTGAAAGATCCTGTCAAATCAGATACACCAGGCCACAGAAGTGTTTGAGCAAGAACATTAGCTCCCCTACTAGTTAGTTTGCGCATCAGATTCCATCCATGTACACCTCCACCTTTAACATACCGAGTTCCAGTAACTATACTCGCACCAGTTTCCAATTGCTTCCTAATGGCATGTCAAGGGGGAAATGCCATAACACTTTAGGACATCGACACCTAAGGTATAATGCATGAGCATACAAGCGTACGCTGGAAAAAGTTTCTTACTTGATAAAGCTTGGCAAGTACTTCGGCTGCAAAGTATAAGAGCACACAGATCAGGTAAACAAAACGAGCTACTATTTTCATTTCCAATTCCAACCATGACCCATGCATGGAAAAGCTAAACAAACAGCTAAAACTGGTATGGCCAACATTATCCTTTGTTGTTTGATTTTTTTATTCCATTTCTATATGGAAGTACAAGTCTTTTCAAGTAAGATACACAAAAACAGCATGCAAGAGGTTCCTGGAAAAAATATCTAACAGAAGACACCCATTAACATAGACTATCACCAAGAAGCTTCAATCACTCAAAAGTTGCTGGTCAGAACTAAATAGTAAACACCCACCTAAAAGTAACTACTTACATGGTGAGATAGATCAGCATCCATGATGACAACAAAATTGCCAGACGCATGCTTCAACCCATGAATGTAAGCCGTGCCTAACAATATAAACACACATTAAGAACCAGTATTTTCATTTCTTTCTATCACAATCTTAAAGACAATGTTATTTACCTAATCCAAGCTTCTTCGCTCTAGGTCTTAACAACTGCATCATCATCAAAATCAAAGAGATATAATTAAGCCCAAAAATGAAAATTAACCGGCCGCATTGAAAAATTCTAAAAGGGGCAAACTTTTTATTGTTATGACACACTTACAATGCGATCTTCGCCATATACTTTCTGTAACTGTTTTACAACTTCTTGAGTACCATCAGGACTCCCATCATCCACAACGATAATTTCGAACTCAACATCCCTAAATCAGCCAGGAAAACAAAATATACCCAATAATCGAATCATTTCTAGGGTTAAAATTCGAAGCATACAGTTCGCGAATAAAAGCAATTAATCAGAAAGAGAGAGATTGGGGAGTGGAATTACTGGAGATGTTTAAAGATGAGATAAACGATGAGTGCAATGTTGAGACGCTCGTTGTAAGTTGGGATTATTATACTGTATGATCTGTTGTTCTTCTCCATTTTCGTTTCGATCGTGAACCCTGATTTTTCAGAAATTTAGAAGAATAGTTCAAAGCACGAGGGAAAGAGTCTTCCGGGAAGAGTCCAAGGTTGTGAACTTTGCTATAACGAGTACTGAGGAAAGCTTGGGGTTCGTGGTCCGGCTGATTCAAGATGGGCTGAAGTAGAAGCTCTTTTCAGCTTATTCGTGGGTCGACCTTCGATGGGCTAGACCCATCTAAGAAGGTTGTCAAGAACTCAAAACATACTAGCTTGTCCTTGTAGCCACCCGGAGGACGTGACAGGTTATCGAAGTGAAACTTGATAGTTAATTTCAAAGATTTTTATAAATTTTTTTGTCTAAAACAAAATAGTTCTAGTTCTAGTAGCTTTTATTTAAAAACTTAATTCAACGATCTGGGACTTAACTGAGTCTGACGATAAGAGTAAAAAAGATAATATTTTTATGGATTGTAACTCAGGAGGTGATAGCATGCAACTTAAATCTGCAATTATCAGCAATAAAGCAATTGCACGAGTGATTGTAGATATCACATCATGGGATTTTACTCGGGAAATCATTACAATGATTTATTTGATATATACACACGCATGTGAATATTTCACAGATTTATTGCCTCAGAGTGTAGTTGGAGCAATCTTATTTATTTACAGCAGCATACTTGTGCAACAGTACAAGAGCCATACAAATCTCTTCAGAATGATCGAGGAAGCCGTATGTATACCTAGTTTTTCTTAAGGTGACGATTAAGAGGTGTAATCCGGTGGTGGGTGAAGATTCTTAATCATCTGATGCATCATCTCCAATATCTTCAACCTCGAAGTTTTCTGTCTTGTTAAGGCCACTACCATCACCATCCACCAAAGGTGGTTTTCCGACCTTAGCCTGACCAGCAACTTCTTCAGCATCCTCTTGCTTTGCTATACCATCGGCAGCTAGAAACTCATTCAAGCTCATCTCATCATTATAATCATCACTTTCTTCTTTTTCTTCGACTCTACAGTAAACCTTTTGAGGAGGGTGATTCAAACAAGAAAAAACTGCTCTTAGATATCATCTTTAAGCACAAAAAGCCTCAAGAATGGATCAACTTGTTTGTTACAAGAGTTACTCGAGTCAAGCTGAGGTAGATCACTCATATGACTAGAGTTGCTCAAGTTTGAACCCTTTCTCCAGGATGAGACTAGTAAGGAACACAGATAGACATAATAGCCTCATTTATGTAAATCTAAAGTAGAATGAAATGGAACTCACCACACATGTGCGGGGTGGCGAGAGTACTTTGAAGGAGTTGGGACGATTGTTGAAATTTGTTTCAGGTACTCCTGGCATCCCTTCAGGAGATGTGAAATGGTCTACATCATGACCCACCTGACAGATTAATTAATAGAACATCACGAAGATATCAAAACAACTAATGAAGAGGATACGGTGTTCAGTCCGTTCCTAGTTTGCACAAAGACCTAATTTCCCGCTCTTTATTCGTCGTCTACACCCTTCAAAAAAGGATTTGCTTCCCCACCACTCACAGGATACAAAGATCAGTCGTGAAACCAGAAGTCAATGTTTTCAAGATAGAGAGAAAAATGATATAGTGTAGTGAGTATTCACTTCTACTTTTTCCATTTGGTTGTCAATTCTAAATAATCATGCACATGTTTTCTTACTCTTCCATGTCCACCAAATTCCAACGCATCACTGTCCAGTGCAACTCTATACTTCCCGGGCAAGTCACACCCAACTTTATACCTGTAAGTACAGATTACAGCCCACAAGAGTTAGAACATCCAAATAATTTACCACCAGAATCTTGGAACTGTTTTCAACTTCGCAGTACATGCAGTCTGCTGCCAATCATTCTGTATGGAGCTACACCCACAGTCTACACATGTGAAAAGAGCTCTTTAGCTAATTGAAACACACATACCCATCATATGTATTCTCCGGATGAAAATTGAACACAAAAACCAGGTCCCCACGCTCAAAGACAATAACCTGTAATGTGTAACGGGCAATCAATTTCATGAATGAAATGATGAAACAGGTTCTATATAAAAGACTTGGACAAAACCATCCTTGCGACACCAATGAACTCTTATCTCCTTGATTCAACTTGGTTAATGCACCTCTTAAATAAGACACAAAACAGATATCTATTGGACAGGATAGCTGTACCTTCTCTTCTTCATTTGTACTGCTCACAATCTGCTTCGTAGATGCTAGGAATGAATATTTTTCATCAAGCAAATTCATAGCTCCGTCAAACGCATTCATGAACTGAACCAGTGGGGGGGCACAAAAGAAAATGATGTAAATTAAACATTGATAACAGTAAAAGATTACATACAACCAATACGACAAACAATAATAAGATCAGCTGAGACATGCTATGTGCATCCAGCTTATTACATTTCTCCTCTATTATCTAATGCAGTTAGCTAGTAACTTCATATGCTTCTTGAAAAAGTTTGTGGGTAGTGGCTTATGGATGCTCCTCAATCTATGATGTACTTCTACACTTAGAAATAAAAAATAAAAAAAAGTTCCAGAGATATTTAGACATATCAAGTATCAAGGTCAACATTTTGTTTTTGATATCTGCAAAGCCATAATTAGAAGACTCAGAACTTATTAAAGAGGTAGTAAAATTGATGAAAATGAGATCTCTAACCTTGTATCTCAAGTGTTCCATGTCCACAAGATTCCATTGGCGTCTACACATATCGTAACTCCATCCATTGCCTTCTCTGGGGAAGTCAATCCACTCAGGATGCCCAAACTATAAGAAGAATCAGCAGCAATTAACTCAAGGATTAGACAACAAATAGTATGCCTGATTTTTAAGCAAAAGAGAAGGAAATAGTTTCTCCAATTCAGTGTTACATAAGAGAAGAAAAGATCCGGGTATTTAATATGTTATCAAATTAGTATATCTTATTTGGGGTATGCGCTCTTGCTGGTAATGCCTTTAATCACATTTACTTTAAACCAATGTCAAAGGAACAAACTGTTCAACCTTGTATTATCTAAAAGATTGTGCTTGTTGAAGAATTTAAAATGTTAGTAACATGATCCATGTTTATTATACAAGAAGATATCCAAGTCTGACAATTCAGTGGCCCCAGGGACCAGAATGAGCTTGTGTGCTTACTTCATTTCCCATAAAATTAAGGTATCCCTCGCCTCCTAGTGCCATAGTTATAAAATGTATCATCTGCAAAATACAATTACAACAATGAGAACAACAAAATAATAATACTAATCATTGAGCTGGATCCAATTTATAAATTTTAATACCAGAGGTTTTCAGGGCAAAAAAACAAGAGACTGCATCTCAAGCATAGCTATATAATGTTTCTGACTTTAAAAATCAAAGAGCTGGGCCTAAATGAGTTTAAGGTCACAAGGATGGGTAGACAAAAACACATTTAGAAAAGGAACGAGAAGTTACTGTTGGAGCATGAACCGAGGAGAGTGATCTGACTTGTTATCATACCTTATGAAGAGCAATCCCTCGATCAACTATGGGTGGAGCCTCTGTCAAACAAGACATGCCAGAATACATTTCTTTATCCATCAGGATGAAGGCAATAGTCTTGTCACCTACAATGGACTGCAGAATGAAGACACCATATTCTTGAGAAGGACATGAAGGTAAAAGTGGACAAGAATGAGAAAGATACCATGCAGGGTAACAAATATAACTAGAAGTATCTTACTACAATAAGTCTAATTACAAAAGAAGACAAACTGGAAAATTCAAGACCTCATACCTGGTCATGGCTCTCGGCATAAGCAATACATTTCTCAGTATATCTCCTATTAGTTAGGCTCCAGGAGATTTCATTCATTGACCACTCGAGATCACCCTTGTTTTTCAAGTCATCAATCCATTTGTCAGGGATGGCCATTGCCAGGCGGTAGTCAAATCCAACCCCCCCCTCAGAGACTGGACGACCAAGTCCAGGCATACCAGAAACATCTTCAGCAATCACAGTTGCATCTGGCAAGATATTATGTATCAGATGATTAGCCAGCATCAAGTAAACAACAGCATCAACATCAGTTGCCTCACTGAAGTACTCATGATAATCTCCTGTGAATGCCATGTTGATTCCATGGTGATGGTATAACATTGAAGTTACTCCATCAAATCGAAACCCATCAAATTTGAACTCCTCAAGCCACCATCTCAAGTTGGATAACAAGAAGCGAAGAACTTCCCAATTAGCATAATTAAAGAGTCTACTGTCCCATGAGTTATGGTAGCCTCGATCTCCAGTGTGAAAATAAGACTCTTGAGCACTTTGGCCAATGTCAAAACCATTGAGACCATCAGTGACATTGTTACTTGCATGACTGTGGACAACATCCATCAGGACACATAGACCCAAGCTATGGGCTTTATCGATTAAATACTTGAGGTCCTCAGGATTTCCAGATCTGCTACTAACAGCAAAAAAGTTTGTAACATGGTAACCAAACGATGCATAATAGGAATGCTCGATTACTGCCATTAGTTGTACTGTGTTGTAGTTATTTGCTCGTATACGAGGCAAAACATTATCAGCAAATTCTCTGTAGGAATTAACACGGGGTTCTGGGCTACTCATTCCAACATGAGCCTCATATATGCGTGGGGCATTGGGTTTGGGAGGCCGCGGGAACTTGAATTCATACCTGTATGTTCATAGAAAAAATTGGTCAATGAAGGAAAATTCAAGAGATCAACCGAGAGGATTCTTGTTCTGACAGGTCCAGACCTACATGATTGTATCAAGGTGATCTACAAATGTATGATTCTTGGAAAATCTAACAGGCCATAATTTGGATTAATAGCATCTAATAGATTAAGCCTGCAGCATAATGGTGTATGCCAAACACGAGTAATTGGTACCTTTCTGAAGTTGGTGGGTCCCAGTACACACCATCATATGGTGCTCCAAAACTTGCAGGATCCACAGTGGCATATTTAATCCAAGCAGGTATTCTATCAACCCAAACTCCATTACCTTGCATGAATCGGAACTTGACCCTTGAATTGTGAGGAATCGCTGGATCTCCACCAGAATCAGGTATTTTAATACTCCAAACACCAAATTCATTCTTTTCCATCCTGTGGTTGGAGCCATCCCATCCATTGAAGTCCCCGATAATCTGTGCTTCCCTGCATCGTGCAGAAGATAGCTTCAAATTACACAAACAATGACTGGCAAAGTTGTAGTTCAAAATCTCAAAAAAAA